>CM046431.1:46518920-46706557 GCA_025506505.1 Flaveria sonorensis | reverse complement strand
ACAAATTTTGTATGTTTGTATGAAGTGTAACCCGAAAGTTATGAATGGTTAATGATATGCTATTTTAACTATTTGTTATGATTGTTTACTTTGTAATCAATGTGTTTGAGCCAATAGTCACACCAAAGTATTTCACGTTTTCGCCGGGACGTGACAGATTGGTATGAGAGCCATTGGTTATAAAGAATTAGGTATTATTAGTAAATACTAGACTATAACACCTACGCTCATATGATAACAAATTATCAAATGTGATAATAACATATGTTTATTTCTCTCCATGATTTATGTAGATCGATTCATATTCAGGCTTAGACACACAATGAAACTTGAAATATGTTGATTAATATGTAAAATTTTGTGAATTTTATGTGATCATATTCTGATAGCTACTATAATGAAACTGATCCTTCGGATCATAGCAACATAAAGAAGAAACACACATGAAATAGAGCCTCAAACGACATAGAAATACCTCAACCCGAGACACCAGATCACATACGCCGAAGTTTTAAGTCCGACGTGCCAAGTGTAAGGCCCCCGTTTCCGAGACCACACAGTTGGTCAATCATACATAATTAGATAAAAACATTACATAATTGTTTAAAGCATGGCAGCGGGATTAACATCAAAAGCCATTCATAATTAATAAATTCTGGTTGCTAAGTAATACATGTGTGTTTGTTATCAGTTACAAAATATCATTAGAACGCATTAAACAAACAACAATGTTATTAATCATGAATGGGATGCCAGCCAGTCCCAGTCCTGCGTGACAAGTAGCCTCCCTGTGTGCCATCCTCAGCAAAATACCTGCCAACTGAAACGCATAAAAGTCAGCGTTACTGAGTGAGTTCCATTTTAAAATAGTGAAAAATACTTCATGAGTTTTGTATAGGAAAATACTCCTTAAAATAATGTTTACTCTCTTGTATGTGATCATACGTCATACATACATTCAAAATTATTCATTATCAACATTAATATCTTTCTTCACCATTTCCATGGTCGTTCACTTGAACTTTTACTTTAATCTTTCACTTCGATATGGACCAAGGTGCTATACCCCCAATTAATGCGCATAAACCTGGTACTGGGCCGAAGTCTAATAATAGACCCCATCCATGGTGCAAAACTGACTCCAGTACCGGGGGCAAACAACAATGGTCCCCTCAATCTCAACGATTGACCCTGAGTGCATCAACGGGTTAGCTAAACCGCACACAGTTGAGCTAACAACCTAGTGGTTGTGAACCTCAGTGTGAATTTGCTTGCAAGACTTTCTTACGTTCTTTATGTTCCACTTTCATTAGTCTTACCACTTTATTAAAGATAATACTTTACGGATAAGGGTAAAATCACACCACGTAAAGTCACGTAATATAATAATAAATAGGAACACAAGAACAACCCAACCAGGAATAAAATAATCAGATAATAGCATCGAGTCAAACCCTAAAATTCTGATTTTCCCCAAATTCCAAAAAAAATTTAAGTGTTTAGGCGCATGGGCACTATGCAGGCGCATGACCCTGCTTAGGCGCATTAACACTATTCAGGCGCATAAACTCTACACTTAGGCATTTTAGCTTACATTCTGGGCGCATGAACTGTTCAGGCGTATGAGATTATACTTAGCTTATCAGGCAAGAGTTTTGGGCGCATGGATACTTTGGGGCGCATGAACCCCCACTTAGGATTTTCTAAGGCAATTCCCAGGCGCATGGGCCATATTTGGGCGCATGGCCTGAACTTAGGCAGTTTCTTGCTATAGTCCTACGCGCATGGGCCCTGTTTGGGCATATGACTACCAGTTATGCATTTCTACATTTCAGAATCAACCCAGACCTGTTCCATCACCTGTTCTAAGCTTAAACATACATTTCTAAGCATACTTACACAAAAATAAGCATAAACATACACAACATACGGGTATACATAAACTAGTTGTAAAACATTTTAATCATGCATTTTTAGCCCCAAAACAGTTTAAAACACATTAAAACCGGGGTCTAGAACTCACCTAGTGTAGCAAACAAGCAAAACTCCTCCGAACCTGCTTGTACACGAGTTCAAACACCTAAAACAAGCACAAACAAGCACCAAAACACTAAAACACCAAAAACACTTAATAATCGGTTTCTAAGGGTGAAACCACAAAGAAACCGAACCAATTAATATGTAAACACACTAACCTTGAAGATTTCAGTTCTGTTTCCTTCTTGGAACCGAGAGAGCTGGTCTGCAGCTTTCTTTCTTCTTCTTTTCGGTCGAACAACAGCGCAACAGAATGTTATGGACGACCATGCCCATATAAAGTGCATTTTTGACTTTGGTGTACCATTTACACATTGCACCCCTCATCTTTGCCTTCTTTTAATTTTCCTCCAAAATACTTTCTTTTCTTTTTATTTGACCAAGTTTTCGGGTGTTACAAGTCTACCCCCCCTTAAAGAGATTTCGTCCCTGAAACCTGTCACTCTTTGAATAACTATGGGTAGTGCTTTCTCATTTCTTCTTCGTCTCCCACGTAGACTCAGAACCCTTCCGGTGTTTCCACTGCACCCGCACAAGTGGAACCACTTTATTCCTTAACCTCTTCTCCTTCGATCGATGATTGCCACTGGTTGCTCCACATAGTTGAGCCGTTCATCCACTTCGATATCCTCCAATGGTACAATCATGTCTTCGTCGGCTAAGCACTTTCTTAGATGGGATATATGGAATGTCGGATGAATTCCACTTAACTCATCAGCAATTCTAATCGATAGGCTACCTCCCCTACTCGTGCAATGATTCGGAAAGGTCCTATGTATCTCGGCTCAGCTTGCCTCTCTTCCTGAATCGGATGATCCCTTTCCAAGGAAAGACCTTCAACATGACTCTATCACCCATGTTGAATTCAATTGATCTACTCCTCTTATCGGCATACGACTTTTGCCTATCTTTGGCCGCCTTCATAAAGGCTTTGATCTTTTCCAACTTTTCAGTCGTAGCCTCGATCACCTCGATACTTCCCAAATCTTTCTGCCTGATGTCTCCCTAACACACGGGCGTTCTACACCTCCTACCATATAGCATCTCGTATGGTGGCATACCAATGCTGGCATGATAACTGTTGTTGTACGATAACTCTGCTAACGGTAGGTGATCATCCCAACTTCCTCCAAAGTCAATCATGCATGCTCGGAGCATATCCTCGAGCGTCTGAATTGTCCTCTCAAACTGACCATATGTTTGAGGATGATAAGTCGTACTGATGTGTAGCCTCGTCCCCATGGCATCGTGAAATCTCTTCCAAAACTTCGATGTGAACCGGGTGTCACGGTCCGACACAATAGACACCAGCACACCATGACGAGCTACAATCTCCTTGATGAACAGATCCGCCAGTCTCTCGGAGGAATACGTCTAGCGGATCGGTAGGAAGTGAGCACTCTTTGTCAGACGATCAACTATCACCCATATGGTATCGTACCCCTCGCATTACGGGGTAACTTTGTGATGAAGTCCATGGTGATGTGCTCCCACTTCTATTCGGGTATATCCAAGGGTTGGATCTTCCCGTATGGCTTCTGGTGTTTTTCCTTCACTTGCAAGAAAGTAAGGCACTTACTCACATACTCCTCCACGTCGTGTTTCATACCCGGTCACCAGTAGTCCTTCCTCATATCTTGATACATCTTGGTAGCACCAGGATGAATGGAATATCGAGTCTTATGAGCTTCGTCCATAATTCTCCCACGTAGATCCCCATACCAAGGAATCCACATCCGTCCATATTTCTCTCCCAACTCTGTGACTAAACCTCTTATTCGTTCGGAGTTGAGGCGATCTTCTTTCAATGCCTCATCTTGGAATTCTCTGACTTGCGTCATCACATTCGAGGTCATCACCAACTGATACGCCTTCACCCGGATCGGCTCTGGTCTCTCCTTTCGGCTAAGAGCATCGGCCACCACTTTGGCCTTGCTTGGGTGGTAATGGATCTCGCAGTCATAATCCTTGATCAGCTCTAACCACCTCCTCTGCTTCATATTGAGATCCTTCTACTCGAAGAAATACTTTAACCTCTTATGGTCCGTGAAGATTATGCACTTTGTCCCGTATAAATAGTGCCTCCAAATCTTCAATGCAAAGACCACCGCCGCTAACTCCAAGTCATGAGTGGGGTAATTGGCTTCGTGAGTTTTCAACTGTCGGGATGCGTATGCTATCACTCTTCCACGCTGCATTAGTACGCAACCCAGTCCCGAATAGGAGGCATCTGAATAGACCACTAAATCCTCACTCCCTTCGGGCAGTGTCAAGACAGGAGCCTGAGTTAATCTTGCCTTTAACTCCTCAAACGCATCCTCCTGTTCTCGTCCCCACACATACTTCACATCCTTGCGGGTCAATTTGGTCAAAGGTGAGGCTATTTTGGAAAAATCTTGAATAAACCTTCGGTAGTAGCCCGCCAAACCCAAGAAATTGCGAATCTCGGATGGCGTCTTTGGAGACTTCCATTGCATTATTGCCTCAACCTTTGTCGGGTCCACCATGATCCCTTCGTGTTCACCACATGACCCAAAAATTGAAATTCACGTAACCAGAAAGCACACTTAGAGAATTTAGCATACAACTTCTCTCTCCTAAGTGTCTCGAACACTTCATGTATGTGGCCAGCATGTTCTTCTTCGCTCTTCGAATAAATCAGGATATCATCAATAAATACAATCACTGATTTATCTAACATTGGCCGACACACATGGTTCATCAAATCCATAAAGGCAGCTGGTGCATTAGTCAAACCGAAAGACATAACGAGGAACTCGTAGTGTCCATAACGCATGCGAAACGCTGTCTTAGGAATATCTTGTTCTTTTACCTTCAGCTGATGGTAGCCAGATCGAAGATCTATCCTGGAGAACCAACTGGCACCCTGAAGTTAGTCATCTATCCTTGGCAATGGATATCTGTTCTTCACCATTAAATTGTTTAACTCTCGGTAGTCTATGCACATCCTCATATTACCGTTTTTCTTCTTAACAAACAAGACCGAAGCACCCCAGGAGAGATGCTTGGTCGGATGAACCCCTTGTCCATCAACTCTTGCAGCTGATCCATTAGTTCTTTCATCTCAGACGGAGCTAACGATACGGTGCTTTGGCCACGGGTTGAGCACCGGGTATCAGGTTAATTTGAAACTCGATCTCGCGGTCAGGTGGCACACCTGGTAAATCTTTTGGGAACACGTCCGGGAAATCGCACACAAATAGCACTTCAGACAATTGTGGTATTGATGCATCCACATCCTTTACGTAGACCAGGTAGGCACTACATCCACGTCTCATGCACTTCTCTGCCACCGCCATCGAGATTACCTTCAGGACCGTAGTGACACGGTCACCGTAGATCGTCACCGAACTTCCATCGGGCGCAATTAATCGAATCATCTTCTTGTGACACATGATGTTTGCCTCATAGGTTGCTAACCAGTCCATCCCTAGTACTACATCGAATCCACCTAGGGGCATCACATATAGTTTAGCAGCAAAACTATGGCCTTCTAACTCTATGCCACAATCCTCAATCATATTAAAAATTCTGGTTGACTTACCAATAGTGGTTTCTACATCAAATGGTTCGTCAATATTCCTACTACTAACAGGCAACTTAGCACAGAAAGCAGCAGATCTGAAACTCCTACTAGCACCAGAATCAAATAATACGGAGGCACAAGTTTGGTTTACTAGAAACATACCTGACACGACGTCGGGTCTACCCGGGCTTCCTCTCGGGTCATCGTGAAGGCTCTAGCACTTGCCCTCTTCCCTTCTTCTTCGGCCACCTTCTTGCTCCCAGAGCTCTCAGCTCTCATCTTCCTGCACTCGTGGTTCTGTGGCCAGTTCCACCACAGTTGAAGCACTTTGACACCCCATAATCTTTTGCTATATGGTCGGGCTTTTCACACTTGAAGCAGACGTTCAATCCCAAACGGCATTCCCCGCTATGCTCCTTTCCACACTTACCACACCTCTTTATTCCCGGGCCTGATGACACCACCCGCCTGTCATCCATCCTCCTCCTTTTGTTGTTTGGGGTGTAACCGCCACGCCCAAACCGCTTACCTCTCCAGTTCTTATCGCCGCCGTCCGCCATCTTCACCTCAACCACCGCTACTTCCCTTTCATCATACAACATTCCCACCAAATGCACTGCCAACCTAAAAGTGCTCGGTTGGGCAGCGATCAAATGTCTGCGGATGTTGGCCGGTAGTCCCTGAACGTATCGATTGATCTTCCTCGATACCGGCGTAACCTGATCCGGCACCGACCTTGCCATTTCGTTAAACTTGACGGTATATTGCTGGTGGGTCATAGTTCCCGCCTCCAGCTGTAAGAACTCCCTTTCGATCTTGTTGAGTTCTCGGTGAGGACAGAATTTCTCAATCACCAACTTCTTCAGCTCTCCCCATCTCATTCTTTCGGTGGCCCTGTCACCCTCAGCTTGGACAAGATTGTCCCACCAACATAGTGCCGAGTCGACAAACGAGTGAGTGGCGAACATCACTTTCTAGTCTTCCTGACACTCACTGATCTTCATACTGCCTCCATCTCCCTTACCCAACGGTGAGCAGCAGCATCATCACCATTGCCATCGAAGGTAGGGGGTCTACATCGTTGGAACGCCCCGTAGCTGCATCCCCTCGCGGTTTCCCGCACCACCACTTCTACCAGCAGTCGTTCTCCTCTCCTCTTCCTTCTCCTTTCGTTCATCCTCCCTCACAGCTCGGATCACTTCAGTCACGACAGACGGTTGGATTGTTTGCATGACTTGGTGAACCTCCTCCACCACTGCCTCCTTCACCGAGGCTCTCAAGTTAGCACTCTCATCCACCCCCTCCGGGTGATGTAGCCCAGGCTCACCAGGAGCCGTCCTGCAGTCCTCGTCTTGTTCTTCACGGCCCGTGGCTTACCAGTACGACCACCCCGTGCTCCACCTCGAGAAGCCTTTGATGATCTACCTCCGGCCATCCTCTAAACACTATATGATTGAAACACCAACACGGTCATTCAAGGTAATAGCTCAGTTTATGTTAAGTATAATAAGTCCCTAATTATAGTGGCCAGTTGTGATTAGCCACTAACTTTACTATTCATCCCCCGAGCATTTTCTATCCTGACTATATCAGTACTCAAATCTACTAAAGGCACATAAATCAAATAGCATACGCATATAATGCCGGTTATCATTAAGAAAAGAAATACCTGATGGCACATAGCTACTCGGGCTGGCATCCCTCCATTTGTCCCATTCTCAGTTTAAGTTTAGGTTTTTGAAAATATTTACCTATTTCTCTTAAACTTTGGCTCCGATACCAACTTGTAAGGCCCCGTTCCCGGAGACCTCACAGTTGGTCAATCACAGCATACTTAGATAAAATATTACATAATTCTTAAAGCATGACAGCGGAATTAACATCAAAAGCCATTCATTAATTAATAAATTATGTTGCTAAGTAATACATGTGTGTTTGTTATCAGTTACAAAAGATCATTAGAACGCAAACAACAATGTTATTAATCATGAATGGATGCCAGTCCTGACCTGACAAGTAGCCTCCTCGTGTGCCATCCTCAGCAAAATTACCTGCCAATTGAAAATGCATAAAAGTCAGCGTTGCTAAGTGAGTTCCAGTTTTAAAATAGTGAAAATACTTCATGAGTTTTGTATATGCAAATACTCCTTAAAATACTGTTTACTCTTTTGTATGTGATCATACGTCATACATACATTCAAATATTATTCATTATCAACATTAATATCTTTCTTAACCATTTCCATGGTCGTTCACTTGAACTTTTACTTTTAATCTTTCACTTTGATATGGACCAAGGTGCTATACCCCTGATTAATGCGCATAAACCTGGTACTGGGCCTAAGTCTAATAATAGACCCCATCCGTGGTGCATAAAGCTGACTCCAGTACCGGGGAAACAACAATGGTCCCCTCAATCTCAACGATTGACCCTGTGTGCATCCAACGGGTTAGCTAAACCGCACACAGTTGAGCTAACAACCTAGTGGTTGTAAACCTCATGTGAATTTGCTTGCAAGACTTTCTTACGTTCTTTATGTTCCACTTTCATTAGTCTTTCCACTTTATTAAAGATAATACTTTACGGATAAGGGTAAAATCACACCACGTAAAGTCACGTAATATAATAATAAATAGGAACACAAGAACAACCAAACAGGAATAAAATAACCAGATAATAGCATCGAGTCAAACCAGGGTCAAACCCTAAAATTCTGATTTTCCCAAAATTCCAGAAAATTTTCTAAGTGTTTAGGCGCATGGGCACTATGCAGGCGCATGAGCCCTGCTTAGGCGCATTAACACTATTCAGGCGCATAAACTCTACACTTAGGCATTTTAGCTTACATTCTGGGCGCATGAACTGTTCAGGCGTATGAGGTTATACTTAGCTTATCAGGCAAGAGTTTTGGCCGCATGGGTACTATTAGGGCGCATGAACCCCCACTTAGGATTTTCTAAGGCAATTCTCAGGCGCATGGGCCCTATTTGGGCGCATGGCCTGAACTTAGGCGGTTTCGTGCTATAATCCTAGGCGCATGGGCCCTGTTTGAGCGCATGACTACCAGTTATGCATTTCTACATTTCAGAATCAACCCAGACCTGTTCCATCACCTGTTCAAAGCTTAAACATACATTTCTAAGCATACCTAACACAAAAATAAGCATAAACATACACAACATACTGGTATACATAAACTAGTTGTAAAACATTTTAATCATGCATTTTCAGCCCCAAAACAGTTTAAAACACATAAAAACCGGGGTCTAGAACTCACCTAGTGTAGCAAACAAGCAAAACTCCTCCGAACCTGCTTGTACACGAGTTCAAACACCTAAAACAAGCACAAACAAGCACCAAAACACCAAAAACACTTAATAATCGGTTTCTAAGGGTGAAACCACAAAGAAACCGAACCAATTAACATGTAAACACACTAACCTTGAAGATTTCAGTTCTGTTTCCTTCTTGGAACCGAGAGAGCTTGTCTGCAGCTTTCTTTCTTCTTCTTTTCTGTCGAACAACAGCGCAACAGAATGTTATGGGCGGCCATGCCCATATAAAGTGCATTTTTGACTTTGGTGTACCATTTACACATTGCACCCCTCATCTTTGCCTTCTTTTAATTTTCCTCCAAAATACTTTCTTTTCTTTTAATTTGACCAAGTTTTCGGGTGTTACAACAAGTAACAATGGGAGGTTATACAATCATGACACCAAGAAAGAGTGTACGGCTTGGTAAGAAGTTTTCAACTAAGAAAGTTAAGGAGCAAGAAAACAAAAACCCAGAAACCCTTTTTCCAACATTTGATATAACATCTGCAATCCAACCTGATAATTCCGAAACTAAAGAAAGAAGAATTAAGAGGCAAATGTTGGAGGAATGCCAGATGAAAACCACCAACCAGATTCTTAAGAAGGTTAGGAAGATACAATGAGAAATTCGGGTGCTTTAAGCAGATGTCGAGGAAGTGAAGGAAGAAAACAAGAGTATCTTCACTAAGATATGGAATTGGGTCTGGGAGATTAGAAAGATAGGAAACTTTATATGTTATGTGGCTGCTTTAAATATATAAAATAAGGATATAATAAAATATTTTATTTATGACTGTTTAATATTGTAATATAGTGTGAGTAAAATTATGTAATATTAATATAATTTGTATGTAGTGAAATATGCCGCCAAGGAGAGATACTCAACTAGTACGAAGAACTTCACGTGTTGGACGACCAAGAACTAGGCTGGGAGAAGAAGCTCCAGCAGTGAATACCACCACAAATGAGAATGAGAGGATTTCTCAAATAATAACTCAACAATTGGAAGCTACAATACCTACACTAGTAACTCAACTCCAACAAAACCTGAATATCACAAGCATACCACATGGAAATGCTGAACCAAGAAATAACAATGGATTAGAAAGCCACGAGGAAGAGATTGTAGATAGAATTAGAAAAGGGTGCTCTTATAAGACCTTCATGTCTTGTAAACCCTAAGACTTTGATGGAAAAGGTGGAGCAGTGCAAGCCTTACGTTGGTTAGAGGGAATGAAGTCAGTTTTGGATATCAGTGATTATGTTGATAATTGCAAAACCAGGTTTGCTTCGCTTTCCCTTAAAGGAGAGGCACGGTCTTGGTGGAAAATGGAAATTCAAACAAAGGGGAGGAATGTTATGAATGGATTAAGCTGGGAGGAATTTAGAAAACTAATGATTGAAAAATATTGTCCCTATAATGAAATAGAAAAGATAGAAGTAGAATTTTTAGCATTGGAAATGAAGGGTGCTGCTTATTAGGAGTATACCGATAAATACAATGAGTTGTCTAGATTAGTGCCACATTTGATGACTCCAGAAACAAAAAAGATAGGAAGATACATCTGTGGTTTAGTACCATAGATAAGAGAAATGGTAAAGTCTGCAATGCCAAAAACTTTTCAGGATGCAGTGGCTCTAGCAGGAAGTTTGACAGACGAGATGATTAGAAACGGATAATTAACTACAACCAAGGTAGGAGAGAAAAGGAAATGGAACAACAACACAGGAAGGAACTTTGGAGAAAACTAGAACAAGAAGGTAAACAGAAACCTAGAAAGAAATTTCATGGGGATCGCACAGGAAGGAAGGCCATGGATAGAAAGTCAACCCTGGTGCAATACCTGCAAAAGGTATCATGATGGGAGATGTGTAACACCCGAATTTTTATAAGGGCCAAAAGTGCAAAAGAAGAAAAGAATCTTGAATAAAGTGTTCAAAGGCCAAAGTTGAAGGGTGAAAAGTGTAAAATAGTACAAAAGTCAAAAAGGTGGTTAAAAAGGGTCATGGTCGCCCATCCTTCCCATTTCTGCTGCTGCTGTCCGAAAGAAAAAGGAAGAAGAGGGCTGCAAGAGTTTTCTCTTGATTGTTTGTGAAGAAGAAGAAGAATCTTCAAAGGTTAGTGGGTTTTGAGTTATTTGGCTCGGTTCTTTGAGGTTTTCCACCTTAGAAACCGATTTCTATGTGTATGTGGTGATTTAGTGCTTGTTTATGTTTGTTTTAGGTGTCTTGAACTCTAGTGCAACCAAGTTTGGTGGAGATCTACTTGTCTTCTGCAATATGTGAGTTCTAGGACCCCGGTTTTATGTTTTTAAACTTCTTTGGGGCTGAAAATGCATATAAAATGCTTTACAACCGTCATGAATGTTAACCGTGTGTATATGTGTATGAATTTCTGTGTTTTATGAGGTTGTAAGCTTGCTCTAAGAGTTTAGCATGATAGATCTATGTTAAGAATGTATGAGAATGAGGTTTTGGAACTGGTTATAGCATAAGTCTAAATTGCAGGTTAGATAGTTCATCCGCATCTAAACTGTGAAATTTGCATAAGTGTTTTGTTCATGAGCATTTGAAGTGTTCCTCCACATTTGAAGTGTTCATCCGCATTTGAAGTGTTCATCTGCATTTGTCTTAATTCAGCCTAAGTGTTCATCAGCATTTCTTTTGTACATGCGTATTTGCTACAGCGTCCATCAGCATTTCTTTTGTTCATGCTCATTTTCTACAGTGTTCATCGGCATTTCCTTTAAGACATAATAATTACCAAGTGTTCACCCGCATTTACTTTTGTTCACCCGCATTTGCAAGTTGTTCACCCGCATTAGTTTTGTTCACCCGCATTTGTTCTCATTCATCCGCATTTCTTTAGGACTTAAGGAATTTTCTGGAATTTTGGAAGATCAGAGATTAGGGTTTGACCATGGTTGACTTGATGCTTTTATTTAATTATTTTATGCATGTTGTGGGTTGCCCTTATGTTCCCTATTATGATAATATTATGTGACTTTATGTGGATTGTTTATGATCATAAAGTATTATTATTAATCAAGTGAAAGATTAATATTAATGAAAAGTGGAACATAAAGAATGTAAAGAAGTCTTGCAAGCAAATTCACAATGAGGTTCACAACCACTAGGTTGTTAGCTCAACTGTGTGTGGTTTAGCTAACCCGTTGGATACATACCGGGTTAATCTTTAAGATTGAGGGGACCACTGTTGTTGCCCCGGTATTGGAGTCAGCATATGTGCACCACGGATGGAGTCTATTTATAGACTCCATGGCCCAGTACCAGGTTTATGCGCATTATATGGGGGGTATAGCACTTTGGTCCATATCGAGGTGAAATATTAAAAAGTAAAAGGCTCAAAAGAGCGGCCATGGAAATGGTGAAGAAAATTAATGATGATGATAATGAATGTAAATGATTGTATGATGTATGATCACATACGAAGGAGGAATATGGTATTTTAAAAGAGTATTTTCCTATATAAAGCTTACAAGATATTTTCCAATTATTTTAAAACTAGAACTCACTCAGCAAAGCTGACTTTTATGCATTTTCAGTTGGCAGGTAATTTTGTTGAGGATGGCACTCGGGGAGGCTACTCATCGGGGAAAGGCTGACATCCATTCTTGAATATAATGTTGTTGTTTTGTAATGCAAACTAATGATCTTTTGTAACTGTACCAAACATGTATTACTTAGCAACAGCGTTTATAAATTAATGAATGGCTTTTAAATGTTTAAATTCCACTGCATTGTGATAATGAATTATGAAATGTTTTATAAATATTGCTGTGAATGTCCAACTGTGAGGTCTCCAGGAACGGGGCCTTACAAGATGTAAGCTGGTAATTTGTTATAATTGCAAGAAGAAGGGACATACGTCAAGAGAATGTAAGGGACACACAAATCCTAAGCCAGTGTGTTACCAATGTGGAAAAGAGGACCATCTTCGCAATGGATGCCCAGAACTAAAAGGGAAAACTCCAAGGAATCCCAACAATGCGCATGGTCGAGCATTTGTACTTTAAGCTGAAGAGGCCCGACAAGAACCAGAAGTGGTGACGGGTACGTTCCTTATTAATAATCAATACGCAATTGTGTTATTTGATACGAGAGCAACCTGAAGTTTTGCTTCAAATCATTTGAAATCCTTAGTTGGATTAGCATCAGAGAAACTGAAAAATAAGTATACGATAGAATTAGCTGATGGAAAAATGATAGAGGCTAGTGAAGTTATTCCTAATTATGTTTTAAACTAAGATAATCATTGCTTTGACATAGATCTGATTCCTATTGAATTAGGAGGTTTTGACATTGTTGTGGGTATGGATTGGTTAAGTAAGAATCACGCAGAAATCATTTGTGGAAAATGAATGATTAAAATCCCATTAACTAAAGACAACCGAATTCTTTTTGTACACGGCGAGAAACCTAGAGGTCCTATCAGAATAATCTCTTGTATGAAGGCTCATAAATATTTGAAAAAGAAATGTTTAGCATTTCTGGCCCATGTAGTTAATACAAAACCAATTAAGCAGAACTTGGAAGATATTCCTATTGTTAGAGAATATCCAAAGGTATTTCCTGATGAGTTACCAGTATTGCCACCCCCTCGTCAAGTAGAATTCAAAATAGAATTAGTACCAGAAACAACACCTATTGCCAAGTCTTCGTATCGTTTGGCGCCAACAAAAATGAAAGAGCTAATGAGTCAACTTCAGGTGTTATTGGATAAAGGATTCATACGTCCTAGCGTTTCGCCTTGGGGAGCTTCAATCTTGTTCGTGAAGAAGAAAGACGGAACCTTTAGAATGTGCATTGATTATAGAGAACTCAATAAAGTAACTATTAAGAATAGATACCCTCTCCCTTGAATAGATGACCTGTTTGATCAATTGCAAGGATCGAGTTACTTTTCAAATATTGACTTGAGATCAGGATATCATCAGTTAAGGGTACAAGAAGAGGATGTACCTAAAACTTCATTTAGAACTCAATATGATTATTATGAGTTCCTTGTAATGCCATTTGGGTTAACTAATGCTCCAGCTGTATTTATGGATCTAATGAACAGAGTGTGCAAGCCTTAGATAAATTTGTTATAGTCTTTATAGATGATATTTTAATCTATTCTAAAAGTAAGGAAGAACATAAGAAGAATCTAAGGCTAACTTTGGAATTACTTCAAAAAGAAGAACTGTATGCCAAATTCTCAAAGTGTGAATTCTGGAAACGAGAAGTACAATTCTTAGGACATGTGGTTAATCAAGATAGGATTCAAGTCAACCCAGCAAAGATTGATGCAATTAAGAAGTGGGAAGCTCCGAAAACACCAACTGAAGTACGTCAATTCTTAGGTTTGGCTGGTTATTATAGGAGATTTATAGAAAATTTCTCCCGAATAGCTCAACCTTTAACAGAATTGACTCAGAAAGATAAACCATATGTTTGGGGAGAAAAACAGAACACTACATTTGAAATCCTGAAACACAAACTATGTAGTACTCCTATTTTAGCTCTTCTAGAAGGTACTGATGATTTTATAGTATATTCGCATCACATCAAGGTTACGGGTGTGTTTTGATGCAACGAAATAAAGTAATTGCATATGCGTCCAGACAACTTAGAGGAAGTGAAAGGAATTATACTACTCATGATTTGGAATTAGGAGTAGTAGTATTTGCACTTAAGATTTGGAGACATTATCTATATGGAACCAAGTGTATAATTTATACCGATCATAAAAGTTTGCAACATATATTCGATAAAAAGACGTTGAATATGAGACAAAGAAGATGGGTAGAATTACTGAGTGATTACGAATGTGAAATCAAGTATCACCCAAGTAAGGCAAATGTGGTGGCAAATGCCTTAAGTAGGAAGGAAAGAATTAAACCATTACGAGTTTGTGCTATGAGAATGGAGTTACATTCAGAGCTAATAAGTCAAATCCGAGACGCTCAACAAAAAGATGAATTGAGAAGTGTGATGGAACAGAATGAACAAATAGAAGCTACGTTAGATGGAATCCTGAGATTTAAAGGAAGAATTTGGATTCCTGATAATGACATACTTAGAGAAAATATTCTGAACGAGGCACACAAGTCAAGATATTCAGTGCATCCAGGAAATAATAAGATGTATAAGGATTTGAGAAACCATTATTGGTGGCCTGGTATGAAGAAATCAGTTGCAAAATTCATAGAAAAATGTGACATCTGTTCAAGAGTCAAAGCCGAATATCAGAAACCCTTGGACGCTTACAACAACCAAAAATCCCTGAGTGAAAGTGGGACCAGATTACCATGGATTTTATAACCAAATTACCCAGAACTTCAAGTGGATATGACACATATGGGTTATAGTGGGTAGGTTAACTAAATCAACTCACTTCTTGCCAATCAGAGAAGATTATAAAATGGAGAAATTAACAAGGATCTATATGAAGCAGATCGTGTCTAGACATGGAATACCAATTTCAATTATATCAGACAAAGACAGCCGATTTACTTCAAGATTTTGGCAGTCTTTACACAAGGCATTAGGGACTAAAATAAACACGAGTACTACATATCATCCACAAACAGATGGACAGAGTGAGAAAACAATCCAAACATTGGAAGATATGTTGCGGGATTGTACATTAGATTTTGGTGGTAATTGGGATATACACTTACCTTTGATAGAATTTTCATATAAACAATAGCTATCATGCCAGTATTGGGGCAGCTCTATTTGAATCTTTATATGGAAGGAAGTGTAGGTCACCTTTGGGTTGCAATGAAATGGGAGATAGACAGCTTATAGGCCCAGAACTTATACAGGAAATATCTGATAAGATCTTTGAAATCAAAAATAGGTTGAAGGCAGTACGTGAAAGACAGAAAAATTATGTTGAAAGAAGAAGAAAGCCGTTAGAATTTCAAATCGGGGACAAAGTATATTTGAAAGTATCACCCTCAAAGGGAATTATCCGATTTGGAAAAGAAATAAGTTAAACCCTAGGTATGTTGGTCCTTTCAAAGTAATTGATAGGATTGGCCCTGTAGCATATAAGTTAGACTTAACCCAGGAATTAAGTGGAGTACATAACACCTTCCATGTATCTAACTTGAAAAAATGTCTGAATGATGAGACATTAAAGATACCAATAAGGGAAGTCAAAATAGATGAAAAACTTCATTTTGTGAAAGAACCAGTAGCACTCATGGTAGAGAAGTAAAGGGATTAAAGAGAAGTAAGATCCCAATAGTGAAGGTCAAATGGAATTCAAAACGAGGACCTGAATTTACATGGGAACGAGAAGATGAAATCAAAAGAAAATACCACACTTATTTAAGGTTAAACTGAATAAAAAGGGCAGTTATAAAGACAAACTTTACAGGTCATCAGATACTGACAACAGAAGAATTTCGGGACGAAATTCTTTTTACGGGAGGAGAATGTGACGACCCTAAAAATTAAGGTTAGAAAATTTGATACTAAGAATTTATATAAGTTAATTCTAAATATATATATATATATATATATATATATATATATATATATATATAAATTAAAATTTCTAAGGTGACTTTATGTGATAAATTTTGTATCTATAAATGTTTTAGCATGTATAAATATATGTGTATGTTTCATAGCTTGCATGTATGTAGAATCATTTACGTGTACATGTCCGTATACTTTTGTGATTTTTGTGAGATATTAAGGATACTAAACCATATGATTATGTGATTAGTTATTTGATATACATATTATGTTTCTCATTTAATGTGTAGTAAGTTAAGATTACAACTTAATCAAACAATAACCAAGTGAGATAACTTTTGGAAAATTTACATGAAAAAAACCTAAACTAAACTAATCTTAGATGTCTAAACACAAAACTAAAACACACTTAACCATAGTAATCGGGTTATTAGGACCATAATTGACCCAGATTAGTAGCTAATTAACTAACTAACCAAAACTTAATTACTAAGAAACTAATTAGCATCAAATGTTGACACCTAGCCATTTTTACACTAATCAACTCCTAAAGTTTGACACCTATCATCTAATGCCCACCTTATGACCGTAAAAAACCAACTCATCCAAGCTATGAAATGTAATCATTACTTGGTATCCTTGTTTCCAACTCTCGGCCACCTTTAAACACTACAACCGCCACCATCCCTCGGTTCTCTTCTCTCGGTTTTCAAGCACTCAAACCACTAAACTATGTGAAGATGACACATATCATGACATGCCACTCTACACCTTCAAATCTTGACACCACATAAGTCTAAAACAACCAACTCACCACATCTAGCTTAAGACTAATGATGAATACTCCACCTCTTTGAGTCTCTCGGCCGATTACAACATCATCATAAACATTACACTAATCATCATCTAAGCTTGACACTTATCATGCCTAACTCTTGGACACATATCAACCCTACATAAACACCTCATCAAGAGTAATCATTACTAGCTTTTGGTGTCACCCTCTCGGCCAATCCATGTATCACAACCATCTCATTCTCTCGGCAACAACACCACAGAACCACCATCGATCAAAACATCACAATCGTCACCATTCCTTGACTCCCTCTCTCGATTCCCATATCCCCTTCTCCCTCACGGTTTCAATATCAACCAAACACCATCATTATAAGCTCCATATCATCACAACATCAATCATCTTTCTCAACTAGTTTGTGATCAAACACTCCAATCTCAAGAACAACCACACCAAGTTGGACCATCAAGAGCCAAAGAACAATCCTCTAAACACTCCTAATCAAGGTTTGATCCTCAAAAATATATGATTAACAAGTTAATAAAGTTGTATATGTATTTAACATACATATAGATCAAACCCTTTATGTTTTAAGACATTAAAACTATTTACCAACCTTATAAATACTTGATTTTCAATCAAAATCAGTAAGAAAAGATTATGTAATATAAAGTTTGAGATTTTTATAAAAACAAAAGATTCAATTAAGAACAAAGGGTTTTAAAAGTGTTAGAATAATTGTTATTTCATGATTTATTGAGTAAAATAGATTAAGTATTTAAATGAATATGATTGTAGGAATAAAATTTAGAAATCTATTAGAAATATTAGAAATAATAATCTGGAAAGTTTGGGAAAATTTTATAGGATGAATTTTTATGATTAATTCAAGAAAATAGGAGAAAAATTCCTAACAGGAGATCTGAACATGATAAAAATCTAAAAAAATTATATGATGACACTAACAGTAAGTTGGAATTTTAGAATAAATTTCGTGAATTAATTCATTAAAATATTAAAGATACATATTTTAGAAGGAATAATATGAATAAAATAGAAATCAATAGTAAAACAGTAGATAAAATCATGAAAATTTTTCTATAAAATTTTAAATATTGTGTAGGATCTTCTGTAAAAAATTTAGGATTTTTAGAGACCTATAGCTATTTCTTCTATTTAATATAAATCTTGTAAAAATATATAGGAAATTATGTATAAATAAGTATTAACTGAAATTTTTATATGTTAATTTGGATTTTGAGATGTTACTTTTTATAAAATTTAATAATTTTTGAATGGTCGTAGCTACTGTTTTGGTAATTTTAATTGATATGGGTTTTAAATGCTAAAAATTTTAAAGAAATAAAATAATTTTTCTAACATATAATTATTTTATAGGGATTTTTGCTGAATTTAAGGTGAGTAACATAGTCCCTTTTTATTTATAAGTTTTTGGGGGAAAAAGCATACTTGTTTGTATGATTGATGCTAATGTAAATAAGAATTTTAATAAGTTACTGTCATTTTCTACCATAAGTTACAACCATTAATTCGTATAAGGAAATAATATAGGTAGTGCACTTAGGAATATGTTTCCTGCACTAATAAAATAAGTGTTGTGATGTTATATTATTTAATTCTGTAATTCATATGTATGACAGTTATAAATCACTTAGCATATAAGTAGGTTTGGTTGTGATCTTCTTTATGTTGCATCAATAAGAATATTTTATTAAGTTATTAAACCTATGTTCTCACCAACTTTATGTTGACTATTTTGAGTATGCTTTTTTAGGTAATCAGCAAGTATTATAACTTCGTGTTTACATACGATCTATATAATGGCTGGTATGATGTAATAGGAAAGCTTTGTGTTCGAGTAACCGTGGATTTAGTGGATCTCAGCACCTTCGTGGGTGTCACGTCCACTATTAGTTGGGAAGACTATATGAAGTGGTTATGATAAACTTTTGTAATAGGGTTACTAAAAAATATGTAAAAGTCTGAAAAATGACAAATTTTGTATGTTTGTATGAAATGTAACCTGAAAGTTATGAATGGTTAATGATATGCTTATTTTAACTATTTGTTGTGATTGTTTACTTTGTAATCAATGTGTTTTGAGCCAATCGTCACACCAAAGCATTTCACTCTTCCACCGGGATATGACAACCGAGCAGGCGAGGTGGCTTTGTGCTCGTACCAATCTCATTGTCGAGATTCAAAGTGGCAGTGATGTGCTTCAGATTAGCCATTTTCTTCACTTAGAAAATCAGATTCTTTACAAATTCTTCAAACATAAAGTTCTTGCACGAATGATCAACTTATCGCGCAAAATCTTCAAAGTTCTCGCGCGAACAAAGCAAACTTCTCACACGAAAACTTTTGTAACTGAATCTTGTGAAAATTGAAAGTTATCGCGCGAGTAGATTCTGTTGTAACAAACTTGGAACCAACTTTTACGAAATCCTCAACTTCTCGTGCGAAAGGTAACTTTTTGCACGGAAAACCAAGTTTTCGCCTGATCTGTTCTCTGTGATTCTGAGTGTTTCAACCTCAAAATTTTCACCCAATTGATTAAACTTTGATTAATTAAGTGTTCTGTAGGAACCTCTGAAGTTAAGAGGCTGATGCAACCAAATGATACCAAAATAACCAAGTCTTCCAACATGCACTTTGGAACAAAGGTGAACTAGCTTCGAAAGTTTTACACACTCAAGAAAAATGCTAAGTGTAAAATCTTTCGAAGCCAAAGTTCAGAAGAAATTGTTGCGGAAGCTTTACACTTAACTTGGAAAATATTCTAAGTGTAAAGTCTTCCAAAGGTAAAAGACGAAGTCTTCCGAAGCTCTCAAGACAAAGTCTTCCGAAGCTGTTTAAAGACAAGACTGATTTCTTCTAAAGAGAGAGAAAAGATACTTTTTCCATCAACTTTATCATAAAGCAACCTACTTTCCGCTGCATGCTCTGGTAGTTCACCTGCTATCACTAGTTGGTGAAACTTCCATACTTTATGATAAAGTAGATAAGGTCTTCGCCTGTAAGTTTCTGTTTTTGTTCCTTCTTGGCTTTTTGTAATAGGAAAGTCAGTGAGCTATGACATGTCATAGTCACTAGTCAAAAGGCAATCTGCCTTTTGACTTTAGGCTGATCTTGTTGTCTAGATTAGTCACTTCCAACTGTCTTTTTGCATACTGACGGATGTAGGTTGTAGTATAAGTAGTCTTCGGTTCTTGTATTCAACATATACTTGTACAACACTTGTAATAGAACTAGAGAAGCAATATACAAATTTCTTGAAAACTTTATCTTGTGCTCTTGTTCTTGTTTTACTTGTGTTTATCTTGTATCTTCAGTAAAGGTTCACAGTTCCATATTTGAATTGTTAAGTGATCTTAAGATCCTCCTAAGTGTGTTAACTAAGTGCAAGCTTAAGTACCCTTTAACGGTCCTGCATGTTCAATTAGTGATTTAGGTTCAAATTAGATCCTAATTGTCTCTAATTGATTCAATTAATCTCGCTTTAAGCTCAAAAGGTCATCAAATCAACGAACATGAAGTTTATCAGCTTTAACATCTTCAAATGATCAATCTCAGCAAGAATAAGCAGAAAAACTTAGAATAACCATGAGTTTAATGCTCACAAGCTCTTCAAAACACTTCTTCAAACTTCAGCAAATTGATCTAGAGCAACAGAGCTCTGATACCAATTGTAAGGATCAGCACAATACAATTTGATCGATCTCGTAATGAATATGCGGAATATAAACATTACGGTAATAAGAATAAGATTGTAGAAATGAAGAACACACGAGTAAATAAACTTCAAATTCAATAGATCTCTTATTCGATTACAGTGTAGTAGTACAAATCAGGAAAATGAAAATATCTCTGTCAAAAGTGCTAACTATTACAAAGCAAAACTTCTATTTATAAACAAAAGGAAGTTCTCGCGCGAAAACATCAGTTCTCGCATGATTAGTAGTTGTCGCGCGAGAAGCAGTTTTCGCGCGATAACTCTAGGTTTTCACGTGACTTGATCTTGGTCTTCATCTTGATTTGATTTCTCAAGCCTCTTAAGTTCAATCCCTACATCCCTTAGTTTCTCATTTTGTATAGTTGTTTTGTTTGTTTTTCATTCGTGGTTACCATTAAATTTTATCTTGATTTTAACGACTAAAGGACCAATGTAACAATTTATGTCCTCGATCTACTCAACAATTAAGGTAATTGTTTTCACCCTGCCTTGGTTTATCGTTTTGTATAACTATTCAAAATCTGAAATTACCCTTAAATTCTGAACTCATTCAAAAGTTTATTTTTTTTATCTTTTCAAGTATTTGGTAGACTAAATGCAAATATGATAGTCTATTTTTTTTGGTAATTTGACTTTGAAAGTTTTTTGCATCTAGAAATACAATTTGGTGAGATGTGTATATAATTAGCTGGTTGGGGAAGCGGTCAAGACGTGGTTGGGTCAAAATCGGTAAGATTTTATCCGAAAGTTTTAATTTATAAATATTAAACATTTAGTCACATGATTATTTTTTTTTTCAATATTGATACTGTTTTTCTGGTCAAAACGGATAAGTTTTATCCAAATTTTATAATTGTTTATTAATATTGGGTTATACGAATATTTTACAATTAGAGGAAATATTTCCCTTTTCGTGTACTATTATTTGCTACTATTTAGAGTATTTACATAAGGTTCTCTATCCCTGTACCTATAATTTATCTAAAATTCAGTATCCTTTAAATTTATTTCATATTTTCTAAAAATCTCCCATCTCATTCCCCATACCTATAATTTTTGGCATTTACCTGGCTAAAGTGCTCATGGCAACTCAGTTTGCAAAAAAGTTTCAGTTGTTTGCTTTTTATGCTATAATTTATTTTTGTTGTGCTTCACGTTAAGGTAACAACTTTGAGATGTGGCAACCTCGCTAAGGGTGAATTGGATAATTGGTTTAAAATTGTTGGTTTAAAATGGGTTAAGTTGTATGGAGTTTAAAATAGGATGGTTGGGTTGACCCTTAACATTTCTGTCCAAAATTTTTAAAGTTTCTAAAAATATGTTGTAAAATATAAGTTCTCTTTCAACACAACTGTTCTCTTTTATGGTCTCAAGATTTCTTTACTCTCTTCTTTTTGACCGGTGGTGGTAAAATTGGTAAAATGGGTTGGGTGGGGTAATTGGTCAAATAGGGCGATTAGGCTTTCAAGAACATTTCTTTATCAAAAGATCAAATCTTTTCTCCAAATGCCTAGAAAGGTTCCAAGTTTTGAATTTTTATGTGTGATGTAATTCATATTTACACTATCTCTCATAACCACTAGACTTATATGTGTAGCTGAAGAGTTTATAGTAACTCATTTGACATAAATTTATATTATGGGAGTAGTTGAGACTGCAGAAGAGAGACTCAAATTAAGGTAAACCAATTTGGTTTTATGTCAAGGTGGTCAATTATTAAAGTGATACACATTCTAAGGAGGTTGATGAAAAAGTATAAAGCGAAGAACAATGTTCTTAACATGGTGTTTATTGAATTGGAAAAGGCGTACGATAATGTGTCACGTACACTAGGCAGTTTGGAGGGTAGAGTACCACGGAAATATATAGACATAATTTTAGAGGTAGGCCTCCACGGACGTCGATAAGAGATACTTGTTTATTCTCTTTGGAGGTAGGCCTCTACCAAGAGTTCGTGTTGTGTTTGTTTTCGTTTGTAGTTATCCTATATGAGTTCACAAAGTCAATCTAGTAGACAGTTCTACCTTATATTCTTTTTGTGGGTCATATTGTGTTAGTTGTAAGAGTAAACAGAGTTTGAATGCGTTGTTAAAAGAGTGGTGAGAAACTCTAAAGGGCAAAAGATTAAGGATTAGTCACTCTAATACTGAATAACTTATTGCTACTTTAGTAGAGTTGTCCAAATTAATTAAGTTTAATAAGTTAGATCGTTATGAATAGTGATGGGGCATAGATAGTGGAGTAGCACACTAAGTATAGGCAGGCTCATGTAAGTTGGGTGGTTCAAGAGCACTGTGTGACAACTTTATGAGAGGAACTTCCAGACTAGGGGGAAATTAATAGGGTTGAAGTTTGTCTGACGCCATCAAGAATACTCATGTGCGCATGATGTAGTCAATGGAGTTAGGGATGGCAAGATGAATGTGTGGACATAATGTTTAAGAGTTATAAAAACATAAGATAAGAAATAAGATTATAGAGAGGTTAGGAATGGCTAGTAGCCTAGTATAGAGGTTAAGATAAGAGAGGAGGTATTGAGATGGTTTGGGCATGTTAAGTGAAGGGAGACAACAATGCCAGTTATAGCGGTGAAAACCCCAATTGCACAATGAAGAATAGAAGCAGACCTTAATTAAGATAGGATGAGCATATAGGAAAGGATTTTTCTAATTGTTTAGTGGACTTTGCATCTTAGTGTATTTATGTTTACGAGAGTATTTGTGATACTGTACATTTTGGTTTTTTTTTCTTATTTACTTTTTTGTTATGGCTAGATTTCTATATTATATATCCATGGTATTGTTATTGCTATTTATTCTCTAGCTAAGTGTCTCTCTAATATTTGTTCTGCCCTAAGGAAAGTTCTCTTGTTTCTACCTAAAACTTGTTCTTCCTCCCACTCAACATGACCAATTAGTTGAGTATGTCCATCTCTTTGAAGTCATCTAGGTGAATGTTAAGGTCTTTAGCAATAAATGAATGCCGAGTTATAAAGCCTAAAGTGACTATTGTATCCATTAATGACTAATGCGATAATTAGAACTTGTTTGATAGGCTTGCTTCTCCACTTAATCATCAAAAGCACTTCCATCATTGGTCATCTTCTTGTTTTTGGGGCCTATTCGTTAACCAAACCAAATTCAACTGTTTTCCCCGGTTCGTTTTGGTTTTTGGTTATAATCAAATAACAATTTTTGCATTGTCTTCGATTTCATTCCCGTTTCATTCTGGAATGCTTCAAAAAATCCAAACAACTAAACAAACTCTAAAGTTCAAACAAAAGTTTAAAAGATGAATAGTCAAGGAGTATTTTCCAATGCCACCATAAGAAAGAAACTTAAGTTCTATCCAACTCGTCGTCTTTGACTTGATTGGTACCTAAAGGGCTGTACCGAACCGAACTCAACGAAGTCTTGTTCATTAATTAAGAATTGATAACCAAAAGGGATGTACCGAACCGAACTCAATGAATGTGTTCACGAACACATAACCAAACGCTTAACAAATACATAAACGAATGGATCACGAACACAAATGAATATATATTTATAATGATGTACATATTAGTGAACTTTAGTGATCATAAACACTTATAGTGTAAATGTTAGACTAATAAAAAATAATTAAAAGGTATAAACATTAGGTGGTTTGATTAAAATTAGAAGTTACAAACTATATAAGTATTTAATGAACAAAAATGAATATACATAAATGAATGAAGATGAATGAATATAAACGAACACAAATGAACGAACACGACTTATGTTCATGTTTGTTCACTTAACTAAATGAACCGAATATCTTGTTCGTATTCGTTCATTTATTAACGAACTAACGTAAATACGACATGCCGAATGGTTCATGAACTGTTCGCTAAACATTCGGTTTGTTTATAGTCTTAGGTACTTTTCTCGTTTCTCGTCTTTACAAAAAAAGAGGACAAATAAATATGCAAACACATTAAACATGTAAATACAAAATAAAACACGTTTGATAAAAGAATTAAATGTTAAGTGAATCAGTGACCTTCTAGTTTATCAGGTCTTCAACGCTCTCGTCTACATTAAAAAAAACCTCCATTTGGATGAATCTGATCTTGACAACAAATTAAAACTTCAATGGTTTGAGGAATTAAAGAACTCTTAAATGAGTCAAGCAGTCTACCTCTTATGCCAAATGTAGTTTCGGATGTGATAATTAAAATGGAAATAACTATAATATATATCAAGCAATAAGAGACAATTTCCTAATATAGAAAATGCAAGACCTCCTTTTCCACCAACCTAAAACTCTGAAATCTGGGTTGTCAAACCAAATATGGTCTTGGATGACGATGATGAAACTTTGTTTGAATGAATCTTCGAGTGAATCGTTTTATAGTAATTGAATATATCAAGCTAATACGTTTATTATCGAACAATTAACAAACTTTATCCCTGATGTGTCGGTGTTTTCGGTGTATTAACATGTTTAATTGTGTGTTTTACATGTTTATTAATACGAAATACAATTACTTAATTTTCCGGGTTATTGAGCTCAACAGAGACAATTCGGGTGTTTTTCGGAAGTTAGAATGGAAGCCGGAAGCTCATGAAAGAAGCAAGATTTAAAATATGAAAGAAATGAAGAAATGAAGACGTAAATTACATCCCTATGAACGTAATTTATGTCCTATGCCATAATGAGACAAAATAAAGCACACGAACTATGACGTATAACATGAAGAAAGTGTGTTGTTTTAGGGTGTAGTAAATTACGTCCCAGTCCTGACTATTGCGAATTTCTAGGTTTTTGTGACCTAATTAGAGGGTAAAAAAGGGGGCTATGAAGTCATTCTTCACTAAGTCGTTTTTGGTCATACAAAGAGCAATATTAAGAGCAAAGAACACCTCGAGATTCATTCTTTCATGCAATAGATTCCCACAACAACCAAATTTGATTCCATGAAGACCATGAGTGGCTAAATCACCTGTGATCTTCTCCGAGTGTAGGTTTGTATTTATGATATTCGTTTAGCATTAGTTTTTCTTAGATTGGGTTGAAGTTTTGATTGGGTTGAGTTTTGATTAGCATGTTATGCCATATGATTTCATTTATTGGTTAGTTTCTCTAAACAATTTTGGTTTGTTTTGAATCTTAATATAATTCTCACTAGTTTTTGTTTTTTTACATCATGAATATTTTGAGTGTTAGGTTTTGGTTAGAAAATTAAAATTTATAGAGTGTAAATACGTATTACATCGGTTGAGGAGGAAAATGAAACCCTCCATAAAAGGGGGTGGAAAATTCCTCTACCACATTTTGCCCGGGCGAGCAACTCGTCGGGTGAAAATAAACCGTGAGTTTTTAGATGGGCAAGCGGACAGTATTTTGGTATGGTTTACGTGGGCTGTTACATTATATCTTTATTACTGAAATCAATCGAACTAATACGATTATGTCTATGTGATTGTTTGCTAAGTACAATTAATTTACAACTTGTATTTTACAAACCTAAAACCTGGAGTGAATCTGTCATATCTTATCGTTTTCAAAATCTATCAAATTTGTTACTTTACAATATTGTCCTCTAAATCAATCATTAATTGAAGAAAGAGGTTCACAATCTATCAAATTTGTTACTTTACAATACTATATCTCACAATTTAAATTGAATTTCAAAAAAGTACTTCGGAGTCTCTGTTTCTCTCGTCGTCATCTTTCAAAAAAAAATAAAAAAAATAAAAAATAATTTCATTGTGTTTTTTTTGTGTATTTCATAAATGACACAAAAAACGCTAATTTTTTTATTTTTTTTATTTTTCATTTATTTTTTTTCTTAGTGAGTACGGCTAGGGGAACAAAAGCTCGAAATTATTTTTTTGAAATTTGATTTATATTGTGAGATATAAATTTTTTTGTGACTTTTTTTTTTACTCATTATGACTTCTCATACTTTGTAGCAAAAATACACTTTGTATTTTAACCTCTTCCTATTTAACAAGTTATATATCAATTTGGATTTTGAAATACCTACATTGTCCGCTTAGCTATGCTCCACTTTCTTCCCTTACACATAGTAAGTTTTTAAGATGCATGATGGGAGGATGCTTAGGTTACTTTTGCAAGGTAAATTGACGATTACATTTAGATCAATGTAATCATGAATTGTTTGCTAGTAAGTCCTATTATGTAGACTTACTCTCTATGAACACTTGAACACTTAGATCTGATTTGACGTAATGATTTTATGTTTTTTATGTTATATTGGTATATTTTTTTAATTCATCTATTTGTGGTAGAAAGTAACGTTTGTAAATATATTACACTCTAGACTAATTAATAAGGTTATGCTTAAGTATTTTAATACTCGTTAGTTGAACAACGACTATAACCTCTAAACAATTTTTTTGGTGGAAGGCTGGGTAGCGAAACAAATTGTTATATACGCATGAGATATGTTAGTTTTCTTTCTTTTTTTATGCAAACAGTTACACCATATATATTATGTTAAACCAAACGGATCATTATGTGTGGTATGATATATTATTCTTGTAAACGACTCAAGCTGGCTCGCTAGCCAAGACACTTCAGAAGAAAATAATATGATAGCCTGCAAATTGTATTCATGTAAATTCAAATATATGCACACGTTTGCCTAAATGTTAAAATTTTTTTTGATAAAATCCAAAGCTTAGTTATGACCTTGAGCGGTGGGCTATTTCAGTAACCCACGTTAAATCTTTGTGAAGCCTAGGGTTTTCTTTTCAATTTTGTAACCATCGGCAATTATTGTTAATTAATAAATTTAGCCGATGGAAATTGTCATGAGAGGGCTTTATTTACCAAAAACCCACTCACATTGGTAATAAACTTAAGTTCATAATCATTTTTACAAACGAACTCTCTAAACTCCTTAACACTCTCACGTTTGTTCAACACCACCACCATATCCTACCACATGAAGAAATAAAAAAGCGCGACTCACATTTTATTTGAAATTACATATTATCCCCGTGCTCCCCGAGCATAGTAAAGTTTTTGCGTAGAGGTTGATTGATAACCCATCATTGTGGCATCAATCATGTGACAACACCCATGACGGTGAGTTGAGTTCATAATATCTACATATTATATTTTTGGAGAGATGTATGCCAACACACGCCATCTTCTGATTGATATTTGAGTGTAGCCACCTGTATATCTCTCACTTTATATATTTTTGATTCGGCTCTACATACATCTTGCTAATACTATTATTATTTTTGTATCCATATATGTTTTAGAATCTTCATAATGTCTGACCTATTACTGGATATGTTACTTCTATTTTATAAGATATGCTTTAAATATATATTTGTTGGTAAAAGTTACATCTTGTATACTTCCCCTATATGTTAGTTTGCTAACTTTATAATTTTTCGTAAATTACTAGCCATTTTTGTTTGCATAGTGTGTTCTTTGTGTTGTTTTTTGTTACATGACAAGTACTCATGACGATCATGGGACGTGTGAAGAGAGTAAATCAATGATTTAGAATGTGAAAGATGATGAATTAGTAAGACTTAGACTGCTACAATAATAAATGATGTAATTAGGTCTTTTGGATTTCTCTTGTTGAATAGTTAATTATTTATTATGAAACTATGTTTTATTCAGATATCTATAATGTGACAAGTCGGTCCTAGCAAAGTTGGAGTTTTACAATTATGATAAGAGCTGAGTTTTTTTTTTTCTGTAGATAACTTAAACATAAAATTAAGATTGATGAGGTAAACGGTAGGCATGGGGTTATGATATTAAAATTCAGATCTTATCTCCCTCAACCTTTAGCTTAATTAGTAGTACTTTCACACGTTAATCATAGCCAGCTTCATGATTGCCTAATGTGAATAACTAAGTTGTTTTATTACTATCACCACTATCACTCTAGTATTAAATGGATGACTCCCAAGGTTCGACATGTTGAAAGAGAATATGACAAGGTATGGAATTTACTATGCATGATCTAGCTCCCTTCTACGCAAGTCCTTCATGAGGTATTTTAGAAGCATATCTGAATGAAAGTCACACGTTAATATTTAACAAGTGATATATCAATTTGGATTTTGAAATACCTACATTGTCTGCTTAGCTATGCTCCAGTTTCTTCCCTTACACATAGTAACACTACAAGAAAGTGGGTCTATAGCAACGAAAATATGGCACCTTATAGCAACGACATGTCGTCGCTATAGCTAATTTTGACCTATAGCGACGACATGTCGTCGCTATAGAGTTAGTTCGCAAAAGTTAGTTGTAATAGGCTGATATGTCGTCGGGATAGAGGTCGTCGGCATAAGTTTTTCTATAGGAACGACAAATCGTTCCTATAAGTGTCGTGGTTTCTGATTTTATCGAATAAAAAAAATAAAAATAATAAAAAAATGAGATCAATAGCGACGACATATCGTCGCTATAGGTGTTTTTTAATTTTTTTTAGTCGTCGCTATAGGTGTTTTTTAATTTTTTTTTAAAAAAAGGAAAATACTCTATAGCGACGACATGTAAATTGACGTTTACACTTAGATCAATGTAATCATGAATTTATAGGTACAATTGTTTGCTAGTAAGTCCTATTATGTAGAGTTACTCTCTATGAACACTTGAACACTTAAATTTGATTTGGCGTAATGATTTTATGTTTTTTATGCTATATTGGTATAATTTTTTTTAATTCAACTATTTGTGGCAGAAAGTAACGTTTGTTAATATATTACACTCTAGACTAATTAATAAGGTTATGTTTAAGTATTTTAATACTCGTTAGTTGAACAACGACTATAACCTCTAAACAATTTTTTTGGTGGAAGGCTTGCTAGCAAAACAAATTGTTATATACGCATGAGATATGTTAGTTTTCTTTCTTTTTATTATGCAAACAATTACACCATACATATTATGTTAAACCGAATGGATCATTATGTGTGGTATGATATATTATTCTTGTAAACGACTCAAGCTGGCTCGCTAGCCAAGTCACTTCAGAAGAAAATAAAATGATGGCCTGCAAATTGTATTCATGTAAATTCATATGTATGCACACGTTTGCCTAACATAAAGAGGTTATCATACAAGTAAGATGTATGTTTTATGCTACTAATATGCATCGATATGATCCATAAAAATTAAGTGTAACTAACGACAAAACAAGTATCATTTCTAGGATTACATATACCGAAAAAAGTTGCTGTACAAACTGTATTTTTCGTATGAAGTGTACGAAGTTATCACGCAAAAATGAAAGTTACGGGTGAAATTATAACGCAAATGTAAGAATTAATCACACAGAGACGGGATTATCACGCAAGAAGTTATTGCATGATAATCCCATCTCTTCTTGCGTGATAATTCCACGCAAGTGTAGTTTGTCTTGCGTAATCATCATTTTGTTCTTGCGTGATTATTACACCACAAAACTTCGTACGCTTCGAATGAAAAAATACACTTTGTATAGTAACCGCCCCTTACATATTCTTAAGCCATGTAGATGATACATTACAGCATCACAATTATCCTCACCAAAATTTTTATGTCTCTCTCTCATATTAAATAATTACCTTAATTATTAATAATATTATTTAATACTTTTTTAGATTTGATGAATTAATAAAGAAATCTATTCATTAATGTTATTTCTAAATAAATAATTTTTTTATAAAATAATAACTTTTTCTAAAGCATAAAACTTTTTTAAAAATACGAAATATTTTAAAATTGGTATTTTTAAAAAGTTAATTTTTTAATAACCAAAATTAATCAAATTTGGGAGTTATAATAAAAAAATTTTAAAAATAACATTTTTATATGGCTTGTTTTAGAATAAAATATTTATTTTTTTGGAAAAAAATTTAAAAATATAATTTTAAAAAGTTGATAACACTGTTTTATTATTTTAGTCATTTCGTATATGTAATTACAGTCATATCGTATCTTAGAATATCATTTTATAATTATTAATTTTATTATATTAATATTTTATTTATTCAACTCGTATAATACATGGTTTTACTAAAGCTAGTACTCTAATATAAGAGTAACTTGAGATGACATGTGACAGCAACACAATCATCATCACTAAAATTTTCCCGCCTCTCTCTCATATTAAATAATTACCTTAATTATTAATAATATTATTTAATACTTTTTAGATTTAATAAATTAAGAAAGAAATCTATTCATTAATGTTATTTCTAAATAAATAATTTTTTATAAAATAATGAATTTTTATAAAGAATAAAACTTTTTTAAAAATACAAAATATTTTAAAATTGCTATTTTTAAAAAGTCAATTTTTTAAAAACCAAAAATAATCAAATTTGGGAGTTACAATAAGAAAAATTTGAAAAATGACATTTTTATACGGTTTGTTTTAGAACAAAATATATATTTTTTGGGAAAAAATTTAAAAAAAAATTTAAAATGTTAATATTACTATTTTATTATTTATAGTTATTTCTCATATGTAATTTCAGTCATATAATATCTTAGAATATCATTTTATAATTATTAATTTTTATTATATTAATAATTTATTTATTTAAGCCGTGTAATACACTGGTTTACTAAATCTAGTATGTATATATATATATATATATATATATATATATATATATATATATATATATACTATATTATAATATAAGAGTAACTTGAGATGACATGTGGCAGCAACACAATCATCCTCACTAAAATTTTCCCGCCTCTCTCTCATATTAAATAATTACCTTAATTATTAATAATATTATTTAATACTTTTTAGATTTAATAAATTAAGAAAGAAATCTATTCATTAATGTTATTTCTAAATAAATAATTTTTTATAAAATAATGAATTTTTATAAAGAATAAACTTTTTAAAAATACGAAATATTTTAAAATTGCTATTTTTAAAAAGTCAATTTTTTAAAAACCAAAAATAATCAAATTTGGGAGTTACAATAAGAAAAATTTTAAAAATGACATTTTTATACGGTTTGTTTTAGAACAAAATATTTATTTTTGGGAAAAATTTAAAAAAAAATTTTAAAATGTTAATATCACTATTTTATTATTTATAGTTATTTTCATATGTAATTTCAGTCATATAATATCTTAGAATATCATTTTATAACTATTAATTTTTTATATTAATAATTTATTTATTCAACCCGTGTAATACACGGGTTTACTAAATCTAGTATGTGTGTGTATATATATATATATATATATATATATATATATATATATATATATGAATTTTCATATTCTAATACTCGATCTTTTGAATATGTGAATTTCCGTCATGACTCTATGACTAAACATATGAATCCACAAGGACCACAACTCTAAGTTATTTATTTTTATGATTATTATATCAAGTATTTTTTTATATTTATGTTAAGTACTTATTTATTTTTGATTAATTTTGTGTAACGTTTGTTAAGAAATAAACGTGTTCATGAACTGTTCACGAACATTTACCGAACGAGATTCTTTGTTCGTGTTCGTTCATTAAGAAAATGAACATGTTCATGAACTGTTCACGAACACTTACCGAACGCAAACAAATGCAAACGAACACAAACAACTTTTCATTAACATGACAAACACAAAATAGCTCATAAACACAAACGGATACAATTGATTATAAATTTATTTTAGAATAAAATTTACATTTTTATTACAAACATTACACAAAATTAATCAAAAATAAATAAGTACTTAACATAAATATAAAAAAAAACTTGATATAATAATCATAAAAATAAATGACAGAAAAATTAAGAATATAAATGAACACATTAACGAATATAAACGAACACATTATCGAACATTCACGAACGGACATAAATGAACATAAACGAACACATTATCGAACGTTCACGAACATAAATGAACGAACGCGGCCTGTGTTAATGTTCGTTCGTTTAACTAAACGAACAAATTTTTCTTGTTCGTGTTCGTTCCTTTACTAAACGAACGAACATAAACGAACTTTCCGCCGAACGGTTCACGAACTGTTCGTTGAACGTTCAGTTTGTTTGCAGCCCTATATGTGGTTATCAAGTAAGAAAATATATTCAATTTTGAGGACAATTATTTTAATAGGCCGGGGTAGCTTTGTAATACGCGGGATTTTTAAAACTATCTAAATTATATATAATAGTCATAAAGAAATGATTTTTAAAATTATCTAAAATATCTAAAATAATTTTTTAAAAACGATTATAGTTTCTTGTTTCCGTAAGGTTTGAAAATCACTTTAAAAAATGGTTAGTTATGATTTATATGACAAAAATGCTCAAATATTAAGATATGTGCATATAATAATTGAACACCCTAAATGCTAAAACCCATTCAAAAAAATCTAAACCTGTAAGGCCCCGTTCCCGGAGACCTCACAGTTGGTCAATCACAACATAATTAAATAAAAACATTACATAATTTTTAAAGCATGGCAGCGGAATTAACATCAAAAGCCATTCATTAATTTATAGATTATGTTGCTAAGTAATACATGTGTGTTTGTTATCAGTTACAAAAGATCATTAGAACGCATTACGAAACAACAATGTTATTAATCATGAATGGATGCCAGTCCTGCCTTGACAAGTAGCCTCCCCGTGTGCCATCCTCAGTAAAATTACCTGTCAACTAAAAATACATAAAAGTCAGCATTGCTGAGTGAGTTCTAGTTTTAAAATAGTGAAAATACTTTATGAGTTTTGTATAGGAAAATACTCCTTAAAATTCTGTTTACTCTTTTGTATGTGATCATACGTCATACATACATTCAAATATTATTCATTATCAACATTAATATCTTTCTTCACCATTTCCATGGTCGTTCACTTGAACCTTTACTTTTAATCTTTCACTTCGATATGGACCAAAGCGCTATAACCCCCATATAATGCGCATAAACCTGGTACTGGGCCTGAGGTCTAATAATAGACCCCATCCGCGATGCACAAAGCTAACTCCAGTACCGGGGCAACGACAATGGTCCCCTCAATCTCAACGATTGACCCTGTGTGCATCCAACGGGTTAGCTAAACCGCACATAGTTGAGCTAACAACCTAGTGGTTGTGAACCTCCTGTGAATTTGCTTGCAAGACTTTCTTACGTTCTTATGTTCCACTTTCATTAATCTTTCCACTTTATTAAAGATAATACTTTACGGATAAGGGTAAAATCACATTCTCGTAGGGATGTCCATAACGCGTGCGAAAAGCTGTCTTAGGGATGTCTTGCTCCTTTACCTTCAATTGATGGTAGCCAGATCGGAGGTCTATCCTTGAGAACCAACTGCCACCTTGGAGCTGGTCGAACAAGTCATCTATTCTGGGCAGGGGATATCGGTTCTTCACCGTTAACTTGTTTAACTCCCGGTAGTCGATACACATTCTCATACTACCATCTTTCTTCTTAACAAATAGGACCGGAGCACCCTAGGGAGAGATGCTCGGTCGGATAAATCCCTTGTCCATCAACTCCTGTAATTGAACCATCAACTCGTTCATCTCCGTCGGAGCCAATCGATATGGTGCCTTGGCAACTGGCTGAGAACCGGGTATCAAATCGATCTGAAACTCAATCTCGCGGTCAGGTGGCACGCCTGGTAAATCTTCTGGGAACACGTCCGGGAAGTCACACACAACCGGCACTTCAGTCAATTGTGGTATTGACGCGTCCACATCCTTTTCATACGCCAGGTAAGCACTACATCCACGCCTCATACACTTCTCTGCCACCGCCATCGAAATCACCCTTGGAACCGTGGTAACGCGATCACCAAAAACTGTTACCTAACTTCCATCGGGCGCAACTAATCGAATCATCTTCTTGCGACACACGATGTTTGCCTCATAGGTTGCTAACCAGTCCATCCCTAGTACTACATCGAATCCTCCTAGGGGCATCACATATAGTTTAGCAGCAAACCTATGGCCTTCTAACTCTATGCCACAATCCTCAATCATATTAGAAATTCTGGTTGACTTACCAATAGCAGTTTCTACATCAAATGGTTCGTCAATATTCCTACTACTAACAGACAACTTAGCATAGAAAGCAGCAGATATGAAACTCCTACTAGCACAGAATCAAATAATACGGAGGCACAAGTTTGGTTTACTAGAAACATACCTGACACGACGTCGGGGTCTACCCGGGCTTCCTCTCGGGTCATCGTGAAGGCTCTAGCACTTGCCCTCTGCCCTCCTTCTTCGGCCGCCTTCTTGTTCCCAGAGCTCTTAGCTCTCGGCTTCCTGCACTTGTTGTTTCTGTGGCCAGTTCTGCCACAGTTGAAGCACTTCGGCACCCCACAATCTTTTGCTATATGGTCGGGCTTCCCACACTTGAAGCAGACGTTCAATCCCAAATGGCATTCCCCGCTATGGTCCTTTCCACACTTACCACACCTCTTTATTCCCGGGTGTGACATCCGGTAATTTTCCGTTACCAAACTTCGTTAGTTCCGTTAAGTCTTGCATACACGTGTCGGGAGCACACACTAGTTGTCGTTAAATGTTGGTGACTTAATAATAATTAATAATGATAAACTAATTATAATTTAACTGGTTACGTGATTATCAAGTTATGCTTATGTGATTATGTGATTTAAATGCTTATTGTGAACTTTATCGCGTAAAGTGGAAACGTGTGTGTTTAATCCGTATGTTTTGTATCTAGTGAAGATAATGCATATGATTATTATTGTTAGTTTATATGCTTATTATTCTAGTTAAAAACGCTTTAAAAGAGTATTTAAAAGTCTAATTTTTATAAAATACAAAATGCAAGGGTTTAAAGGGTAATTATGCAAAATTAAATAGGATTAAAACACAAAACTCTAACCCTAATAGCCCATCGGCCGCGACCTGCACTCCCTCTCCCTCTCCTCTTCGAATTCGACCAAGAACAAGTGAGTAAGCCTCGGATTGGATCGATTTCAAGGGTTAGAAGACACTAGAAGCATCAAAGCTTGTTCCTTTTTGCGATTTTAAGGTTAATTTCGTGTTTCTTTCATGTATTTTGTTCTAGCCGAAAGTTTTTGTGTGATTTGGATGAATTGGAGGCCGAATGTTGCTTGTTTGTTGATGTTAATGTGTTTGTTAGATAGAATGCATGCTAATTAACATCAAGTATGTAATAAAGTTTGGATTTTGGTTGTTTGTTCATATGATTATCTTTGGCCGAGAGTTTGAAGCAATTTTGGATCGAAGTGATGTTGAATGTTGGTTGTTTAATGTTGTAATGATGCTAGTTAGGTGGTATGCATATTAGTTAACGTCGATTTTGCGTGAAAGCTTCGATTTTGATTTATGGTTCATAGGTTACTAAGAATAGTAACTTTATTTTGCATGAATTGATGATTTGATGATGTATGAATGTTATGGATGTGTTTGTGATGATGATTAGATGCTAGGTTGATGATATGAACAATTGAAAAACAAGAAGATGTCTTATAGTTCATACATTGCTAAAAATAGTAACTTTTGGTGTTGGACGTTGATGAATCATGATGATTAAGTGTTGTTGATCATGTTTAGATGTTGTCATGGACTTGAATTGGTATGTAAATGATGAATCCATGAATGTCTTGGTGTGTTGATGAAATTGGGATGTACTTTCCCAAAAGGGAAACTTTATTTGTGCAAATTCTTTAATTGGATGATTTGAGCATGTTTGGGATATTAGGATCATGCTAGTGTGTTCATGGATGGTTTCTAAGGTGATTAAATGTGTTGTTTAGGTTATAGGGATGTTGATTTGGTTTGTTACCTGTTTTGGCCTGTTGTGATTCGCATGACTTGCATGATATCTAGTTGTATGATGATCTAGGTAGTACATGTGGTTAATGATGTGCTATATGTAATCAAGTGGTATGTTGATCATGTATGATATGCTATTGTGTTAGTATTAACTAATTATCACCTATAATGTCACCAACGGGTCAACTGGGTCAAATGTGTCTTGTCTTTCTAAAACCTTGAGTCCCTTGGGTTGTAGAGCACTTAGGGTTTCATATTGATTCTGTGTACACGTACTGATGTACTCATGTGTTCTAGGTGACCTTTGAAGGTTGTCTTTCCCCTCTTTCTTTCAAGTTAAGCTCTAAGTTAATCCTTGCGCGCATCAGGTGAGTTCTTGCCCCACTCATTTTACCTAATCTCTTTTGGGGGAGATAGCATACTGTTGATCACAAACGCTTTTATATATGAGTGTGTATAATATTGATATAGTGCTGTTTACCATGGAAAGTCCTCACACTTTCGGATTGTTAATATTGACTAGCGGGGAAATTTTGGGTAGTACTACTGGGTCTGACGAGCCCCACCTGTGTGACTCGAGGTCATACGGGTGCAATTTTGTCCTAACTTATATTCGTCACGACCTGGTAAGTCGTGACGGGAGGCAACAAACGTAACACAGTCAGCTTCGATCGCGAAATCACTATGATTAATATTTTTATGTTAATAGACTAGCTATCTATTGCAATACACTACTTATGCTCTGGAAACTGTTGATTGGTTTATATTTTAACGCGAACTCTTGAACTCACCAACCATGTGTTGACTTGTTTAGTATGCTATTCTCAGGTTAAGGTTGCCAGTTGCCTAGGAGCACGCACGTCAGCATTGTTGAGTTGTCTACATTTGCCTTGTTTACAAATTTGGGATTATTTTCATATTAAATAATTGTGTTTGGGGCGCGTATGTTTTGCGCATTCTCTTTACATACTACTTGTTTTGGGTTTTCTGGTTTTAAAAACGCTTCCGCAGTATTTTAAACGTTAACTCTGGTTCTGTTTATTAATCATATAGAGTCGTTCTTGGTAACTAATGACTGAGATCCTGGTATGTCACGCGCCTCGCGGTAAAACCCCGCACGCGGATTTTGAGGGTGTGACACCGGGCCTGTAGCAACCCCTCGCCGGTCATCCACCCTCGGCTTCTTGTTGTTTGGGGTGAAGCCACCACGCCCGAATCGCTTTCCTCTCTAGCTATTACCACCACCATCTGTTTTCTGAAGGTTCAGGCCCAATTAAACACACACAAACTCTCACGTACGTATATGGAAGTAACTTGTAGAAGACAAAAAGAAAGATGAAAAGCTCTGTACTTCATTCATATTAAATGGGCTATATATAGCCTTACAGAAGAAAACGTGGGAACATGGTAATAACAACAAAATACAATAAAAAATTACCTACTTAGTCATGTTTCCACTAAACAACCCTTCTACCCGACGTGTACTAGATTTCTTCATCAGCTTAGCCCACATCTTCCTAAGAACCCGGTCAAACTAAACTATCATTTGACACCAACTTTAATTCTAATAAACCAGAAAACAAACATGTGATTAGTTAGTTTATTAAATACTTTTCTAGTTGACCCGTGACTTTGACCCATCAAGATTAAAACCCAACATTCACCCCCTTAATCTTGATAGGTTCTTTCATCAAAGCAATGTCGGTTCTTCCTCTAGGATCAAATTTGCTTCGTTGTCTTTATCCTTCCATTTTGTGCACTCGTAGCTAAATGCCCAAATGTTCCACAATCATAGCAACGAATCCCACTCTTGTCGCCTCGACTCGATCCTCTTCCTCGGCCTCTTTCACCTCTACCGTTGCTTCTTCCATGACCTCTTTCTCGACCATATTGCCTATCACCATTACCATTCTTTTGCTCACTAGCCATCAAGAGTTGCCCTTGTTCTCCTTCATTTTCACCATGTCTTTTAAGTCTCTCTTCATAAGCTTTGAGTCTTCCAACCGCTTCATCAAAGAGCATCGTATCCAACTCGAAACATTGTTCGATCGAAGCTACAATTTGAAAATACGGCTTTGGCATTGCATCAAGTATCCTTCTCACCATTTCTTCTTCTTCAACTTCATGCCCGAGACTCCTTAACTTTGAAACCAATCTGCTCAACTTAGTAACACAATCATCAACGGGCTCTCCTTCCTTCATCCGCAAACTTTCAAGCTCCCTTTTCAGCGTTGAAATTCGAGCCGTCCTCACCCGATCTACACCCAAGTATCGTATTTTTAAGCCATCCCACACTTTCTTCGGGTCTGTGTGACTCGACATTTGCAACACCATCTTTTCGGGTATAGCTTGAAATAGGAAAGCAAGCGCCTGTTTTGATTTCTTCGAGTCTGGTTCTTCACCTAATGCCCTTGGTTCGATCGTCTCCAAAAGACCATGTGCATCCAAAATGGACTTAACCTTGACAGCCCATATCGGATAGTTAGTTGAGGTCAAAGTCGGAACTTGGTAAGACATCGAACCTGCTTCTTTTGCTTGTACCATCGCCATTCTTCACTTCTTTTTCTGTTTTTCTTTCTTCTTGAGATACTTTATGAATCTTCGGTCTATTGATTCAATGATCTCCTTCGGTCTTCTTCGGTCTATCTTTCTTCCTTAGGTGAGCCTTCGGTCTTCGATCACCTATGTCGGTCTAGCCGCCGGTCTTTTGCAGCTTTGTCGGTCTTTTCGGTCACGGTCTTCTTCTTGCCGGTTCGAATTCGGCGTCGGTCTATATCGGTCTTCTTTCTTCTCCCGTCGGATTCCGACAGCGGTCTTCTTTTCACCGGCTCTTCTTCTCCGGCGACTACGGTCTATCTCGGTCTTCAATCTTCCGCTGCGATTCTCATGGAGTCGCTGCTTCCATTCGTTCTATTTGAGCCTAGGAGCTCTGATACCAAATGAAGGTTCAAGCCCAATTAAACACACACAAACTCTCACGTACGTATATGGAAGTAACTTGTAGAAGACAAAAAGAAAGATGAAAAGCTCTGTACTTCATTCATATTAAATGGGCTATATATAGCCTTACAGAAGAAAACGTGGGAACATGGTAATAACAACAAAATACAATAAAAATTACCTACTTAGTCATGTTTCCACTAAACAACCCTTCTACCCGACGTGTACTAAGATTTCTTCATCAGCTTAGCCCATATCTTCCTAAGAACCCGGTCACACTAAACTATCATTTGACACCAACTTTAATTCTAATAAACCAGAAAACAAACATGTGATTAGTTAGTTTATTAAATACTTTTCTACTTGACCCGTGACTTTGACCCATCAAGATTAAAACCCAACATTCCTCACCTCCACCATCGTTATTTCCCTTTCATCATACAACATTCCCGCCAGATCCACTGCCAACCTGAAAGTGCTTGGCCGGGCAGTAATCAAGTGCCTACGAATGTCAGCTGGTAACCCCTGAATATACCGCTTAATCTTCCTTATTGCTGGCATAACCTGATCGGGCACCAGCCTCTCCATCTCGTTAAATTTGGAGGTGTATTGTTGGTGGGTCATAGTTCCCGCTTCCAGCTGTAGAAACTCTCTCTCAATCTTGTCGAGCTCCCGATGAGGATAGAACTCCTCGATCACCAACCTCTTCGGTTCTCCCCACCTCATCCTTCCAATGGCCTGGTTGCCCTCGGCCTGGATAAGGTTGTCCCACCAACACAGCGTCGTGTTGACAAAAGAGTGAGTGGAAACTTCACCTTCTGGTCCTCCCGACACTCACTAATCTCCAGTACCGCCTCCATCTCCCTCACCCAACGGTGAGCAGCAGCAGCATCACCATTGCCATCGAAAGTAGGGGGTTTGCATCGCTGAAAAGCCCCATAACTACATCCCTTCGAGGTTTCCCCCCACCACCACTTCTTCATCATCACTAGAGGCTCCCCCTCCAGCATTTAGCTCCTCCTCCTCATCGTGATCCCTCACATCACCTCTCCTACCAGCAGTCGTTCTCCTCTCCTCTTCCTTCTCCTTTCGTTCATCCTCCCTCACAGCTTGGATCACTTCAGTCACGACAGACGGTAGGATTGTCTGCATGACTTGGTGAACCTCCTCCACCACTGCCTCCTTCACCGAGGCTCTCAAGTTAGCACTCTCATCCACCCCCTCCGGTGATGTAGCCCAGGCTCACCAGGAGCCATCTCTGCAGTCCTCGTCTTGTTCTTCACGGCCCGTGGCCTACCAGCACGACCACCCCGTGATCCACCACGAGAAGCCTTAGATGATCTTCCTCCCGCCATCCTCTAACCACTATAAGATTCAAACACCAACATGGTCATTCAAGGTAATAGCTCAGTTTATGTCAAGTATAGTAAGTCCCTAATTATAGTGTCCAGTTGTGATTAGCCACTTACTTTACTCTTCATCCCCCGAGCATTTCCTATCCTGACTACATTAGTATTCAAATCTACTAAAGGCACATAAATCAAATAGCACACGCACATAATGTCGGTTATCATTAAGAAAAGAAATACCCAATCGCACGTAGCTACTTGGGCTGGCATCCCTCCATTTGTCCCATTCTCAGTTAAGTTTAGGTTTTTGAAAATATTTACCTATTTATCTTAAACTTTGGCTCCGATACCAACTTGTAAGGCCCCGTTCCCGAAGACCTCACAGTTGGTCAATCACAGCATAAATAAATAAAAACATTACATAATTCTTAAAGCATGGCAGCGGAATTAACATCAAAAGCCATTCATTAATTAATAGATTCTGTTGCTAAGTAATACATATGTTTGTTATCAGTTACAAAAGATCATTAGAACGTATTACGAAACAACAATGTTATTAATCATGAATGGATGTCAGACCTGCCCTGACAAGTAGCCTCCCCGTGTGCCATCCTCAGCAAAATTACCTGCCAACTGAAAATGCATAAAAGTCAGCGTTGCTGAGTGAAAATACTTTATGAGTTTTGTATAGGAAAATACTCCTTAAAATACTATTTACTCTTTTGTATGTGATCATACGTCATACATACATTCAAATATTATTCATTATCAACATTAATATCTTTCTTCACCATTTCCATAGTCGTTCACTTGAACCTTTACTTTTAATCTTTCACTTCGATATGGACCAAAGTGCTATACCCCCCATATAATGCGCATAAAACTGGTACTGGGCCTGAGGTCTAATAATAGACCCCATCCATGGTGTACAAAGCTAACTCCAGTACCGGGGCAACAACAATGTCCCCTCAACCTCAACGATTGACCGTGTGCATCCAATGGGTTAGCTAAACCGCACACAGTTGAGCTAACAACCTAGTGGTTGTGAACCTCCTGTGAATTTGCTTCCAAGACTTTCTTACATTCTTTATGTTCCACTTTCATTAATCTTTCCACTTTATTAAAGATAATACTTTACGGATAAGGGTAAAATCACACCACGTAAAGTCAAGTAATATAATAATAAATAGGAACACAAGAACATCTCAAAACATAAATAAAATAATCAGATAATAGCATCAAGTCAAACCAGGGTTAAACCCTAAAATTCTGATTTTCCCAAAATTCCAAAAAATATTCTAAGTGTCATAGGCGCATGGGCACTATGCAGGCGCATGAGCCCTGCTTAGGCGCATGAACACTATTCAGGCACCTGAATCCTACACTTAGGCATTTTGCTTACATTCTGGGCGCATGAGCCTTTCAGGAGCATGAGACTACACTTAGTCACTAGAGAAAAATCTTGGGCGCATGACACTATTCAGGTGCATGAGGTTATACTTGGCTTATCAGGCAAAAGTTTTGGGCGTATGGGCACTATTGGGGCGCACGAACCCCCACTTGGGATTTTCTAAGGAAATTTACAGGCGCACGGCCCTGTTTGGGCGCATGGCCTGCACTTAGGCATATTTTCACTAAAATCCCAGGCGCATGGGCCCTGTTTGGGCGAATGATTACCTATTTGTGCATTTCTACATTTCAGAATCAGTTCAAACCTGTTTCATCACCTGTCCTAAGCTTAAACATACTATTCTAAGCATCGGTAACACCTAACCAACCAAAGAACACAAGTATAAACATACATATACATACGGGTAAACATATTTCAGTTGTAAAACATTTTAACCATACATTTTTAGCCCCAAACAGTTTAAAACACATAGAAACCGGGTCTAGAACTCACCTAGTGTAGCAAACAAGCAAAACTCCTCCGAACCTGCTTGTACACGAGTTCAAACACCTAAAAACAAAAGCATAAACAAGTACCAAAACACCAAAAACACTTAATAATCGGTTTCTAAGGGTGAAACCACAAAGAAACCGAATCAATTACATATAAACACACTAACCTTCGAAGAATACAGCCTTCTTCCTCAACAAACCGAGAGAATCAAGAGTTTTCAGCTCTTCCTTCTTTCTTGGTCGAACACAGCAGCAAAACAAGCTTGGCATGGGCGACCATGCCTTAAAGTGAAACTTTTGACTTTTTGGTGTACTATTTACACTTTACACCCTCTCATCTTTGCCCCTTCTTTTATTTTCTTATAGATACTTTTCTTTTTATTTATTTGACCAAGTTTTTAGGTGTTACAAAACCTCAGTTATGACCTAGACTAGTGGCTATTTCATTAACTGATGGTGAACTTTTGTGAAGCCAATTGTAACACCCCGAATTTTATTTGAAAGAAGAGAAAGGGAAAGTACGAAGAAAGAAAAGATAATTGACACAAGTGGAGGGGCTAAAGTGGTAAAAAGATAAAAGTCTATTATTTTAATAATAAAAGAGGTATGGCCACCTCTTTAAAAGCAAATTTGCTTTTGGCTCTCGGCCAAAGCGGAAAGAAGAAGAAGGAAACTCGGTTTTGAGAAGAAGAAGGAAGAAAAAGCTACAAAAAGGTTAGTTCTTGAGTTTATGTTTGATTTTAACTTAGTTTGCAGCTTGTAACCGAAGTTCTCGGTGTTTAGAGGTTGTGTTCAGGATTTTTGAAGCTGCTGTTGCAAGTGGGTTTCGGGTTGGAGGTGTTTTGTTCAAAGATCTGCTTCAAGGTGAGTTTTTAGACCCCTCTCTTTCTGGTTTTCGAAGTTTTGGGGCTGTTATGCATACTAAGCAAACATTTTAAAAGGAACCGTATGTGTATGCTTGTTGTGGCTCGAATGATGTTCTGTGGTTTTAGCTTTGATGATGTTTTAGAGGTTGTTTGGGGGTTAGAATTGTTGTTAGCATGTTTTAAGGGCCTTAGAATGTTAGATCTATATTTGGGTAGTGTTAGAATGATTATCGGTTGTTTGGGGTAGTTAGAAATATTTTCAGAATGTTCCCAACGCCTAACTGAATTGTGGTTAAGTGTTAATGCTCCTAAGTTCATGCGCCCAATCAGGGAACATGCACCTGAACAGTGGTTCATGCGCCTAGAATATTGTCATGAGCCCAAGTGTTGCTCAAGCGCCCAAGTGACCCCATGCGCCCAAGGCCATGTGCCAAACAGTGGCCATGTGTCCAGAATACGTGAAAATGCGACTAAGTGTTGGTCATGCGCCTAAGTGTTGAAGCACCAGCATAGTTGTAAAGCGCCTAAGCAGTGCTCATGTGCCTGCATAGTTGTAATGCGCCCAGGCTGTTTATACTTAGAATTTTATGCTGATGTGCCTAGAATGTTCCTACGTGCCTCGTCCTAGACTTAGGGTTTTCTAAGGGCTTTAAGAGGTGATGTTTAAGATAGGTTCCTTGGTGTTGTGTTGGTTTATACTTGATGCATGCATGATGTTGTGATGGGGTCTTTGGTGTGTGTGTGAGATGTGTTGTCTTTCTTTGTTAAACGGTTTTCAAACGTATGTATTATGTTATATTATATGTGGTGTATGATGTTATGACTTTACGTGGTTTGATGTATGGCTATGAATGAACGTAAAGTATTATGTAACGAATTGGAAGATAACGATAATGAAAAGTGGAACGTAATAAAAGAATGAAAGTCTTGCAAGCAATGATTGAGGTGAGCGACCATGTTGTCGCAACAGACTCGTCAGGGGTTAAGCCATGAGATTGACCCAGTGATAGAGGGCAATCATTGAGATTGACTCGAAGGGAGTTCAATACGCGGGGGTTGACTCGACGGGAGTTCAATCATTTAGATTGGCTCGAAGGGGTATATTATGACTGAGGGAGATCGATCCTTGGGATCGAATCGAAGGGAATCCTTGTCGCGTACCCCGGTACTGTCGTCTTCGGACATGAGTCGAGTATTGCATGAGACAGGATCCAGATTAAAGTAAAAGATAATGATGAAGTACGAAATGTACGAAATGAACGATGATGAAGATAATAATAAATTTATCAAAGTGTACGTATGATGTTGATCGCATACAATTACGAAGGTTATGATTTAAAGAAAGTAAAGTATTTTATTTATAAACTAGAACTCACTCAGCGTCGCTGACTTTTTGTATGCATGATAGTTGACAGGTATTTTGTTGATGCTGAGGAGTTGCAGGCATGGATGCATACGCTACTGGGAACGTTTTGAGTCCTGGCATCCACATTTTGATATGACGTTGTATTGTGTTATGTAAACGATTTATGTAATATGATAATATGTTTTAATTATTAATGAAGTTTTTAAATTCCGCTGCAAAAGTAATGTTTGTTTTAAATATTTTATGCAATGACGGTCCAGCTGTAAGCGTCCCGGGAACGGGGCCTTACACCAATGGTTTTTCTTTTCAACTTCGTAACCGGCAAACCATTATGGTAATAAATTTGACCAATAAAACCGTCATTAGAGCGGCATAATTTACTAAAAATCCACTTCAGTTTTTAAAATTATGTGTTATGGGGTTTGGTTAGTGGCATATTTGAGAAAGAAGAAAATATTATCACGAAGCGACCATAAACATAATTTTTCTCTCATCAAAAAATGTCCTAAAAAAGGGTTTTGTAGTGAGTAGGTTTGGTTGGCGATTAAATAACCATTAATTTAAGCAAAATACAACAATTTATTTCCTCCAAACCCTCATGTTTTGGATCTAACACTTTTTTTCATTCCAATGTAGACAATTTATCTAGTGAATCTTTTACACATATGTGAATTTATTGCTACATGAATTCATTGAACATATCCAAAAAAACAAAGAAAGAATGAAGCAAAGTGATTTAGGCAATTAGCGTATGTTTTAAAATGAAAGAAGATGGTCGAAGACCACCACATGGACATTGTGGGTTAACTATGGTCAAATAAAAATTGATTAAATCTTGTTAATTGAATGGGTTATTGTACGTACAATGGATTGATTCAAACAGAAATTAATTCATCAAATATATGATAATAAAGCTTGAGTTATATAAACACTCAAATTTATTATATGATCATTCACATCATTTCTCTATCTCTCTATGTATTTTATGTATGTAGAAAGAGATAAGGAAACGTGAAGATAGTGGGTGTATCTATAATATGCCCCTTGATAAATAGTGCCTATTTTATGTGTCGGTGCTTTTTTTAGTTGTGTTTTATTTTTATAATGTAATTTTTTCACATGTTATTTTATTCTTATACTTGTAGCTAAATAAATTTATAAAATGAATTAAATGAGTAAAATGAGAATAGAACAGAAATTAATTCATCAAATATATTTTTTATATTAATATAGAGTATAATAAGAACAAATGTTTTGACAAGTTTATATTTATTTATGTTAGGAACTATAAAACACTATTTTAAAATGAGATATGATTGAAATTGAAATACATATATATAAGTACTTTAATTCAATAAATATTTTCTTTTAAACCTTCGTTAGAAAAACGGTCTTATTTCGTTTTAAGAAAACTATTTTTGAAATGTCATTTGTTTATAAAAAGGTTGTTTAAAATCTATGGGTTTTACTTCTTCGTTATATAAATTAGTTTTCTGTCTTTTGAAATGAGTGCTTTGCTAAAATTCCATTTTGATAAAAAAAAAATCATTGTTTAAAAATCCTGATATTAATATAAAATTTAAAGAAATTCATTTTTTTAAATCGTTTTCTATAAAAAGATCAACTTTAAAGTTGTTTTAGAACTTCTTTCTTTATTAAAATTTGAGAAAGAAGAGAGAAAATATAAGAATTTATTATTTTGACTTGTTAAAAACGGACATCTAAAATGAACATAGCTTAAGAATGTGACACTTAACAAAACATGACCAAAAGGGTTAATAATAATTTATTAGAAGGATGAGGTTAATTGATAATAGAGGCTTGGTCATATGAACACTCAAAATTTATTAAGTGATCGTTCACATCATTTCTCTATCTTTTTATGTATCTATATGTATGTATAGAAAGAGATAGGGAGAACGTGAAGATAGTGGATGTACCTATAACATACCCTTTGATAATACTATCTATTCTATGTTTTGTTGCTTTTTTAGTTTGTGTTTTATTTTTATAATTTAATTCTTTCACATATTATTTTATTTATACTTGTAGCTAAATAAATTTATAAAATGAATTAAATGAGTAAAATGAGAATAGAACAGAAGGATTATTATTATTATTTTCTTATACAAGGAAAGATTTTATAAACAACGATCGGATTGGTGTGTGCAACGGTCAGATGAAATTAAATCCCCAAATCAGTATAAAATCTTTCATATCTGAACCCTAACGAAAACCCCCAAATCACTATAAAATCTTTCATATCTCAACCCTAACGAAAACCCCCAAATCACTATAAAAAATCATATCGGACCCAAATCGTTCCGGCGAACAACAAGTTTTCGGCGAATTCCGGTAAGGTGTTCCGATGGTGTCGTTACTTCCGACGGCGCAACTCGCCGCTATAGTCGCCGAGAGACCAAATCTCCGTAACCTTACTCTTACTATTCAACTTCTTCTTCTTCTCATCTTTGTTTATATTCTTCTATCTGACTTCAATTCTCATTTGTTCACTTTCATTGTTCTATCTGACTTCTCATTTGTTCACAGGGTGATCGGAAGTTCCATTGATTCTTACGACTTTGAAATGGTGTCGCCGGAGCCAAATCTCCGTGAACCACTGCCCTTACTATTCAACTTCTTCTTCTTCTCATCTTACTTTTTTATTCTTCTATCAAACTTCTCATTTGTTTTCATTTGTACAGATTGCCCTAATTTCACTGATTCTGACGACTTCCATGTGTCGACTACTCTACTCACCATTCAATCTGTAACAATTTCTTTACACTCCCTTGCTATTATCTTCTCTATAACTTTTTTTTGTTTTTATTTTAAAACTAGCCTCAAATTCTGATAATATGAAAAGTACAGAAACTATGAAATCATTCCATTATCAGGTAATGCCGAGATGCTGTTGATAGGTGTAATTAAACGATTCTGTTCCCTTCTCTGTGTATATAATGTAAATGTGTGTTTATATGTGTTCTGTTACTTGTTCACAGGGGTGATCTGAAGTTCCATCGCAGAGGTGGGAATTTGTCGACTTTGAATTCAAGTTCTTCTTCTAATTTCATTTGATTTCATCTTAGTTTTTTGTCACTCTATCTAACTTTTCATTTGTTTTCATTCGTATAGATTGCCCTAATTTCATTGATTCTGAAGACTTATATGATTCAGTTCTTCTTCTAATTTCATTTGATTTCATCTTAGTTTTTTGTCACTCTATCTAACTTTTCATTTGTTTTCATTCGTATAGATTGCCTAATTTCATTGATTCTGAAGACTTATATTGGAGTGTAATTAAGCGATTCTGTTTCCCTTCTCTGTGTATATAATGTAAATGTGTGTTTATATGTGTTATGTTACTTGTTCACAGGGGTGATCTGAAGTTCCATCGCAGGAGGTGGGAATTTGTCGAATTTGAATTCAAGTTCTTCTTCTAATTTCATTTGATTTCATCTTAGTTTTTTTGTCACTCTATCTAACTTTTCATTTGTTTCATTCGTATAGATTGCCCTAATTTCATTGATTCTGAAGACTTCATGTGTGGACTATTCTACTCAACCATTCTATCTGTAACATTTCTACACTCCCTTGCTTGATTCTTCTATAGACTGGCCTTCAATTCTGAAAACATTCCATTATCAGGTAATGCCATGATGCTGTTGATAAGTGCAATTTACGATTCTGTTTCCCTTCTCTGTGTGTATAATATAATGTGATGTGTATATCTGTTCATCTGTGATCTGCGTGTATATCAGATGACTTGTTTTGTCCAATAAAATTACATGTTTAAATTCTTTATCCTTGCATTCATCAAGGTAGCAGTCCAAATCCGAACTCTAATAACTAAAAATTCCATTAAATTCTTATGTTTGCTAACTGAAATCTGAACTCAAAGGGCACTTCTAAGTTCTTGGTTGATGTTATGTGAGGACAATACTTGTAAACATTTTTGAGTTATTTCAAGCAGGTTTTATGACCTGTATGTTTTTGCCTCTTGTTGTTATTGAAGTACTAGCTTATATAAGATTAAGAAACTTTTAATTCATGGCTTATGAAACTATTTATTAGACTGGGCTTTAGTGAAAATTGGAATGCACCAGTTTGGCTGTAGTTCTTGGATGTATGCTTGTACTCTATATGTGTGTTCTTCTTGTTGTTCTTCATTTCAAACAGTAATTTGGTCAGTTTGTTGTGATCAATTTAACTATGTGATATCAATAACTGCCATGGTGATCATGTGCAGTGTTAGTTTAAGAAGTTTAGTGGACCAGAATAGACACAATTTCATCCCCCACATCACAAGTAACTAACTTTTTTGTGTTGAGATATGGCAGCACCAACCCTGAGCTTATTGTGAGTCTGTCCTGTTCATATAATATGTTTCTACTTGTGCCACAATGCTGGCATTGTGTGTACGTTTAGGGGTAAAATATCATGCTACAACAACATAAGTTATAGAATAATTCATGGGTTTAAATTTGAATCTGTACCGGTGGTGTGACATGAGATTTTACTATTTAAACATTCTGAAACTGTTTATATGTGTTCTGTTACTTGTTCACAGGGGTGATCTGAAGTTCCATCGCAGGAGGTGGGAATTTGTCGAATTTGAATTCAAGTTCTTCTTCTAATTTCATTTGATTTCATCTTAGTTTTTTGTCACTCTATCTAACTTTTCATTTGTTTCATTCGTATAGATTGCCCTAATTTCATTGATTCTGAAGACTTCCATGTGTGGACTATTCTACCACCATTCTATCTGTAACAATTTCTACACTCCCTTGCTTGATTCTTCTATAGAACTGGCCTTCAATTCTGAAAACATTCCATTATCAGGTAATGCCATGATGCTGTTGATAAGGTGCAATTTAACGATTCTGTTTCCCTTCTCTGTGTGTATAATATAAATGTGGATGTGTATATCTGTTCATCTGTGATCTGCGTGTATATCAAGATGACTTGTTTGTCCAATAAAATTACATGTTTAAATTCTTATCCTTGCATTCATCAAGGTAGCAGTCCAAATCCGAACTCATAATAACTAAAATTCCATTAAATTCTTTATGTTTGCTGAACTGAAATCTGAACTCAAAGTGGCACTTCTAAGTTCTTGGTTGATGTTATGTGAGGGACATATACTTGTAAAACATTTTTGAGTTATTTCAAGCAGGTTTTATGACCTGTAGTGTTTTTGCCTCTTGTTGTTATTGGAAGTACTAGCTTATATAAGATTAAGAAAACTTTAATTCATGGCTTATGAAACTATTTATTAGACTGGGCTTTAGTGAAAATTGGAATGCACCAGTTTGGCTGTAGTTCTTGGATGTATGCTTGTACTCCTATATGTGTGTTCTTCTTGTTGTTCTTCATTTCAGAAAACAGTAATTTGGTCAGTTTGTTGTGATCAATTTAACTATGTGATATCAATTAACTGCCATGGTGATCATGTGCAGTGTTAGTTTAAGAAGTTTAGTGGACCAGAATAGACACAATTTCATCCCGCCCACATCACAAGTAACTAACTTTTTTGTGTTGAGATATGGCAGCACCAACCCTGAGCTTATTGTGAGTCTGTCCTGTTCATATAATATGTTTCTACTTGTGCCACAATGCTGGCATTGTGTGTACGTTTAGGGGTAAAATATCATGCTACAACAACATAAGTTATAGAATAAGTTCATGGGTTTAAATTTGAATCTGTACCAGTGGTGTGACATGAGATTTTACTATTTAAACATTCTGAAACTGTTTATATGTGTTCTGTTACTTGTTCACAGGGGTGATCTGAAGTTCCATCGCAGGAGGTGGGAATTTGTCGAATTTGAATTCAAGTTCTTCTTCTAATTTCATTTGATTTCATCTTAGTTTTTTGTCACTCTATCTAACTTTTCATTTGTTTTCATTCGTATAGATTGCCCTAATTTCATTGATTCTGAAGACTTCCATGTGTGGACTATTCTACTCACCATTCTATCTGTAACAATTTCTACACTCCCTTGCTTGATTCTTCTATAGAACTGGCCTTCAATTCTGAAAACATTCCATTATCAGGTAATGCCATGATGCTGTTGATAAGGTGCAATTTAACGATTCTGTTTCCCTTCTCTGTGTGTATAATATAAATGTGGATGTGTATATCTGTTCATCTGTGATCTGCGTGTATATCAAGATGACTTGTTTGTCCAATAAAATTACATGTTTAAATTCTTTATCCTTGCATTCATCAAGGTAGCAGTCCAAATCCGAACTCATAATAACTAAAATTCCATTAAATTCTTTATGTTTGCTGAACTGAAATCTGAACTCAAAGTGGCACTTCTAAGTTCTTGGTTGATGTTATGTGAGGGACATATACTTGTAAAACATTTTTGAGTTATTTCAAGCAGGTTTTATGACCTGTAGTGTTTTGCCTCTTGTTGTTATTGGAAGTACTAGCTTATATAAGATTAAGAAAACTTTTAATTCATGGCTTATGAAACTATTTATTAGACTGGGCTTTAGTGAAATTGGAATGCACCAGTTTGGCTGTAGTTCTTGGATGTATGCTTGTACTCCTATATGTGTGTTCTTCTTGTTGTTCTTCATTTCAGAAAACAGTAATTTGGTCAGTTTGTTGTGATCAATTTAACTATGTGATATCAATTAACTGCCATGGTGATCATGTGCAGTGTTAGTTTAAGAAGTTTAGTGGACCAGAATAGACACAATTTCATCCCGCCCACATCACAAGTAACTAACTTTTTTGTGTTGAGATATGGCAGCACCAACCCTGAGCTTATTGTGAGTCTGTCCTGTTCATATAATATGTTTCTACTTGTGCCACAATGCTGGCATTGTGTGTACGTTTAGGGGTAAAATATCATGCTACAACAACATAAGTTATAGAATAAGTTCATGGGTTTAAATTTGAATCTGTACCGGTGGTGTGACATGAGATTTTACTATTTAAACATTCTGAAACTGTTTATATGTGTTCTGTTACTTGTTCACAGGGGTGATCTGAAGTTCCATCGCAGGAGGTGGGAATTTGTCGAATTTGAATTCAAGTTCTTCTTCTAATTTCATTTGATTTCATCTTAGTTTTTTGTCACTCTATCTAACTTTTCATTTGTTTTCATTCGTATAGATTGCCCTAATTTCATTGATTCTGAAGACTTCCATGTGTGGACTATTCTACTCACCATTCTATCTGTAACAATTTCTACACTCCCTTGCTTGATTCTTCTATAGAACTGGCCTTCAATTCTGAAAACATTCCATTATCAGGTAATGCCATGATGCTGTTGATAAGGTGCAATTTAACGATTCTGTTTCCCTTCTCTGTGTGTATAATATAAATGTGGATGTGTATATCTGTTCATCTGTGATCTGCGTGTATATCAAGATGACTTGTTTGTCCAATAAATTACATGTTTAAATTCTTTATCCTTGCATTCATCAAGGTAGCAGTCCAAATCCGAACTCATAATAACTAAAATTCCATTAAATTCTTTATGTTTGCTGAACTGAAATCTGAACTCAAAGTGGCACTTCTAAGTTCTTGGTTGATGTTATGTGAGGGACATATACTTGTAAAACATTTTTGAGTTATTTCAAGCAGGTTTTATGACCTGTAGTGTTTTGCCTCTTGTTGTTATTGGAAGTACTAGCTTATATAAGATTAAGAAAACTTTTAATTCATGGCTTATGAAACTATTTATTAGACTGGGCTTTAGTGAAAATTGGAATGCACCAGTTTGGCTGTAGTTCTTGGATGTATGCTTGTACTCCTATATGTGTGTTCTTCTTGTTGTTCTTCATTTCAGAAAACAGTAATTTGGTCAGTTTGTTGTGATCAATTTAACTATGTGATATCAATTAACTGCCATGGTGATCATGTGCAGTGTTAGTTTAAGAAGTTTAGTGGACCAGAATAGACACAATTTCATCCCGCCCACATCACAAGTAACTAACTTTTTTGTGTTGAGATATGGCAGCACCAACCCTGAGCTTATTGTGAGTCTGTCCTGTTCATATAATATGTTTCTACTTGTGCCACAATGCTGGCATTGTGTGTACGTTTAGGGGTAAAATATCATGCTACAACAACATAAGTTATAGAATAAGTTCATGGGTTTAAATTTGAATCTGTACCGGTGGTGTGACATGAGATTTTACTATTTAAACATTCTGAAACTGTTTATATGTGTTCTGTTACTTGTTCACAGGGGTGATCTGAAGTTCCATCGCAGGAGGTGGGAATTTGTCGAATTTGAATTCAAGTTCTTCTTCTAATTTCATTTGATTTCATCTTAGTTTTTTGTCACTCTATCTAACTTTTCATTTGTTTTCATTCGTATAGATTGCCCTAATTTCATTGATTCTGAAGACTTATATTGGAACCCAAATCGTTCCGGCGAACAACAAGTTTTCCGGAGAAGTTCCGGTAAGGTGTTCCGATGGCGTCGTTACTTCCGACGGCCCAACTCGCCGCTATAGTCGCCGGAGACCAAATCTCCGTAAACCTTATATTCTTTTATAATTTAATTCTTTCACATATTATTCAACTTCTTCTTCTTCTCATCTTTGTTTATATTCTTCTATCTGACTTCGATTCTCATTTGTTTTCATTTGTACAGATTGCCCTAATTTCATCTCCGTGAACCACTGCCCTTACTATTCAACTTCTTCTTCTTCTCATCTTACTTTTTTATTCTTCTATCTAACTTCTCATTTGTTTTCATTTGTACAGATTCTGACGACTTCCATGTGTCGACTACTCTACTCACCATTCAATCTGTAACAATTTCTACACTCCCTTGCTTAATTCTTCTCTATGACTTTTTTTTGTTTTTTTTTAAACTAGCCTCAAATTCTGATAATATGAAAAGTACAGAAACTATGAAATCATTCCATTATCATGTAATGCCGAGATGCTGTTGATAAAGTGCAATTTAACGATTCTGTTTCCCTTCTCTGTGTATAATGTAAATGTGTGTTTATATGTGTTCTGTTACTTGTTCACAGGGGTGATCTGAAGTCCCATCGCAGGAGGTGGGATTTGTCGACTTTGAATTCAAGTTCTTCTTCTAATTTCATTTGATTTCATCTTAGTTTTTTGTCACCTCATGACCTCTTGTAGTTTATCTTTGTCGTTTCCTCTCTGCCCCCATCACATGGAGCACCAGATCTGTCGTGCGAATCTGTTCAATCCTACCCATCTGCTCACCACCACCATTGGACATCACCAGTACACCACCATCATCGTCGAACATCTAGTATAGTGGTCTGCTGTTGTCTTCCATGTATAATTGATGTCTTGTAGGCTGTTGCTGATCAGGTAGGCAAGCCTTGATCTTTTCATAATATCTTAAATTGCTGATCAGGTGACATATTTTCACATATCCTTGGTTTTCTTATCAAAATCTTGGCATTAAAGCCCCTGCTTTTGTTATTATTGTCAGTCTGTATAGTGTTTTTTCTAATTGGATTTTAATTTGGGTCTTAAAAGTTCACTGCAGCCCCTTCATTTTACTTTTTCATAATTGTCTTATTATGTGTATTGAACATGTTTAAAGTTGGTAAACTATGTGTGATATAACTAAGAATTTGTAGTTTTCTGTCTCAACTAACATAAGCAGGAAGGAGCAAGCAAAGAGGACATTGAACTGCTGCCAAAATTCACATTTTGGCCTTATGGTGAGATACAAGGGCTGTGTCGTGGACTAATGACCGAATGTGGCACCGACCTCTTACGTTACCCTTTTGTGTTCTCTCTTTATGTCAATGTGTTTGATGTACCTACGTTCTTTATGCAGATATTGATACAACAAAAGTACAGAACCAGAACCAAGCGAGCTACATCTTGAATCAAAACCATCCACTCATTAAACCTATCTTTCAGGTGTGCAATCGTCTGCATCTTAACCTAAAATAATCAATTGCATACACATTAATAAGGGCTATAAATTTTGAATTGGCATGTAGTGATTACTTCTTTAATTAACAGTTTTGAATTCACGGTTTACAATTACTACAAGAGGATCTTTATGATCATTCACAAAAGTAAGCACATTTTTTCAAGTTCTTCTTCTCATCTTAGTTTATCCTTCTATCTTACTTTTCATTTGTTTTCATTTGTATAGATTGCCCTAAATTCATTGATTCTGACGACTTGATGTGTGGACTACTCACCATTCAATCTGTAACAATTTCTACACTCCCTTGCTTAATTCTTCTCTATAACTTTTTTTGTTTTTATTCTAAAGTAGCCTTAAATTCTGATAAGATGAAAAGTACAAAAACTATGAAATCATTCCATTATTATAGGTAATGCCGAGATGCTGTTGATAAGGTGCATTTTAACGATTCTGTTTCCCTTCTCTGTGTGATAGTGTAAATGTGGATGTGTATGTGTGTTCATCTATGATCTGTGTGTATATCAAGATGACTTGTCTGTTCAATAAAATTACATGTTTGTATTCTTTACCCTTGCATTCATCAAGGTAGCAGTCCAAATCCGAACTCATAATAAATAAAATTCCTTTAAATTCTTTATGTTTGCTGAAGTAGCAGTCCAAATCCGAACTCATAATTAGTAAAATTCCTTTAAATTCTTTATGTTTGCTGAACTCAAATATCAAGGCACTTCTAAGTTCTTGGTTAATGTTGTGGAGGAAGATATACTTTAAAAACATTTTTGAGTTATTTCAAGCAGGTTTTATGACGTGTAATATTTTGCCTCTTATTGTTATTGGAAGTACTAGCTTATATAAGATCAAGAAAACTTTCAATTCTTGGCTTATGAAACTATTTGTTAGACTGGGCTGTAGTGAAAACTGGAATTTGGCTGTAATACCTGGATGTATGCTTGTAGGATGTGTGTTTTTCTTGTTATGCTTCATTTCAGAAAACACAAGTGATGTATGTAATTTAGTGACTAACTATGTTGTGTTGAGATTCGGCAGCACCAAGCCTGAGCTTATTGTAAGTCCGTCCTGTTCATATAATATTTTTGTACTTGTGCAGCAATGCTGGTATTGTGTGTACTTTTAGGAGTGAAATATCAACAATATAAGTTGTAGTATAAGTTCATGGGTTTAGATTTGAATCTGTGACGGGGTTGTGACATGAAATTCTAGTATTTAAACATTCTGAAAGTGTTCATAATCTGGTCAGGATGATTCCTCTGAAAATGTCATACCAGGTGGGTAGGCTGGTGAAAGGATATTCTGAAATATTGTATTTCTTTTATAATGGAATGTCTTTGATCAAACTATAAACTTACTTTTTTTTCAACTGGTACACAACATGAAAAGAAAAACTAATGTTTAATTTTTTGTATCATTTATTCACCTCATGGCCTCTTGTAGTTTATCTTTGTTGTTTTCCTCTCTACCCCCATCACATGGAGCACCGGATCTGTCTCACGACTCTGTTCATCCCCACCCATCTGTTCACCACCACCGTTGAACATCACCACCACCATTGTCGAACATCTGGCATTGCGGTCTGCTGTTGTCTTCCATGTATAATTGATGTCTTGCAGGCTGTTGCTGATCAGGTAGGCAAGCCTTGATCTTTGATAATATCTTAAATGGCTTCATCTATTCTTGCTAAACTTGACATATATTCACATATCCTTAGTTTTCTTATCAAAATCTTGGCATTAAAGCCCCTGCTTTTGTTGTGATTGTCAGATTGTGTAGCGTTCTTTTTAATTGGAATTCGTTTGGGTCTTAAAAGTTCATTGCAGCCACTTCGTTCTACTTTCGCATAATTGTCTTATTATGTGTGTTAAACATGTTTGAAATTTTAAACTATGTATGATATAACTAAGAATTTGTAGTTTTCTATCTCAACTAACATAAGCAGGAAGGAGCAAGCAAAGACGACATTGAACTGCTGCCAAAATTCACATTTCGGCCTTAATTACGGCCGAGCTGGAAAAACCAATGATGAGATACAAGGGCTGTGTGGTGGACTAATGTTAAATATGTTATTCTTCTCCGAACAGTGGCCTGCTCAGCGATTTTAGGTTACAATTTCCTCCCCTATCTAACTTTTCTTTTGTTTTAATTGGAGATTGTGTGCCCTAAACTCATTCACCTCACGATTTCTGCTTCAATCTTACTAATCTCAGACTATCTTTTGTTTGCTATATGTATTCAGAATCTGTATTTCCTGACGCACGATTTCTGCTTTAGTCTTTGTTTATGGTTCTGTATTCTATTAATCATTCAATCTCACCAACTAAGGTAACAATTTCTACTCTCCATGGTCTAGGCTACCTTAATACATGAAATATATCTCATGTCTAACATTCGTCCTCATTAGCCTACACATATATAACAGTAAGTTCCAAGTTAAATAATCTGAGGCTTTCTTTTCTTTGCTATTTGTATTCAGAATCTGTATTTCATGATGTAGTTAGATTCTTATATCAACCATACTTTTAACGTGTCCAGCATTTCAACATTGTAATTGGAATTAGTCAATACTTCTTAGTAAATTACTGTATAAATATGTCTGGAACTGTAATAATGCTTTCATTTCTGGATGTCATCTGCAGAACACTCAGTTAAAAGGTTCTTTAAATTCTCCAGCTGGTCTTCCTTTGACTGATGTGTAAGTTTGAATTCTCATGTACCATGCTAATCGTGATCTGTGGTGGGTATCTCATCTAAGTTATTCATTTTTTAATCGGAGATTGCCCTAAACTACTGACGATTATGGTAACAATTTCTCTACACTCCTCCCTTGGTTAGTCGTTTTGTGTAACTTTTCTTGTTGGCTCTGATGATTTCGGACTGTAGTCTACTCACCATTCAATCTGTGGTGTCCAAGGATCCGACTGACTCATGATTTCTGCTATTTTGTTTATCGTTCTAGATTGCCTGAAAATTCCTTGATTCTGGTGACTAGAGGAAATATAACAATTTTGATAGGTAATGCCATTCAATCTGTGGCTACTCACCGTTCATTTATCAGGTAATACCTTTATGCTGTTGATAAAGTAAATTAATAACGGTTCTGTTTACATTGTGTGTGTATGATGTTGTATTTAGAATCTGTATTTCCTGATGCAGTTAGAGTACTCACCGTTCAATTATCAGGTAATACCTTTATGCTGTTGATAAAGTAAATTAATAACGGTTCTGTTTACATTGTGTGTGTATGATGTGTATGATGTTGTATTTAGAATCTGTATTTCCTGATGCAGTTAGAGTACTCACCGTTCAATTATCAGGTAATACCTTTATGCTGTTGATAAAGTAAATTAATAACGGTTCTGTTTACATTGTGTGTGTATGATGTGTATGATGCTGTATTTAGAATCTGTATTTCCTGATGCAGTTAGATTCTTATATCAACCATACTTCTAACGTGCTACATGTTGATGCAGGATCTCTCATATAAATAACCTCACAGGAGAGTACATGACTTCATTGTCAAGCATTTCTACATTGTAAGCCTCTTTCTTGGAACTAATTAATAATTGTTAGTAAGTTATTGTATAAATGTAATGATGCTTTCATTTCTGGATGTCATGTGCACAACAATCAATTAAGGTAACAATTTGTTTTCAACCCTTATTAATCATGATCTATGGTGGTTATCTCATCTAACTTTTCATTTGTTTTTATTGGAGATTGACCTAAACTCATGGACCTGACGATTAAGGTAACAATTTCTCTACACTCCTCCCTTGGTTAGTCGTTTCCTATAATTTTTCGTATTGATTCTGACGACTTCGGTCTCTAGTCTACTCACCAATCATCTGTGGCTTCTAAGGATCCGACGAACGATTTCGCACACAATTTCTGCTCTAATTATACTTTATCATGATGTATTCTATTCACCATTCAATCTCACCGACTAAGGTAACAATTTCTACTCTCCCTGGTCTTGGCTACCTCAAAACATGAAATATATCTCATGTCTAACATTCGTCATCATTATCAGCACATATTTACCAGTAAGTTATAAGTTATATAATCTCAGACTTTCTTTTCTTTGCTATATTTATTCAGAATCTTTCCTGATGCAGATCAACCATACTTCTAATGTGCTACATGTTAATGCAGGGATCTCTCATATAATTAATCTCACAGGAGATCTATCAAACTCCCTGAGTTCATTGTGTCAAGCATTTCTACATTGTAATGATTCTTTCATTTCTGGATCTCATGTGCAGAAAACTCAGTTACCAGGTTCTTTAAATTCTCTAGCTGGTCTTCCTTTGACTGTAGTGTAAGTTAGAATTCTGATGTGGTGGTTATTTTATTCCTTTATCTTCATTATAGAAACTTCGCAAACAACCGATTCAGGGATGGATAGCTTCTTTCCATTCCAGCTTTCATTTAAGCTATTATGCGACATTTATACGAATGTTTAAACTATCCTTTGCATTTTAGTTGGCCCTATAAGTTAAACTAAGTATTACAGAATGAACTCTATTGTTTTTATATGTATTAGGCACAATTTTAGTTATGGGCTTTCTTGTTTCTTACATGTATGCTGATATATATACGATTAATCTTTTGTGGATTGCTGTTGAAATTACATGTGTTTCTGATTACGGATTAGTTGGCTCTCCGCAATACACAGTTACGGGTCAAGGGTTGTTTCGAGTGTAACAAAGTTTCATTTTAGTTTCCATATTCTGTTAGGTCCTACAAAAGGTCTCAAGTCAAATTGGCTTAACTAAGAGGTCATAACAGGTTTGTAAAATAGTTTTACATTTTCTGTCCCAATCAGGTCAGCCTACTTGCAGAGGTCTTATTGGGGCCTTACCCGTTTTATTTGGTGTCATTTTTGGTCATTGTTGGTGATGATGAATACTTTGCTGCAGGGATCTCCCATATAAATAACCAAACAGGAGATCTACCAAACTCCCTGAGTTCATTGTGTCAAGCATTTCAACATTGTAAGCCTGTTTCTTGGAACTACTCATTACTTGTTAGTAAGTTATTGTATAAATATGTCCTGAACTGTAATATTTCTGGATGTCATGTTCAGAACAATCAATTAACAGGTTCTTTAAATTCCCTAGCTGGTCTTCCTTTGACTGATGTGTAAGTTTGAATTCTCATGTACCATGTTCATCGTGATCTGTGGTGGTTATCTCATGTATCATGGTCTTCCTCGACTGATGTGTAAGTTTGATTATATTACTAGATAAATCTGGAAACAAACTATTATATACCTAGTCAAGTATCGTATGTAATGAGATCCTTTCAAAAGATGGTATTGTTAATAAGAAAAAGTTCTCAACTTCGTGATAGTGTTTTTTTTAATGTTATATGCAGTTAATGTAGAAATGCAAAAGCAGCAGAAAATTCGACTTTTGAAAGACGGAAAAATGGATCTACAAGGGAGTGGAATCCCCTGTAACCAGTAGTTCCTATACCGCAACTCTTCAAATGGCAACAAACTGTTTCTTTCAAGACAATATAATTGGTGAAGGTTCTTTAGGTTGTGTTTATAAAGCAGACTTCTCCGATGGAAAGGTAAATTTATTTTCATCAATTGTTAATAAATTATTGCATAAATATGTCTAGAACTGTTATAATGCTTTCATTTCGGGATGTCATGTGCAGAATAGTCAGTTAACAGATTCTTTAAATTCTCCAGCTGGTCTTCCTTTGACTGATGTGTAAGTTTGAATTCTCATGTACCATTCTAATCCTGATCTGTGGTGGTTATCTTATTTTATGTAATTTTTGTTGATTTTTTTGAAACCGTTTGATGTGGTTTTGTGTGTATTATTTTCAGTAAAATAGCAGTTGACCGCAACCAGGTTAGACTACTTACAGAGGTCTTTTCGAGGTGGTAACCATTTTATTTTAGCATGCTTTTTGGTCAAGAGTTAGGAAGCATCATAACTGATTTTGTTATTATACGAATTAATTAATGAGGTTTTGTCGGTGGGTTGTAATCACGAACTAAAGTAGACTATTAATTAAGTAATGTTGTCTTTATGACCGTATTTTTCAACTTTGTTTTTTTGGAATTAAGGATAAGAAAAAAAGTACATACGTGTTGGCTCGGCCTGACCTGATATATGGTAATGTAGAATACACTTCCCTTTCTTAATCTCTGTGTCACATGAAACTCTTTGCATAGAGTGTTAGTTATAAATATGTATAAATACTCATTAGTAAATTATTGTATTAATATGTCTGTAACTGTAATAATGATCTTTTTTGTGGATGTCATGTGCAGAACAATCAATTAACAGGTTCTGTAAATTCCCTAATGTGTAAGTTTGAATTCTCATGTCCCATGTTAATCTGATCTGTGGTGGTTATTCCTTTATCTATATCACAGAAGCATTTTCAGTGGTAGATATTAAAGGAGCTTCTTTCCTTTCCAGCTTTTATGTAAGCTATTATACGAGTGTGTAAATTATTATATGCATTTAATTTGTCTCTTTAAATAAAACAGACATGATGAAAATTCGTTTGATAATGTCTCTTTAAATAAAACAGACATGTGTAAATTATTATATGCATTTAGTTTGAATTCTCATGTCCCATGTTAACCTGATAGTGTTTTTTTTTAATGTTGTATGCAGAAATGCAAGAGCAGAGGGTATTGCCCACAGCCAGCGTAATAGATTTGGAGCCCCCACCTGCAATAACTCAACTTTTGAAGAGGGAAAATGGATCTACAAGGGAGTGAAATCCCCTATAACTAGTAGTTTCTACACTATTGCAACTCAAGTTTAGTACCTATGAGGTCATTTCTATTCATTTTTAGTTCATTCAAAATTTTATAATATTTAATTATCTATATGCTTTGTGGTCATCTAGACACATGCTGGGAGTTTGCTGGAAGGTCTTACACAAACTCAAGTTAGTACTCTAGCAATCAAGGATGATCTGTAAGGTAATTTTTTGCAGTATAATGGTTCAATTTTTATTTTTTTTAATCTTTTATATGCTTTCTTTCTTCTGGAGTGTCTTGGGCTGAAGGATCTAACAAGTAACAACGATATACTGTCTTTTTTCGAAACATTGTGCTGAAAGATGATGCCTTGAACTTGTTAGATCTATGTATACCTTTTTGACCCTAGCTGCAACATAAACTTGTTTGGTTCCTCTCATAACCTGGGTCTAATATTTGGAACATTAGCATGGGTATACCTTTTTGGCCCTAGCTGCAGCATAAACTGATACTGTGGATATGTGCTGTTAGATCTATGTTTTATGTGCTCTCAGAATCTAATAAATATAAGGATTTTTGTTTTATTCAAAATGCTTTTACCGTAATGAGTCCACTAGAATGTATTTTAAACAAGTTGTAGACAAACAAACACTTAATGAGTCAACTGAGATGTATAGTGTAATCTCTTCAATATCACTCGTAAAGTCCTAATAAGACTGGCAATCACTAATAGCAAGATTTTTAATTGCTGACTAATTTAGTGGAGAATCACATTCAGGTATTTCTTTAATTATTGTTGTACTTTTGCTTGCACTCACTCTTGTCCTCGACTTACGAGACTTGTTTTGCCTTTTTGACATATATAGAAAGAATAATCCTCCCTTGACAAATGTATTTGTTGTAATTAAAAAGAATAATCCTCCGTTGATCAGTTTGGGCAATTTTGGGCATTTTCGTTTAGCTAATATATTTATTTTGCCCCGTATGACTTGTTAGAGATTTAACCATATGACTTTTTAGAGATATAACATTTGACTTAACCCTTATTATGGTTTTGACCGTATGACTTATTTCAATATGACTCGTTAGAGATCTGACCGTAAGACTTGTTTGAGCCATTTGACTCATCATTTTTAGCTGTTGTTTTAGTTAACCATTTAACTTGTAATAGATAAAACATTTTTTAGTCAAAAGTTCTTACAACCAATGGAAAGAAGTTGAGCACTGGAGCTATTTTAGGTATAAGTTTTGGTTCTGCATTCCTTATATTTTTTCAGTTCTTATACTTTTTTTCTGCATTCAAAAAGGGAAAAGGACGGAAAATGTCAGAAGTTCTACAGTAAATCCTCTTGGCGAGAAAGGTTCAGCTCATCTTTTTTCTATTATTGATTATATGCATAGGTATTCTTATTAACGAAAAAAGGCATTAGATAGATCTGGAAACAAACTACTATAAATGATGCCTAGTCAAGTATGTATAGAATGAGATCCTTTCAAATGATGGTATTATTAAATTAAAAAAAGTTCTCAACCTCCCAATAGTGTTTTTTTTAAATGTTGTATGCAGTTAATGCAGAAATGCAAAAGCAGAGGGTAACACCCACAGCCAGCAGAATAGATTTGGAGCCCCCACCAACACACTAGCCAACTTTTGAAAGAGGGAAAAATGGATCTACAAAGAGAACCAATAGTTCCTACACTATTGCAACTCTTCAAATGGCAACAAAGATAAAATTAGTGGATAATATAACTCGTGAAGGTTCTTTAGGTCATATTTATAAAGCAAACTTCTTCTAGGAAAGGTAAATTTATTTTCATTAATTTCCAAAGATAAAATTAGTGGATATCCAAGTTAATTTGGTTTTACATTTGTTTTCTCCGAGATGATGGCTGTTAAAAAGATGGATAATGTAGCATGATCACTTCAAGAAGAAGATAATTTTGTTGAAGCTGTCTCTAACTTGTCACACTTAAGGCACCCAAACAGTGGGCTAATTGGCGATTGAGGTAAATGCTTCGACCATCCTTTGGTTTATTGTTCTGTATTACTTTTCGTTTGTGTTTGTTTGAGATTGATTTTAAATTCCTTGATTATGGCAAGGATTGATATAGAAATTTTGATTGGGGGGCTATTCAACTATTGAAGGTAATGATTTCTACACTCCCTCTGTTGACTATTCTATATAGCCATTTACTCTTTTTCATTTGAAATTTCCTTTAGTTTCTGATATTGAATCTGGCGACTAGAAGTTTTAGGGTAACAAGTTCAATCTGTGGGGTAGTTAGCAATTAAGGTAAATGTTTTGACCCTCCCTTGGTTAATGTACTGTATTAGTTTTCATTCGAGGCTGTCCTTAATTTGGCCACGGGAAACAATTTTGATCCGCAGCTACTAGAACAATTGAGGTAACAATTTCAACCCTCTCTTTGTTTATTGTTCACGGTATGACTGTCATATTATTCATTCTAGATTACTATTGAATGTTGATCTTGATTTTGGTGAATAAACGATGAAGGTACAATTTCAACCACTGGGATACTAAGTGATTAAGGTAACAATCTCGATCCTCCCTTGCTTTATTGTTCTGTATAACTCTCATTCGTTTTCATTCGAGACTGACTTAAACTTCCCATATTGAATCTAGCGACTAAAGGATTAAGGTAACAATTTCGATGCGTGAACTACATAGCCATTGAGGTAATAATATCAACCCTTCCTTGGTTAATGGTTCTGTATAACTACTCATTTGTTTCCATTTGAGACTGCCCTTTAATTCTGATGTTAATTCTGGCTACTTAAGGATTAAAGTAACAATTTTGATATGTGCACTACTCATCAATTAAGGTAAGAATATCTTCTTCCCTTAGTTTATCGTTTTGTATAACTGTTCATTCAAAATTGCCCATGAATTTTAATGATGATTGTGGCAACAAATGTAGACATAAAAGAATTAGTAAAATAAATGTTCTGTTTCCTTGGAAGTGGTAGTCCGGTAGATGACTGAACTTGAAATCAAAAAGTTGAATTAGGGAGTATTTAGGTGCTTTAGGTCGATTTGGGGTGTATTTAGATGCTCTTAATGCTGTTTCAGCCCCTAGTTTGGCTAATTATAGACTCAAAACTCACGAACAAATAGGTGTAAGTTGTTGTAAAGAAGAATTGAATATTTACTTGAACACTCACAAGAACTTTTGTTTCATTCATAGACTTCAAAAAAAATAGTCTAGAATCAAAAGAAATGCACTTACTGTTCCTACAAGACAGAGTAAATGACCCACTAACTTTAAACAACTAACACTCAAGCAAAAAAAACCTAATCTGCTGTAACTAAACCCTTTAAACTGCTGTAGACCCGCTCAACCCATGGGAAGTGCTAATGGCATGGACTAAACTTGTAGTAAAAGAGTATATTGTGTTGTAAATAATTGAGTACAATAAGGCCCTATATATAGAGACTTATACAAACTATTTTTAGTAAACTGCTAGCTATAATATAGCTAATATAATTACAATCATTAACATATTTATCAGCATAAATCTTGGTCTAATATTCCCCCTCAAGCTAAGGCCGGGGAGCGACCTTTAGCTTGGACCTAAGAAGTAAGAACCGTTGTGAAGATAAAGGCTTTGTAAACACATCTGCAATTTGATCATTTGTCTTGATAAACTAAACCGAAAGCTTTCTTTGGGCGACTTTTTCTCTGACAAAATGAAAGTCGATCTCCGCATGTTTTGTACGAGCATGAAACACTGGATTAGCTGAGAGGTATGTGGCACCTAGATTGTCACACCATAAGATAGGAGCTTTAGTCATGAAAATGTGAAGTTCCTTTAGAAGTGCCTCAAGCCATGTCAATTCTACAAGGGTATCTGCTAAGACTTTATATTCTGCTTCTGTAGATGACCGAGAGACAGTGCGTTGTTTACGAGCATGCCATGAAATAATATTTTATCCAAGATAGATGGCATATCCCCCGGTGGATCGACGGTCATCTAGAGAACCAACCCAATCTGCATCGGAGAAGGCTGTAAGAGGCCGATTATGGGCATCTATGTAGGCATGTATAATAGGAGCTGATTTTTGTTGAATCAACAAGCCCAAATGAGAGGTTCTTTGTAGATACCTAAGAATTCTTTTGACTGCACACCAATGATTTTATGTGGGGGAGTGCATAAATTGACAGACTTTATTGACCGCGAAGGTGATGTCCGGTCAGGAAAGAGTTACGTATTGTAGTGCTTCAACAATCTGTTGAAATTTAACTGGATCATTAAAGTGAGGACTGTCATCAAGAGCCAAATTAGAGTTAGTGGCCATAGACGAGTCAATCTGTTTGGACTGAGAGAGGCCTTCTTTGTGAATAATATCACGTATATGGTTCATCTATGAGAGAAGCAAATCATTTCCTTTTGGAAGCACTTCGAATCCTAGAAAATAAGAGAGCCGACCCATGTCTTGGATCGGAAGTGTGGTGCTTAACCGGTGAATGATATGATCAATGAGCCGAGGGGGGTTGCCGGTTAGGATGATATCATCTACATAGACAAGCCTTTACCGTAAAGAACCATTATGGGAGAAAATAAATAATGATGGATCTGTTTTAGATCCTTGAGACCCAAGCTGTAACAAAGTATCTAAAATTCGATTAAACCAGGCCCTCGATGCTTGTGTGAAGCAGACAAAGATGATTTGGTTTTTGTGGATCAATGAAACCAGGTGGTTGTCGTAAATAAACAGTTTCCTTGAGATCTCCATGTAGGAATGCGTTCTGGACATCGAGTTGACGAAGAGGCCATTGCCTTGCCACAGCAAGTGATAGAACCACACGCATAGTAGTAGATTTTACTACTGGACTAAACGTCTCGTGATAATCAATTCCTGGCTGTTGGTTGAACCCTTTTGCCACCAAACGGGCTTTGTAACGTTTGATATTCCCACTTTCGTCACGTTTCAATCTATACACCCACTTACAATCAACAACATTGGCATTAGGAACGGGTGGTACACGAGTCCATGTATCATTTCTCATCAAGGCTTTGAATTCCTCTGTCATGGCTGCACGCCAATGAGGAATTTTGTTGGCAATAGCAAAAGTGGAGGGTTCAGTTGAGGAAGAATCTGTTGATGTGTGAAATGCAGAGGCATTGTATGGGTGTGTCTTCTTGGGATTTTGGCGAAGATTTGGAGGACGGGTACGTGGTTGACTTTCGGTTGTGGAGGGATTTATAGGAGCTGGTGTAGGATTTGTGGATTGAGTTTTTGGTTTGCGACTGTAGGTGTGTTGTAAAGGGGATGGATCATGGCGGGGAGAGGTATTGGAGGTGGTTGGGGCAATTGTGGATGCTGTTATATTAAGTTGGATGGTAGGGTGAGCTAAACCAGATGGGTTTTGGATGGGAGGTGTTGTGCCATTACCGGATGAGTTTTGGGTTGAATGGGAATTTGCCTGGCTGGATGGTTGGGAAGGTGGGCTGGATGGTTGGGCAGGTGGGCTGGAGGGCTAGGCAGGCGGGTTAGAGGGTGGATTATTTAGGCTAGGTGATGTTTGATTAGGTGGAACAGGAGATGGGTACGAAGAGAAGTATGGATCAGGTGATGGTGTAGAAGGTGTAGATGGTGATGGTTGAAGAAGAGGAAAAAGTGCCTCATTGAATAGTACGTGTCGGGCAACATAAATACGGTTGGTAGCAGGATCGAGACATTGATACCCGTGATGGGAGGAGCTGTACCCTAAGAAGATGCACGGTAGTGAGCCGAAATCCATTTTGTGTGGATTATAGGAGGGAAGCATTGGCACCCGAAAACACGTAGGAAAGAAAGATCAGGTTTACGGTTAAACAAGTGCTCAAAGGGAGAGATATTTGAAGAAGTGCAAGAAGGCATGCAGTTTATCAAGTAAGTGGCAGTCTCAAAGGCAAAGTTTCAGAATCGCATTGGAACACCCGATTGAGCCAAGAGAGTGAGACCGATCTCAACCACATGGCGGTGTCGTCTCTCAACGAAACCATTTTGTTCGCTTGTGTGAGGACAAGAAAGACGATGTATGATTCCAAGAGTTTTGAAGAAAGAGGATAAATTGCGAAATTCTCCCCCCAATCTGTTTGAATGGATTTCAGTTGCGTTTGAAATTGTCTTTCAGCCATGGTGTGGAATTGTTTAAAAGTGCTAAATACATCAGATTTTTGTTTTATGGGAATTAACCACATGTATCAAGTGTAATGATCAATACAAAGTAGGTAGCGATGACCATAAAAGGGATTAACAGGGGATGGTCCCAAACATCACAAAACACTAAATCAAGAACGCGTGTACTTTTGTAATTCAAAACAGACAAATGCATTTTTGAAGATTTGCCCATAGGACATGAATTGCAAAAAGAAAAAAACAAAATGATTGCTAATAGGAAGATTATATTTTGAAAGTGTTGACTTTAAAAGCTGTGATGAGGGTGTCCAAGTCTTTGATGCCAGGTTGTGGGATAAGCTCGAACAGTGGAGAAGGCGAAATTTGAAACGGTGTGAAGCTTTGGTAGATTAAAAGAGTAAAGCCCGTCTTTACTTGGACCCTTGAGGAGGATAGTTCGGGTATCCGTATCCTTCACACAAAAGAAGTTAGAGTGAAACTCAAAGAATACGTTATTGTCTTGGCAAAACCTTTGTACAGAAAGAAGATTTCGTTTGATTTGTGGAACATGTATGATTTTGTTAATGGAAAGAGTTTTGTTAGGTGAATTAAATGTGGTAGAAGCAATATGAAGAATAGGTAAACTTTTGCCATTACCAACGATTAGTGTGTCCTTACCATAATATGGCTCATATTCGTCAAAGTTGTTGAGATCGGGAGACACATGACTGCTTGCACCCGTGTCCGGTAGCCATGATGATGAGGCTTGTGAGCGATGATCAGCAAAGTTTGCTTGTGGAGCCTGTCTTGAGGAGCGAATTGTTGTCGGGTCTCGGTTAGGGCATTGTGAGGGAACATGTCCAATGCCACACCTGTTGCAAGAACCATAGACTGTATTTTGATTAGATACCCAAGCAAATCTAGAGTTAGTACCTGAAGCATTGTTGTTTTGGCGGCTAGTTTGGTTGTAGCGTCCACGACCACGTCGATTATATGAACCACGGTTGGACGAGCCACGGGTGGTATAAAAGGCTTGATTGGGTTGCTGTGCAGTTGCACATTAAATCCTAATTGCGTCATCAACTGCTGAAGATTTTGTATTGTTTCGGGTGGAAGTTGGAGACCGGTGGATGAGGTTGAATCATGGTGACCTGTAGCCGTGAACGTGAAGGCGTGGGCATGCACGGTGGGATCAGCCTTTTTGATCATATATTCATGATCAGCAAGTAGACCAAGAAGTTCTAGAAGAGTAACAGGAGGTTGTCTTGCAATCAAGGTGGGCTTCAGGAGTTGTATTCTTCTCTAAGTCCTTAAATAACCAGCGTTACAATGTCTTTTTCTTTCATGGGCTCACCAATGTTTGCTAAAGCATCTGGATATTCTTGGGCCCGTGTAAGATAATCAGCAGATGTTTCTTCCGGCTTCATCTCGATCTTGAGGAATTGGGTTTTGAGGGTGTATTCTCGTGAAGATGTGTGGGGTGCATAAGCAAGCTCCAAGGCAAGCCACAATTCACGAGATGTGCCCCCCCTGTACATGCTTGAAGGAGGCTTCAGAAATGGTGGAGAGCAGCAACATACGAATACGAGCATCATTGGAAATCCATACGGAATAGTCAGGGTTGGAGCTTGAAGTTGTTACTGCTGGAGCATCATTAGAGGAGGAGGAGGAGGTGAGGATAGTCTTAGACGAACAAGCGACAGATCCATCTATGTACCCAAAGAGATCGTTGTGACCAAAAAGGGTTGGATCATAGTTTTCCAATATCCATAGTTGGTGGGACCGAGTTTGAACCCAAACTTGTGGGATTTGTGGTTGGTTTTGTCTGCGGTTGAGAAAGCAAGGATGGTCATTGTGTGACTGATTGGAAATGGTGGCAGAGATAGCAGGAAAAAAAAACTTGCGGCAGAGGGGGGTGGATGACTAGAGGCTCTGGTACCATAATAAACTTGTAGTAAAAGAGTATATTGTGTTGTAAATAATTGAGTACAATAAGGCCCTATATATAGAGACTTATACAAACTATTGGGGCCTTAACCATTTTATTTGGTGTCATTTTTGGTCATTTTTGGTGATGATGAATACTTTGTTGCAGGGATCTCTCATATAAATAACCGAACAGGAGAGCTACCAAACTACCTTAGTTCATTGTGTCAAGCATTTCAACATTGTAAGCCTCTTTCTTGGAACTACTCATTACTTGTTAGTAAATTATTGTATAAATATGCTCTGAACTGTAATAATACTTTCATTTCTGGGGTGGCCCAGTGGGACATTATGATTATGATATGTGATATGAGATATGTTATGTTGGCACTGTGAATGTGCAATTTTAAATATTTGATTTGTAGGTTACTCGGTATCAATAACCCTAACCCGTTGCTTCAGCCTTTAATCTTTGGTTTATTCTGGTGTAAAGGGTGGAATTCGATGGAGATGTTTTAAACTTAAAAATTTGGTTTCTTTTCTAATCCGTTGACATTATTATTCGATAAATATTATTTTGTCTATTGTGAACTACATCCGCGCAAGTATTTATTTTGATGGATGTTTTAGACTTTATAAGTTGATGTCTTAATTTAACCTTCGTAATTTAAGTATTCTTTTGGACTTCGTATGTTCTGTTAACATTTGACGTCACCTCCTGTTCCACGTTGGGGCGAGGGTGTTACAATTAATGAATTCCAACATTGCTCAATCCCATATATGCATCCTCCTTGGCTACCCCACAAATCATATATGGTATACGTGTTATGACTTGTCTAACAGCAAAGTCATAATCTCTCAACACGTTCTTTTTGTTAAAACTATTTTCCCTTTCCCCAAACTACATTAAACTCCACCTTCATAGGACTTTCTCGTAACAATCTCCCCACCTCTTCCGACTTACACCTTTTATTATGACGTTTGACTACACCAACTCAACTATAACCCCCACCTAAATAAAAACTAGCGTACCAACTACACTCTACCACTCCACTTTTTGGGAATATCTGTCACTCAAGGCTTTAATATCATCTCAAAAACAGTATGCAACAACATTCTCAAACATGACAAAATGGAAAAGTGAAACCCGATCCACACCCCGGCTGGGAAACTTGCTGCAACTGATGGAGTTTTAATCGATGATCCTACAACATATCGTTTTCTAGTGGGAGCCCTGCGATACTTGATCAATCTTCATCAGACTAGATGAGCAGTTCAATAAGTATGCATGCATATGCACGCTCCCATATCTTCTCATCTTAATGTACTAAAGCTTATACTTTGATATATTAAAGGGACCACTTCTCTCGGTCTTTACTTTGCGTCGTGGTTCCTTTACCTCCCTCATTTCCTATATAAATGTTGATTGGGTGTGCTGCCCAGACACCCGCATGCTCACTTCCGGTTACTACATATACTTTGATATATGAAATTGCCCTCCACGCCTCTCTCAACGCATGTTACTGCTTTATTGTGATAATGTGAGCATGATATACATGACGGGAAACCATATACAACATCAACACTCAATACACATCAAAATCGACATCCATTTGGTTGGTGACCAAGTTTGCCACGGTCAAGTCCGTATCTTACATGTCCCTTCTTGATATCAAATGGTCGACATCTTCATAGAAGGGTTGCCTTAAGTCTTCTCCTCCACCTTAGACTGAGGGGGTATATTTGAGATTGTCGACATATAATTATAGTTTGTTGTAAATATATCGTATTCATTAGTATTATATTACAATTGTAATTCCTAGCGTATAAGATATCCATTGTATTATAAATAGAAGATTATCAATAAGTGGTTCTCACTTTAAATAATTAAAATATTTAAATACAGGAAGAGTTCATACTATGCTAAAATGATTCCTTTTGCCTTCTGTTTATGCTATCTCACCTTATTAATAGGGACATTTTCAGGAAAGAATCACAAAATAACATGAGAATTCTTTTATATGCGAATTCTTTCTTTTGTATAATATATCTCATATAATATTTTTCACCTATTAATTTCAACGCATTTATATGTCAATTCTTTCTTTCTTGATTCTGTGTGAGATTCATTCTTTTGTTCTCAACTTTTATAACTTTAAGATGATTATTAGAAAGAAAAAAAATGCTTGGTTCATGGTTTGTAAGGTACAATACATCCACATACATGTACTTTCACGTTCCCAAGGAATTGTTAAAAATCGCTAATAAAACTTTATTTTAATGGATAATCTTGTGTACTCAAATCATCATTGTAATTATTTTATCTATTCACATGATAAGCCCGAATACTTGATAACCATAGCATTAAGCAATATGAGAGTTGACTTCAAAACATTTTGACAAAGTCAAGGTATTAAGAAATGTCAAAGAAACATCCCAACCAGAACCCAACTTCTATCTATATAAACATGTACATATTATATGTTTGTGTTACAGAAAATAACCAGCAAAAGAATGGAGAAAAACCTGTTTGAAGCATCCTTAACAGGAAACATACAAGCCATCAATGAATTGCTCCGGAAAGACGAACTCATTCTCGACCGAGTTACACTAACTCGGTTCAGTGAAACTCCTTTGCACATTGCAGCCATGAGAGGCCACCTCGATTTAGTTAAGCTTCTTCTGCTTAAAAAACCGACACTCGCCATGTCCCTTGACTCCACAATGCGGACCCCGCTTCACTTGGCCTCAGCCGCGGGCCACGTGGAGATCGTTCGTGAACTTTTGCAGGTTATGGTGCTGAAGGGTGCACTTTTCGTGATCAAGATGGAAGAACACCTCTCTATTTTGCTGTCAAGAATCAACAGTTGGAGATTATAAAACTTTTGGTTCTAACAAAACCTGATGTTGGTAGAAAATTGCAAGAAAATGGGGAGACTATTTTGCATACATGCATTTATTATAATAGTTTTGTAGTTATTTCAACAAATATTTAAACGATCAAGCTCTGCTAGTTTATCTTAAGAGAGCTCGACTCGTTTCGAGTTCTATGTCTAAAGTTTAATCGAGCTTGGCCTGTTCCAAGTTGTCTAAAGCTTGATCGAGCTCGGCTTGTTTCAAGTTCTATGTTTATAGTTACATTTGGGCTCATTATTAAATTTTAAAGACTGTGCTCGGGTCGGCCACATCTGTTTATTATTTATTAAAAATTTAATTGTCTTATTAGACACATAATTATTTGTTTTATTTATATGTATAATTTTTTATAAGTAACAAGTATTAATTATTTAGTACTTTTTTCATATTTATAGATATAATATATTTATTATGTAACCTTTTTTATATATTATATCAAATAAAAGTTATTATATTTATACAAATAATAATCTTATTTAGGCTTAAGTTAGTTAAGCTCGGGCCCAAGCTCGTTTATTAGATGAGCCCTATTTTAGGCCCAAACTTGTACTCAAACTCGTTTAAGCTCGATTAGATTCAAGAATCCAGCAGCCCTATTTCAAGTAACTCACGAGCAACTAGCTTTGTTCGTACCAACTTTCTTACTTGTTTATTATCTCAACTTTCTATTAATTAATCCTATCATTACAAATCTGGGTTTTAATGTTGTGCATAGACTGTGAAGTATCTCCTCCGAAAATCAAGTATCAAACAAATAGTACCATTGTCCATGAACATGGTTACTCAGCATTAGATGTTCTTGATCGTTATCCGCGAGATTTTGAAGCACTAGAGATCCGAGCTTTACTTATGGAAGCCAATATATCGAGAGCTAAAGATGTTAAATCATTTCAAACGCGCATCAAATCCAATTCGTCACAAAATGTTACCAATCTTGAGAGCAAACCAAAAGGATTGATGTCAAGAATATGGAACTGGTATCTAAACAACAACGGAAACTGGTTGGAGAAACAACGTGGGATTTTGATGCTTGCGACGATAGTAGTGGCAACATCAGCGTTCTACTCCGGGCTACACCCGCCAGAAGGCACGTTCACAAATTCTAGAGACGGGCCGCTAGGAAATGCAGTTAAAACCGAACCAGACGTAGGACCGTTTAGCGATTTTGTGATCAAGAATACGATAATCATGGTCTTTTCTCTAATGATATTTGTGGTGTTGCTAAGTGGAATTCCTTTACGAAACAAGTTTTGTTTGTGGGTGCTCAACTTGGCTACTGTTTGCATCATCTTTTTCGTGACATTTACATATTTAGCGGAGATAGCCGACATGTCTCCTGATACGTGGGTAAATCCTACAACCGCCTACATGTGTTTTATAGGGATGCTTTTGTGCTTCTTGTTTGCGTTCATTCACACTATTTTCTTCATAACATGGGTTGTAAAGAAACTGTTGAAGGCCAGAAGAAAGACAAGAAATAATGGTCCGATTAATGTTGTTTGATCTTCATAATGTTTGGTAATAAAAAGATTTTATTTCATTATTTGAATGTATCATATGTTGTTCGGTTGCTTTTCTATGTGAAGTATTTGTGTTCAACCTCTTAGATTTGAAATTGTATTCTTTTTTATAAAAATAAAGATTTATGAGCAATGCAATCCACTTGCAAAGTTGTAATTAACAAACAAGAAATCACATAGTAAAGTCTCACCCGTAAAAGAGTTATTAATAGAGTCTGAAAAAGATAACACAATGATAAACATTTCCATTGTTACAAAGCAAACCACTTGTAATTAAAGGGAGATAATTGTTGTATGTTTTTACGTTAAACCACGTCTCAAAATGAATATGATGTTCTTACTCTTTTAATTGAACTAGGTTGGATTGGTAAAATGATAAAAGAGAAGAATATTAATAAATAAAAAATGAAAAATAAATAAAAAAATTTCTTTCACTTTATGGGCTAAAAGTAAAGATTATTAAAAAATATTACTTCCAATTTCTTTTACTTTCTTCCACTATTTTCCATTAAAAAAACTTTAAACAGAATATATTGATTTTCCACTTATTCCTTTCATTTCTTTAAAAAAATTTGGAAACACAACTTTACTGCCAAAAATCTAAATTGTTGAGTAGGTTAATCGTGAAGATTATGATTATTTATGAAGCAATCTACCTAGGAGGACACGTGACAACATCACATTCCTACTCATCAAACGGTTGTTTTGAAACAAAATGTTTAATTTTATTGGAAGAAAAAAAGCTTAAAAACAAAGTTTAACGGATTATATCATTATTTTATTACTTATAGTCATTACACATACGTAATTTCAATCATATCTTATCTTAAAATATCATTTTATAATTAATAAATTTTTATTTTATATAATATTTTATTTATTTAATTCGTGTAATACACGGATTTACTAAAGCCAGTGATTACATATAAGATAAAAAATTCACAAACCGTGTAATCGTGTGTTATATTTACCTTAAAAAGAAATGAAGCTGCCATAAAAGGGAGACGTGTACAGGAAATCAACAATCTTGATGACCATAAAAGGAACTAACGGGGGCGGGTCCCCAAACATCATAAAACACTAAATCAAGAACACGTGTAATTCGAAAGTATTACAAATGAACTTTTGAAGATTTGCTCATAGGACATGAATTGCAAAAACACAAAATAGAATTATTGCTAACAGGGAGACTATTTTTTGAAAGTATTGACTTTAAAAGCTGTGAATGAGGGTGTCCAAGTCTTTGATGCCAGGTTGTGGGAGAAGCTCGAATAGTGGAGAAGGCGACATTTGAAACAGATTGAAGCTTTAGTAGATTAAAAGAGTAAAGCCCATCTTTACTTGGACCCATGAGGAGGATAGTTCGGGCATTCGTATCCTTCACACAAACTAATTTAGAGTGAAACTCAAAGAATACGTTATTGTCTTGGCAAACCGTTGTACAGAAAGAAGATTTCGTTTGATTTGTGGAACATGTAGGATTTTGTTAATGGAAAGAGTTTTGTCAGGTGAATTAAATGTAGTAGAAGCAATATGAAGAACAGGTAAACTTTTTCCATTAGCAACGATTAGTTTGTCCTTACCATAATATGGCTCGGATTCGTCAAAGTTGTTGAGATCGGAAGACACATGACTACTTGCACCCGTGTCCGGTAGCCATGATGATGAGGCTTATGAGCGATGCTCAGCAAAGTTTGCTTGTGGAGCCTGTCTTGAGGAGCGAATTGTTGTTGGGTCTTGGTTAGGGCATTGTGAGGGAACATGTCCAATACCACACCTGTTGCAAGAACCATAGACTGTATTTTGATTAGATGCCTAAAAAAATCTAGAGTTAGTACCTGAAGCAGTGTTGTTTTGGCGGCTAGTTTGGTTGTTGTAGCGTCCACGACCACGTCGATTATATGAACCATGGTTGGATGAGCCGGGGTGGTGTAAAAGGCTTGATTGGGCTGCTGCGCAGGTTGCACATTAAATCCTAATTGCGTCATCAACTGCTGAAGATTTTGTATTGTTTCGGGCGGAAGTTGGAGACCGGTGGATGAGGTTGAATCACGGTGACCTGTAGCCGTGAATGGGTGGGCAGGCACGGTGGGATCAGCCTTTTTGATCATATATTCATGATCAGCAAGTAGGCCAAGTAGTTCTAGAAGAGTAACAGGAGGTTGTCTTGCAATCAAGGTGGACTTCAGGGAGTTGTATTCTTCTCTAAGTCCTGAAATAACCAGTATTACAATGTCTTTTTCTTTCATGGCCTTACCAATGTTTGCTAAAGCATTTGAATATTCTTAGGCCCGTGTAAGATAATCAGCATATGTTTCTTCCGGCTTCATCTCGATCTTGAGGAATTGGGATTTGAGGGTGTATTCTCGTGAAGATGTATGGGGTGCATAAGCACGCTACAAGGCAAGCCACAATTCATGAGATGTGTCCCCCTGTACATGCTTGAAGGAGGCTTCAGAAATGGCGGAGAGCAGCAACATACGAATATGAGCGTCATTGGAAATCCATACGGAGTAGTCAGGGTTAGAGCTTGAAGTTACTGCTGGAGCATCATTAGAGGAGGAGGAGTGAGGATAGTCTTAGACGGACAAGCGACAGATCCATCTATGTACCCAAAGAGATCGTTGGTGACCAAAAAGGGTTGGATCATAGTTTTCCAATATCCATAGTTGGTGGGACCAAGTTTGAACCCAAACTTGTGGGAATTGTGGTTGCTTTTGTTTGCGGTTGAGAAAGCAAGGATGGTCATTGTGTGATCGATTGGAAATGGTGGCAGAGATAGCCGAAAAAAAAACACTTGCGGCAGAGGGGGTGGATGACCAGAGGCTCTGGTACCAGAATAAACTTGTAGTAAAAGAGTATATTGTGTTGTAAATAATTGAGTACAATAAGGCCCTATATATAGAGACTTATACAAACTATTTTTGGTAAACTGCTAGCTATAATACAGCTAATATAATTACAATCATTAACATATTTATCAGCATAAATCTTGGTCTAATAGCATGTTCATCCCATGTGAAGCGGGGATCTCCCTGGGAGCGGCCTCTTTATCCTGTGGGATAGAGGTAAGGCTTGCCTTCATCTTACATCCCTGGCCTTTAGAGTCAAGTGGGATTTTTGTTAGGTTGGTTGGTTGTTTGTTTGTTTGTTATTCAAAGATTTAGTTTCATTTTAGTATGAATTTAAGTTTCCATATATCTTACCCATTCTTTTAGGTCCTAGAAAAGGTCTCAAGTCAAATAGGCTTAACTAAGAGGCCATAAAAGGTTTGTAAAACCTAATTACTTTTTCTGTCCCAATGAGGTCAACCTACTTGCAGAGGTCTTATTGGGGCCTTAACCATTTTATTTTTGGTCATTTTTGGTCATTTTTGGTGATGATGAATACTTTGCTGCAGGGATCTCTCATATAAATAACCGAACAGTAGATCTACAAAACTCCCTGAGTTCATTGTGTCAGGCATTTCAATATCGTAAGCCTCTTTCTTGGAACTACTCATTACTTGTTAGTAAATTATTGCATAAATATGCCATGAACTGTAATAATACTTTCATTTCTGGATGTCACGTTCAGAACAATCAATTAACAGGTTCTTCAAATTCCCTAGCCGGTCTTCCTTTGACTGATGTGTAAGTTTGAATTCTCATATGCCATGTCAATCGTGATCCGTGGTGGTTATCACTTATATTTTGGATTCAATGAAAAAGAAAAAGAAATAAATATACTATTTAAGTATTTTAATATAAAGAAATAAATGTAAATCATTTATAATAACTAGTAAAGTTTAAATATAAAGTTTAAATAAACTTTTATAATTATTTAAAATAATCATGATTTAAACAATAATTTAAGGGTAACGTTTGGACCAATAATAATTTATTGATTTAAGCTATCATTTTAAAGTCCATTTTATAAATAATAACTAGAAATGATTTTTTTTTGTCATATTGTTTTATTAAGAAAATATATTAAAATTACAGAAAATATTATGGTAACTAAAAATAATTTTTAGTCATTAAAAATGATTTTTATAATTTTTTATAAATTTTCTGGACTTAAATAGGTTAAAACAAACGAGTTTTAAAAAATGGGGGGGGGGGGGTGCCCGGGTTCGAACTCGGGACCTCAAGGATAGAAGAGTGATGTGTTACCATTAGGCTGGGGCGCCTATGCCTGTTAAGAAATGGGTTTTTAATTCTTAAAAACACAAATACAAAGACACCCCCAAACCATATGAACCCTAGAACGATTTGAACCAAATTGAAGATCAATTCGTTACTGTTAACGCTAAAGATCATGGGGCTTTTGTTCCCCATGTAAAATCGAGTATGTAGGTGGGTTAAATTACCCGGTTGAAGTCGAATTGATGATAAGGCAGACGAAGAACAGGCCGAGACCGAAGCTATAATCAATCGATGTGCAAATGATGATGATAACCAAATTCGTTGCACAGAAAGCTTCTATTGATCCCAATGAACGAAAGCCCCCTATAAATTTCAACTAAGATCGCTCGAAGGTCGATGAACACCACGGATGCAGACGTGATGAAGAGTGTGACTTGTTTGGGATGTTTGAGTGTATTTCAGATGAAATTATGTTTGATAGTAGCTTGGGATTAGATAAACGTTCGATTATGATTCATTTAATTTTATTATTATTGAGTTTTAATGATCAAACGGTTCTATGATTAATGGTTACGGTTAATCGGTGATTCGAGTTCGTAACCGTCGTTTTAATTCAATTAAAGTTCATCTCGGGGTTCGAAACATCTTCACGAAGCGGTTGGAAACGATTGGGGTCGGAATTTGAAGGAGATTAGTGGGTTTCGAAGTCGCCGGAGGGTGGCCGGAGAGTGGCCGCCGGAAATACGGGGTTGGGGGGGGGAAATTTCCGGTTTGGTTTTTGAATTTTACACAATTGGTCCCTGTAGTTTCAATTCTTGTTATTTTAAGTACAACTTTATTTTTTAAAGTTTCTAAATTGACAATAAAGCCCCCTGAACTTAATTAAACTTTTAGTTTTAACTATTTTATAACTTATTAATTATTTAACTTTTATAACTTATGATTTCTATTATTATTATTATTTTTATTTTATTTTGACTATTATTATTATGTTTATTATATTAAAAACAAATTATTAACTCTTAAATTAATGAATCAATGCACAATAAAAGAACATTCATAAACAACCCATATAGTTTCTTAAATGACATAAATGGTCCTTACAAAAACATAACAGGGTTAACTATTAATTAACGAAAACACGAAATGTTACATATTACCCACAGCCAGCGTAATAGATTTGGAGCCCCCACCTGCAGAAAACTCAACTTTTGAAAAAGGGAAAATGGATCCACAAGGGAGTGAAATCCTTTATAACTAGTAGTTTCTACGCTATTGCAATTCAAGTTAGTGCCTAATGAGGTAATTTCTATTTATTTTTAGTTCATTCTAAATTGTATAATATTTCATTATCCATATGCTTTGTGGTCATCTAGACACATGCTGGGAGTTTGCTGGAAGGTCTTACACAAACTCAACTTAGTACTCTAGCAATCAAGGATGATCTGTAAGATAACTTTTTGTAGTATAATGGTTCAATTTTTATTTTTTTATCTTTTATATGATTTCTTTCTTCTGGAGTGTTTTGGGCTGAAGGATCTAACAAGTAACAACGATATACTGTTTTATTTTCTATACATGTGCTGAAAGATGGTGCCTTGAACCTGTTAGATCTATGTATACCTTTTTGACCCTAGCTGCAACATAAACTTGTTTGGTTCCTCTCATAACCTTGGGTCTAATATTTGTAACATTAGCATGGGTATACCTTTTGGGCTCTAGCTGCAGCATAAACTGATACTGTGGATATGTGCTGATAATATGTATTATGTGCTGTCAGAATCTAATAAATATAAGGATTTTTGTTTTATTCAAAATGCTTTTACCCTAATGAGTGTTAATTAATTAATGTGACTTGGTAATATTATTGTTAGCTTAATATGGTTTAGCTTAATATGGTTTTGCCAATAGTTGACCGGGTATGGTGGAGAATACGTGGACTGAAGATTGAGGCAGATAGTTAGCATGAAGTTCGGAAATCATGGGAATGGTGCAACGTGGGTTTCTTTAGTTTGTTTTATTTTCTATATAAGCAAGTAGCAGTAGTTTGTTTATTAAGAGAGTGCATTTCAATTCAGTAGTTTTTCATTCCTTGTAATCGTATCTTGGTTTAGTAATATCCAGAAAATTGTTCCAAAGCTTGTTATTGTTTCTTGTTCATAACTCTGATTTGCCAACATTTGGTATCAGAGCTTCGTTTTGCTCGATTAGCTTTATGCCAAAGTACCCTCGATTTGAACCGATGTCGATAGCAACCACATCAAATTCCCCGAAAGAAACCAGTTCTGTTTCCCTTCAGATCCCAACTTTGACAGCGACAAACTACACCACTTGGTCCATTAAGATGGAGGCGATAATGGATGCCCAAGGGTTATGGGACTCCATTGAAACACCGGTTGGAGTAACCGTGGACGAGAACAAGAGCAAGACAGCTCGAGCTTTCCTCTTTCAAGCAATCCCGGAGGATGTGCTGCTACAAGTGGCGAAGAAGAAGACGGCAAAAGAGGTTTGGGAATCTCTAAAGGTGAGGTATTTGGGAGCCGATAGGGTTCAAAAGGCCCGATTGGCCACCCTCAAGAGGGAGTTTGAGGCTCTTAGTATGAAAGGCGGGGAACCAATTGATGAGTACGCGGGAAAATTATCCGGAATGAATTCGAAATTCAGTAGTCTTGGAGAAACACTAAAAGATAGTGTTTTGGTTCGAAAGCTATTTGACACGGTTCCGGATAATTATCTGCAGTTGGTTGCTTCCATAGAGCAAACTACAGATGTGGAGACCATGGCATTTGAGGAGGCCATTGGTCGTATGAAAGCCTATGAAGATCGGTTGAAGCTCCGGCAAAGAAACCCTTCCGGTGAGAACACTTTGTTATTCACCAAGACTGATGGGCAGTCAAGCTCTAAAGGGTCTGGGAGAATAAATACGACTCGAGGTCGCGGGTCGAATGGTGAAAGAGGAGGCAGATTTGGTTCAAGAGGCGGTCGTGGCCCAGGTCGTGGAAGAGGCGGTCGCTGGGGTGGCAGGTCATCTCAAGAAACAGGAAACTCGTATCGAAAACCAAGAGATAAAAAGTATGTAAAATGCTTTAATTGTGAACAATTCGGGCACTATGCTTCGGAATGCAAAGGTGGAAAAGAAAAAATTGAAGAAGTCAATCTTACACAGAATCAAGAAGAGGAAGTCACGTTACTGTTAAGTGTATATGGTGATGACACACCATCCATGGTATTATTAAATGAAGAGAAGGTATTTCCACGAGACCAAGAAGGTCACAGTAACGGTAATCGGGACGTGTGGTACTTGGATAATGGTGCGAGCAACCATATGACGGGTCTCAAGAATACGTTTGCTGAAATAGACGAACGTGTGACTGGTCAAGTACGTTTCGGTGACGGGTCAAAGGTTCAAATACATGGGAAAGGGACGATACTCTTTGAATGCAAAAATGGAGAGCAGTTGAGGATCTCAGATGTGTATTTCATCCCGGCCTTGACGAGCAACATACTTAGCCTTGGCCAGTTGACGGAGGATGATTATGATATTAGAATGCATCATGATCTTCTGAGGATGTTTGATGCACGCGGAAGGTTTGTCATGAAAATTCAAAGGTCGGTAAATAGGCTTTATAAAATTGCACTAAAAGTTTCAAAACCCATCTGTTTGGTAGCAAATATGGAAGAAGAAGCATGGGCATGGCATGCAAGAATGGGCCATGCTAATTTCCAAGTTCTTGAAACAATGGCGAAGAAAGAGATGGTGACCGGAATGCCTTGTATCTCGCGTCCGACACAAGTCTGCGAAGGATGCCTTGTTGCAAAACAAACAAGGCAAAGCTTTCCAAAAGAAGCACAGTGGAGAGCATCTAAGCCATTGGAACTTGTTCATGCTGATCTTTGTGGTCCGATTACACCGAATACAATGGGAGGTAACCGGTATTTTTTATTGATTGTCGATGATTATAGTCGATATATGTGGGTTTATATGTTGAAATCAAAGGATGAAGCTTTGGCAAAGTTCAAGATTTTTAAAACACAGGTTGAAAATGAAAGTGATTTTAAAGTTAAAATGCTTCGAACGGATCGCGGGGGCGAATTCAATTCACAATTGTTTACCGATTATTGCCAAAAGGAAGGGATAAAGAGGCAATTAACGGCACCGTATAGTCCACAACAAAATGGTGTTGTGGAGCGTCGGAATAGAACGGTACTCGAAATGACCCGGTCGTTGCTTAAAACGATGAAAGTACCTGATTCTTTATGGGGTGAGGCAGTTCGCCATTCTGCGTATTTGTTGAACAGGATTGCAGCAAATGGAGTCAAGAACAAAACTCCATACGAAGCATGGAAAGGCTACAAGCCAACACTTGATCACTTAAGGGTGTTTGGTTGTGTTGCGTATGCAAAAAATGTGTCGAACAAAAGCACAAAATTGAGTGACCGGAGTACCCCTATGGTATATATGGGGGCTGAAGAAGGAACTAAAGGTTACAGGTTGCTAAATCCCGTTACGAATACGATAGTGGTGGCCTACCATGTAGCGTTCAATGAAAATAAGCAATGGGCTTGGAGTCCAGCCCAAATTGATAAGTCCACTACTATACCCGTTTGGTTTAATGTGCAGGTCAAAGGTAATGAGGATGGTCAAAATCAGATTAACGGTGGTGGCGAGGAGAACTCTCTGCCGTTGCCGATCAATGAAGAAGAGTTGCCCCAATTAGATTTTTCAGAAAATCAAGTCGAACAAGAAGGCTCATCTAGCTCGTTTTCGAGCAGCCCGCAAAGCTCGGGTAGCAGTGGATCGATGGGCGACACAAATTATGACCACACACCACGGCGTGGTTTCCATTCCTTAGAAGATCTGTACCAAAGAACTGAACCGATTGAAAATGAAGAATTGTTGTTGGTGGATGATCAACCAATCACATATGAAGAAGCTATTAAAGATAATGAATGGAAGAAAGCTATGAGAGAAGAACTGGATTCAATTGAAAGAAATCAAACGTGGACTTTGACTCAATTGCCGCTAGGTCATAAGGCAATAGGGTTGAAGTGGGTATTCAAATTGAAGAAAGATGCAACACACAAAGCTAGACTAGTTGCTAGAGGCTTTGTGCAGCAAAAGGGTGTAGATTTTGAAGAGGCTTTCGCTCCTGTCGCTCGCTTAGAAACAATAAGACTTCTTTTAGCTTTAGCAGCAGAGAGGAAGTGGCTGGTACATCATCTTGATGTTAAGTCAGCTTTCTTAAATGGTGAACTTAAAGAAGAGGTTTACGTGAAGCAGCCTGATGGTTTTGTAGTTAAAGGTAAAGAGGAAATGGTGTGCCGGTTGAACAAGGCTTTGTACGGGCTTAGGCAGGCTCCTAGAGCCTGGAATATACGGTTGGATATGGCACTTAAAGATCTTGGGTTCAGTAGGTGTGTGCACGAGCAGGCCGTTTATAAGGTACACAATTTGAATTCAATTCTTATTGTTGGTGTTTATGTGGATGACCTTATAGTCACCGGGTCAAGTGAAATGGTAATTCAAGAGTTTAAAAAGAAGATGAACTTGATCTTTGAGATGAAAGATCTAGGCTTGTTGTCATACTATCTGGGCATAGAAGTGGGTCAAGCCAAAGATGGCATTATTATAAAACAGGAAGGGTATGCAAACAAAATACTCAAAATTGCAGGAATGATGAACTGTAATGCAACACTTTGGCCCATGGAACATAAGCTGCAGTTGACAAAAGATGAAGATGGAAAGCCAGTGAACCCAACTGAATATAGACAGATCATCGGTAGTCTTCGGTACTTGATTCACACTCGACCTGATCTGAGTTATTCAGTTGGGGTTGTAAGCAAGTTTATGCAGTCTCCAAAAGAAAGTCATTATGCAGCAGTGAAACAAATTTTAAGGTACATCAAAGGCACAGCTGGGTTTGGTTTGAAGTATCATACGGGTGGAGATGGAAGGCTGGTCGGCTACAGCGACAGTAGTTACGGAACAGATACCGAGGATCGAAGAGGTACCACGGGCGTTGCATTCTACTACTCAAACAACTTGATAACCCGGGCTTCACAAAAACAGCAAACAGTTGCACTTAGCTCGTGTGAAGCTGAGTACATGGCTGCAAATTCAGCAGCGTGCCAAGCGTTGTGGCTAAGACAGTTGATCAGTGAGTTGACAGGTAAACCGTCTCAGAAGGTGCAGTTATTGGTTGATAACGAGCCTGCAATCGCTCTTATAAAAAATCCTGTTTTTCACCAACGAAGCAAACACATAGATACTAAGTATCATTTCATTCGGGAGTGTGTGGAACGAGATAAAATATTTGTAGAACATGTGAGCGGGAAGCTACAGAAGGCAGACTTGCTAACCAAAGCTTTACCACGGGTCAAGTTTGCTGAGATGAGGGCATTGATTGGTGTTGAAGATTTGAAGATCCAAGTCAACATTAAGGGGAAGAATGTTAATTAATTAATGTGACTTGGTAATATTATTGTTAGCTTAATATGGTTTAGCTTAATATGGTTTTGCCAATAGTTGACCGGGTATGGTGGAGAATACGTGGACTGAAGATTGAGGCAGATAGTTAGCATGAAGTTCGGAAATCATGGGAATGGTGCAACGTGGGTTTCTTTAGTTTGTTTTATTTTCTATATAAGCAAGTAGCAGTAGTTTGTTTATTAAGAGAGTGCATTTCAATTCAGTAGTTTTTCATTCCTTGTAATCGTATCTTGGTTTAGTAATATCCAGAAAATTGTTCCAAAGCTTGTTATTGTTTCTTGTTCATAACTCTGATTTGCCAACATTCCACTAGATTGTATTTTAAACTAGTTGTAGACAAATAAACACTTAATGAGTCGACTTAGATGTATATTGAAATCTCTTCAATATCACTCCTAAAGTCCTAATCAGGCTTGTAATCATAAACAGCAAGATTTTTAATTGCTGACTAATTTAGTGGAGAATCACATTCAGGTACTTCTTTAATTATTGTTGTACTTTTGCCTGCACTCATGGTTTAGGTTTGACTCTTGTCCTCAACTTACGAGACATGTTTTGGCTTTTTGACTTATATAGGAAGAACAATCCTCTCTTGACAAATGTATTTGTTGCAATTAAAAAGAAAATAACTGCTATGTTCAATCCTCTTGGAAGCCAGTAGAGGACTGAACTTGAAATTAGAAGATTGAATTGGGTTGTATAATTGCTCTTTGGCTAAGAATAACAAGTCAACGTAACTGATATGTAAGGTAACAAATTTGACCCTCCCTTGGTTTATCGTTCTGTATATCTTTTCACTTGTTTTTTATTTGAGATTGCCCAAAATTTCTGATGTTGACTCTGGCTAAGGCCTGGTGTGGGCTACCTCAAAACATAAAGTATATTTCTTGTCTAACTACTCTATCATGGAGTGGTCATCATTATCATACAATTTGACCGTTGTTCTTAACATGTCTGGTCATGTAGCACCTACTGAGGTAATTGAAGTTTATTTATAACAATTTGGTGATTTTTGATGGAATCAGATTGATATTGTAATCAAGAAAAAAAGATGAATTGCAAAGGCTTGAATATTATTGATAGCAAGATTGCATACATTGAGAGATCAGAGATTACAAATAAATAGAACAATAGAAAACGGCTAGAACCCTAAGTCTCGCAACAAACTAGTAGACCGAGTATTAGGGATTACTTATTCAACTAATAACGTAAACAAGAAATTAAATAAAGTCACATGGGAGATAACTAACTGATCTCAATAAATAATGCATGCATGGGTCATATTTCAATACCCTCCCTTGATCCATGCTCCTTGACTCCAAGCCAATGTCTGAAAAACACAAATTCTTCCCGAGTAACCGCATGAGTCAGCAGATCTGCCAGCTGCTCATTTGTGTTACAATATTCCAGCTTCACGAACTCTTGATTCACCATTTCTCTTATAAAGTGATGTTTTAGTTCAATGCGCTTTGAACGGCCATGCATAACAGGATTTTTACTCAAATTAATAGTTGATTTGTTGTCACAAAACATCATAGTGGCTTTCTTTTGATCAAACCCAAGATCTTCCAAAATTCTTCTCAGCCATATAGCTTGACAAGTAGCAGTGGTTGAGGCTATATATTCAGCCTCGGTACTTGACAAGGCAATAGTGGATTGCTTCTTCGAGCTCCAGGTTACAGCACCACTACCCAATGAGAAAACATTAGCTGACACACTTTTTCTATCATCAGCACATGAAGCCCAGTCGCTATCCGTGTATCCAACAAGTTCAATCTTAACACCTTTTTCATACCACATACCAAACGACAACGTACCAGTAACATACCTCATAATTCTTCTCGCAGCCCCAAGATGAAGTTTAGATGGAGATTGCATACAACGAGCTACAACTCCAACTGCATAGGCCAGGTCTTGCCTAGTGTGAGTCAAATAAATTAGGCCATCTATCATACTCCTATACCTGGCTACATTAACTTTGTCTGCACCATCATCTGAGCTCAGCTTTTCACTTGTATTCATAGGCGTTTCTTCAGTCTTGCAGTTAATCATTCCAAACCTGTCAAGTAGAGTCTTGGCATACTTTTCTTGACCCAAAAACACACCTCTTTCACATTGATATACTTCCAAACCGAGAAAGTATTTTAATAGCCCCAAATCGGTCATTTCAAAGACCCTTTTCATGCCGATTTTGAATTCATCTACAAGCCCATCACACGGACTTGTACATATTATGTCATCAACATACAAACACACGTAAATACGTTTATGATCATCACCTGATTTCACGTAGAGAGTAGGCTCCTTTATGCTCCGATGATACCCATTTTCAACAAAATAACCATCGATCTTGGCATACCAAGCTCTAGGAGCTTGTTTTAACCCATAGAGTGCCTTCTTCAACTTGTATACATAGCTTTCTTTACCCGATACAATAAACCCTTCCGGTTGTTCAACATAGATTTCTTCGGTTAAATCGCCATTCAAGAAGGCCGACTTAACATCTAGTTGATGGATTTTCCACCCCATTTGGGCTGCAATACTCACAACAACACGGATGGTTTCGAACCGAGCAACGGGTGCAAACGTCTCTTGATAATCAATACCTTGCATTTGAGAGTACCCTTTTGCAACTAAGTGAGCCTTATGGCGAATTAGCACCCAACTTGGTCTTGTACAACCATTTCAAACCAACTAGATTTTTACCAGGAGGAAGTTGGACAAGCTCCCAGGTCTTATTTCTTTTGATAGCATCTAACTCCTCATTCATTGCATCTATCCATTCTTGCTTCACAATGGCTTCTTCATAGTGCAGCGGATCAATGACATTTAGAGCAAACTGACAATTGTAGAAATCAGTACCAACATTAATCTCTTCGGTTCTATCATAAACATCTTGAAGCCCCTTGGTTCTAGGAGGATGAGAGGGTGTATTGGTGCTATCATGTTGTGAAGAAGATAATGTGTGTGAATCTGAGGTTTGGCTTTGGTTGTTGTTTGATTCTGAAGTAGTAAATTGAGGTTGACTGATTGAGTGTTGCTGGTTCGAAGAGTAAGTAGTCGGTGTTTGGTGAGTTTGAGTAGTGTCAGTGGGTGTTTGAGGTGTTACGGCTTGGGCTGAAGGTGGTGAAAGTGGTGATTGAGGATCTTGGTTTGGTGAAGAATGATTAGGCTCATCAAAAGGGAAAGGATCGATATAGTTTAGTTCATAGGAGAGGGGTTCCTCCTTATTCCACTGCCATTTTTCCGATTCCAGAAACTTGACATCTCTTCTAGTCAAAAACTTTTTTGTAATAGGATTACATAATCGATAACCCTTGCTTTGAGTAGAGTAACCGATAAAGATGCACTTCTCTGGTTTATCATCAAGCTTTCGACGAAACTGAGAGGATATTAAACCATAGGCCAAATAACCAAACACCTTGAGATGATTAACCGTGGGTTTCCTGTTAGACCATGCCTCAAGAGGTGTTTGGTTACGAACAGCCTTGGTTGTGGCCAAATTGATCAAATACACTGCCGTGGCCACACCTTCTGCCCAGAAATAATTAGGAACCAACATACTCTTGAGCATACTTCTTGTCATTCCCATAACAGTTCGGTTCTTCCTTTCTACAACGCCATTGTGCTCATGAGTGTATGGAACAGTTAATTCCCTTTTAATGCCATGAGCTTCACAAAACTTATTAAATTCTGTGGAAGTGTACTCTCCACCCCGATCCGATCTTAACACCTTGATAGAGCTTTCACTTTCTTTTTCAACCATGAGTTTAAATACATTGAACTTGGAGAATACTTCAGCTTTGTTAGAGAGAAAATATACCCAGCATATCCGGGTGTAATCATCAATAAAGAGAACATAGTACCTGCTGCCACCAAGACTTGAAACTTGCATTGGTCCACAAACATCAGAGTGAACCAATTCAAGCTTCTTAGTAGCTCTCCAAGACTTGAAAGGAAAAGATTCCTTGGCCTGTTTTCCCACTACACAACCTTCACATTTTTCTGCCTTTTGAATTTTTGGTAGACTATAAACCATTTGTTTATCATGCAGTAGCTTCAAACTTTCAAAATGATAATGCCCATATCTCATGTGCCAAAGTTTAGAGGCTGCATCAATGGGTGTACATGTACTTGGTTCAGTCTTGGAAGCATCCAAGAGGAACATGTTATTATTGAGTACACGTGCACTCATCAGAATTTTGCCTGAAGCTTTATGAGTAATGTCACATTTTCCATCATCAAACAATAACGCATACCCCCTTTTCATTAATTGACCAACACTCAACAGGTTATAACCTAGGTACGGAGCAAAATAAACATCTTCAAGGAGTCTAGTGTTACCATTTTAAGTGACAATCTTCACGGTACCCTTTCCTTGAACTTGAAGCTCTTTCTAATCACCAAGTTTGACTCTAATCTTGAAGTTTTCGTCCAGATAAGTGAAACTTTCTTTATCTACCGTCATATGATTAGATGCCCCCGAATCAAGAAACCAAAGGGTAGGATCATTGCCAGATGGTTCTTCATTAGTAAGGGCCATAAACAATCGTTCATCATCTTCTTGAACATTCTCATTCTCGGCAGAGGCAGCGGCGGCTGTTTCTTCATTATACCAACAGTCCTTTTTCTCGTGACCGTATTTGTTGCAACATGTGCAATGAGGTATCCTGGAGTTGGGAGAATTTTGACTTCTCCCACGACCTCTACCTCTAAATGACAGCCTTCCTCTTCCTCGTGAAAAATTACCCTTATTTATGTTCGACTCTTGCATGGCTTGCAAGGCCTGGGCATCTCCACCATTCGTCTTTTCAGGAGTTCTGCTGTTGATTCGTTCTTCTTGGGACTGTAGGCATCCCATGAGTTTCACAGGAGTGAGAGTAGCAAGATCATTATTGATTTCAATAGACGGTACTACATAATCAAACTTTGTAGTTAGGCTACGTAGTATCTTTTCAACCACAACTTGATCAGCAATGATCTCATCGAAGGCCCTCATTTGGCTAACAAGGGCCATTACTCTTCCAAAATAATCGCCTACGACCTCTCCTTCTTTCATGAGCAGGTTCTCAAAATCCCTTCTAAGGCCTTGAAGTTTCACGGCCTTAACTTGTGAGTCTCCTTGGAATTCCAATTTCAGAATCTCCCACGTTTCCTTGGCCGTGGAAGCAGCAGCGACATGAGAAAACAGTTGATCATGTACAGCCTGCTGAATAATGGCCATAGCATGAGCATCTTTCTTTTGGGCATTCTTGAGTTTCCCTTGATCTTTCTCTTTTTCATCAACACCATCTTGTACTAGATCCTATAGATCACGAGATCTGAGAATAGTCTTCATCCGGATGCTCCAATATTCATACCCTTCTCCTTTAAACACCGGAATTGGAATAGTTGCAGTGGGCAAGAGACTGGTACCTGGCTGATCGGCCATGGGATAAATTAGGGTAAAAGGAAACGAGTAGAAGGGATGAAGATGTATTATAGGATCGGTGCTCTGATACCAATCTGATGGAATCAGATTGATATTGTAATCAAGAAAAAAAGATGAATTGCAAAGGCTTGAATATTATTGATAGCAAGATTGCACATTGAGAGATCAGAGATTACAAATAAATAGAACAATAGAAAACGGCTAGAACCCTAAGTCTCGCAACAAACTAGAAGACTGAGTATTAGGGATTACTTATTCAACTAATAACGTAAACAAGAAATTAAAGTCACATGGGAGATAACTAACTGATCTCAATAAATAATGCATGCATGGGTCATATTTCAATAATTTTTATCTATTTTTAGTTCATTTATAATTTTGCTATTTTAATATTCGTGTATTTATATGCTTTATTGTCAAGGATGATTTTTTAGTTGCCAGAGGAATTCGAGGAGAGCTCGCATGTAAGGTATTTTTGCAGTGTGATAGTTCAAAATCTCTCTTTTATTCAATTTCTTTCTTCTGGAATGTCTTGGGTTGAAAGGATCTAATAACAATCTAACACATTTGTCAATGTTTTCAATACATAACCTTGGGTCTATCTTTTTTACTCTAGCTGCAGCATAAACTTGTTTGGATCCACTCATAACCTTGGTTCTGATATTTGCAATATCAGCATTGGTATACCATTTGGTCCTTGCTTTAGCCAGGGCCGGCTCTCTTCATTTGTAAAAAGCACTAGCTTAGGGCTCCCAAATTAAGGGCACCAAATTTTACCAGGTGAATACGTTTAATACTTTCAAAACATTCAAATGATTTTATTTTGCGAAAATGGCATTAGTACGTTAACCATGTTAATGCATAGAGGTATTCTGCTAAAACATTTAGACCAGAAGTATATGTATGTTTGATCAAATTATATCTTGGGGATGGGTGAAAATCTCATACCGGGGCTGGTTCAGACTTAGTGCAGATCCGGAGAGTCCCGTAGTAAGACTGTCTGAGCATCAATACCAGTATATACGGAGGGGGGACTTCCAGTTGAAATAGACTGCTAAATGTGTGGTTTACTGTTAATTTATGATTAACTGTTTATCGTTATTCATGCCGAAATATTTTTTGTGTCAAATTAAATGTATTCACCAGCGGTATTATTTTCAAACATTTTCAGGTAAACATAATTAAATATGTTTAGTCAGGTGTTAGTACAGGATGGACTATGAATCCTATGCATAGAAACCCTGTGATGAATATAGTAGCAAGAATAGTGTCGGAAAGACTAAAGTTTTCTAGGCATAGACCTTGTAGCAAGTTTTGAATATCTGTTAGTAGACAGAAAATTTTTTAAACATTACGTTGAACAATGTTCCATAAAATTATGGGTATTTAATCCCCAACGAATATATGAAAGTTTGTTTTTATAAATTATCAAATAAATTGTGAAATGATTTTCCGCTGGATAAACGTTTTTCAAGACAAGCAAATAAAAGGTGAACAATAACGCGTACCAATTGGTCGCACTCCCGAGGTGCCCTGAAACCGGAGTGTGACAAAAAAATTATGTGTTATGGGGTTTGGTTAGTGGCATATTTGAGAAAGAAAAAAAAAATATTATCACGAGCTAGGTTGACATATAAGCATAGTTTTTCTCATAAAAAAATGTTTAAAAAAGGGTATAGTGAGTGGGTTTGATTGGTGATTAAATAACCGTTAATTTAAGCAAAATACAACAATTTATTTCCTCCCAACCCTCGTGTTTTCCGATCTAATACTTTTTTCATTCCAATGTAGACAATTTATCTAGTAAATCTTTTACGCATATGTGAATTTATTGCTACATGAAATCATTGAACATATCCAAAAAAACAAAGAAAGAATTGAAGCAAAGTGATTTAGGTAATTAGCGTATGTTTTAAATGAAGAAGATGACCAGAAGAAGACCACATATATTGATTAAATCTAGTTTGGATGGGTTATTGTACGTACAATGGGTTGATTCAAACAGAAATTAATTCATCAAATATATTGTTTATATTAATATTAGAGTATAATAAGAACAAATGTTTTGACAAGTTTATATTTATTTATGTTAGGAACTATAAAATACTATTTTAAAATGAGATATGATTGAAAATACATATATATAAGTACTTTAATTCAATAAATATTTTCTTTTAAACCTTCGTTTAGAAAAACGGTCTTTTAAATATTTCGTTTTAAGAAAACTATTTTTGAAATATGTCATTTGTTTATAAAAATATGTTGTTTAAAATCTATGGGTTTTACTTCTTTTGTTATATAAATTACTTTTCGTCTTTTGAAATAAGTGCTTTGCTAAAATTTGATTTTTAATAAAAAATCATTGTGTAAAAATCCTGATATTAATAATAAAATTTAAAAGAAATTCAATTTTTTAAATCGTTTTCTATAAAAAAATTTATTAAAAAGATCAACTTTAAAATTGTTTTAGAACTTCTTTCTTTATTTAAAATTTGAGAAAGAAGAGAGAAAATATAAGAATTTATTATTTTGACTTATTAAAAACGGACATCTAAAATGAACATAGTTTAAGAATGTGACACTTAACAAAACATGACCAAAAGGGTTAATAATAATTTATTAGAAGGATGAGGTTAAATTGATAATAAAGGCTTGGTTACATGAACACTCAAAATTTATTATGTGATCGTTCACATCATTTCTCCATCTCTTTATGTATCTATATGTATGTATAGAAAAAGATAGGAAGAACGTGAAAATAATAGGTGTACCTATAACATACCCCTTGATAAATACTATCTATTTTATGTTTTGTTGCTTTTTTTAAGTTTGTGTTTTATTTTTATAATTTAATTCTTTCACATATTATTTTATTCTTATACTTGTAGCTAAATAAATTTATAAAATGAATTAAATGAGTAAAATGAGAATAGAACAGAAAGGATTATTATTATTATTTTCTTATAAAAGGAAAGGATTTTATAAACAAACGATCGGATTGTGTGTGCAACGGTCAGATGAAATTAAATCCCCAAAATCAGTATAAATCTTTCATATCTGAACCCTAACGAAAACCCCCAAATCACTATAAAATCTTTCATATCGGAACCCTTACTATTCAACTTCTTCTTCTTCTCATCTTACTTTTTTATTCTTCTATCTAACTTCTCATTTGTTTTCATTTTTATAGATTGCCCTAATTTCACTGATTCTGACGACTTCCATGTGTCGACTACTCTACTCACCATTCAATCTGTAACAATTTCTTTACACTCCCTTGCTATTATCTTCTCTATAACTTTTTTTGTTTTTATTTTAAACTAGCCTCAAATTCTGATAATATGAAAAGTACAGAAACTATGAAATCATTCCATTATCAGGTAATGCCGAGATGCTGTTGATAAGGTGTAATTAAGCGATTCTGTTTCCCTTCTCTGTGTATATAATGTAAATGTGTGTTTATATGTGTTATGTTACTTGTTCACAGGGGTGATCTGAAGTTCCATCGCAGGAGGTGGGAATTTGTCGAATTTGAATTCAAGTTCTTCTTCTAATTTCATTTGATTTCATCTTAGTTTTTTGTCACTCTATCTAACTTTTCATTTGTTTTCATTCGTATAGATTGCCCTAATTTCATTGATTCTGAAGACTTCCATGTGTGGACTATTCTACTCACCATTCTATCTGTAACAATTTCTACACTCCCTTGCTTGATTCTTCTATAGAACTGGCCTTCAATTCTGAAAACATTCCATTATCAGGTAATGCCATGATGCTGTTGATAAGGTGCAATTTAACGATTCTGTTTCCCTTCTCTGTGTGTATAATATAAATGTGGATGTGTATATCTGTTCATCTGTGATCTGCGTGTATATCAAGATGACTTGTTTGTCCAATAAAATTACATGTTTAAATTCTTTATCCTTGCATTCATCAAGGTAGCAGTCCAAATCCGAACTCATAATAACTAAAATTCCATTAAATTCTTTATGTTTGCTGAACTGAAATCTGAACTCAAAGTGGCACTTCTAAGTTCTTGGTTGATGTTATGTGAGGGACATATACTTGTAAAACATTTTTGAGTTATTTCAAGCAGGTTTTATGACCTGTAGTGTTTTGCCTCTTGTTGTTATTGGAAGTACTAGCTTATATAAGATTAAGAAAACTTTTAATTCATGGCTTATGAAACTATTTATTAGACTGGGCTTTAGTGAAAATTGGAATGCACCAGTTTGGCTGTAGTTCTTGGATGTATGCTTGTACTCCTATATGTGTGTTCTTCTTGTTGTTCTTCATTTCAGAAAACAGTAATTTGGTCAGTTTGTTGTGATCAATTTAACTATGTGATATCAATTAACTGCCATGGTGATCATGTGCAGTGTTAGTTTAAGAAGTTTAGTGGACCAGAATAGACACAATTTCATCCCGCCCACATCACAAGTAACTAACTTTTTTGTGTTGAGATATGGCAGCACCAACCCTGAGCTTATTGTGAGTCTGTCCTGTTCATATAATATGTTTCTACTTGTGCCACAATGCTGGCATTGTGTGTACGTTTAGGGGTAAAATATCATGCTACAACAACATAAGTTATAGAATAAGTTCATGGGTTTAAATTTGAATCTGTACCGGTGGTGTGACATGAGATTTTACTATTTAAACATTCTGAAACTGTTTATATGTGTTCTGTTACTTGTTCACAGGGGTGATCTGAAGTTCCATCGCAGGAGGTGGGAATTTGTCGAATTTGAATTCAAGTTCTTCTTCTAATTTCATTTGATTTCATCTTAGTTTTTTGTCACTCTATCTAACTTTTCATTTGTTTTCATTCGTATAGATTGCCCTAATTTCATTGATTCTGAAGACTTATATTGGAACCCAAATCGTTCCGGCGAACAACAAGTTTTCCGGAGAAGTTCCGGTAAGGTGTTCCGATGGCGTCGTTACTTCCGACGGCCCAACTCGCCGCTATAGTCGCCGGAGACCAAATCTCCGTAAACCTTATATTCTTTTATAATTTAATTCTTTCACATATTATTCAACTTCTTCTTCTTCTCATCTTTGTTTATATTCTTCTATCTGACTTCGATTCTCATTTGTTTTCATTTGTACAGATTGCCCTAATTTCATCTCCGTGAACCACTGCCCTTACTATTCAACTTCTTCTTCTTCTCATCTTACTTTTTTATTCTTCTATCTAACTTCTCATTTGTTTTCATTTGTACAGATTCTGACGACTTCCATGTGTCGACTACTCTACTCACCATTCAATCTGTAACAATTTCTACACTCCCTTGCTTAATTCTTCTCTATGACTTTTTTTTGTTTTTTTTTAAACTAGCCTCAAATTCTGATAATATGAAAAGTACAGAAACTATGAAATCATTCCATTATCATGTAATGCCGAGATGCTGTTGATAAAGTGCAATTTAACGATTCTGTTTCCCTTCTCTGTGTATAATGTAAATGTGTGTTTATATGTGTTCTGTTACTTGTTCACAGGGGTGATCTGAAGTCCCATCGCAGGAGGTGGGATTTGTCGACTTTGAATTCAAGTTCTTCTTCTAATTTCATTTGATTTCATCTTAGTTTTTTGTCACCTCATGACCTCTTGTAGTTTATCTTTGTCGTTTCCTCTCTGCCCCCATCACATGGAGCACCAGATCTGTCGTGCGAATCTGTTCAATCCTACCCATCTGCTCACCACCACCATTGGACATCACCAGTACACCACCATCATCGTCGAACATCTAGTATAGTGGTCTGCTGTTGTCTTCCATGTATAATTGATGTCTTGTAGGCTGTTGCTGATCAGGTAGGCAAGCCTTGATCTTTTCATAATATCTTAAATTGCTGATCAGGTGACATATTTTCACATATCCTTGGTTTTCTTATCAAAATCTTGGCATTAAAGCCCCTGCTTTTGTTATTATTGTCAGTCTGTATAGTGTTTTTTCTAATTGGATTTTAATTTGGGTCTTAAAAGTTCACTGCAGCCCCTTCATTTTACTTTTTCATAATTGTCTTATTATGTGTATTGAACATGTTTAAAGTTGGTAAACTATGTGTGATATAACTAAGAATTTGTAGTTTTCTGTCTCAACTAACATAAGCAGGAAGGAGCAAGCAAAGAGGACATTGAACTGCTGCCAAAATTCACATTTTGGCCTTATGGTGAGATACAAGGGCTGTGTCGTGGACTAATGACCGAATGTGGCACCGACCTCTTACGTTACCCTTTTGTGTTCTCTCTTTATGTCAATGTGTTTGATGTACCTACGTTCTTTATGCAGATATTGATACAACAAAAGTACAGAACCAGAACCAAGCGAGCTACATCTTGAATCAAAACCATCCACTCATTAAACCTATCTTTCAGGTGTGCAATCGTCTGCATCTTAACCTAAAATAATCAATTGCATACACATTAATAAGGGCTATAAATTTTGAATTGGCATGTAGCGATTACTTCTTTAATTAACAGTTTTGAATTCACGGTTTACAATTACTACAAGAGGATCTTTATGATCATTCACAAAAGTAAGCACATTTTTTCAAGTTCTTCTTCTCATCTTAGTTTATCCTTCTATCTTACTTTTCATTTGTTTTCATTTGTATAGATTGCCCTAAATTCATTGATTCTGACGACTTGATGTGTGGACTACTCACCATTCAATCTGTAACAATTTCTACACTCCCTTGCTTAATTCTTCTCTATAACTTTTTTTGTTTTTATTCTAAAGTAGCCTTAAATTCTGATAAGATGAAAAGTACAAAAACTATGAAATCATTCCATTATTATAGGTAATGCCGAGATGCTGTTGATAAGGTGCATTTTAACGATTCTGTTTCCCTTCTCTGTGTGATAGTGTAAATGTGGATGTGTATGTGTGTTCATCTATGATCTGTGTGTATATCAAGATGACTTGTCTGTTCAATAAAATTACATGTTTGTATTCTTTACCCTTGCATTCATCAAGGTAGCAGTCCAAATCCGAACTCATAATAAATAAAATTCCTTTAAATTCTTTATGTTTGCTGAAGTAGCAGTCCAAATCCGAACTCATAATTAGTAAAATTCCTTTAAATTCTTTATGTTTGCTGAACTCAAATATCAAGGCACTTCTAAGTTCTTGGTTAATGTTGTGGAGGAAGATATACTTTAAAAACATTTTTGAGTTATTTCAAGCAGGTTTTATGACGTGTAATATTTTGCCTCTTATTGTTATTGGAAGTACTAGCTTATATAAGATCAAGAAAACTTTCAATTCTTGGCTTATGAAACTATTTGTTAGACTGGGCTGTAGTGAAAACTGGAATTTGGCTGTAATACCTGGATGTATGCTTGTAGGATGTGTGTTTTTCTTGTTATGCTTCATTTCAGAAAACACAAGTGATGTATGTAATTTAGTGACTAACTATGTTGTGTTGAGATTCGGCAGCACCAAGCCTGAGCTTATTGTAAGTCCGTCCTGTTCATATAATATTTTTGTACTTGTGCAGCAATGCTGGTATTGTGTGTACTTTTAGGAGTGAAATATCAACAATATAAGTTGTAGTATAAGTTCATGGGTTTAGATTTGAATCTGTGACGGGGTTGTGACATGAAATTCTAGTATTTAAACATTCTGAAAGTGTTCATAATCTGGTCAGGATGATTCCTCTGAAAATGTCATACCAGGTGGGTAGGCTGGTGAAAGGATATTCTGAAATATTGTATTTCTTTTATAATGGAATGTCTTTGATCAAACTATAAACTTACTTTTTTTTCAACTGGTACACAACATGAAAAGAAAAACTAATGTTTAATTTTTTGTATCATTTATTCACCTCATGGCCTCTTGTAGTTTATCTTTGTTGTTTTCCTCTCTACCCCCATCACATGGAGCACCGGATCTGTCTCACGACTCTGTTCATCCCACCCATCTGTTCACCACCACCGTTGAACATCACCACCACCATTGTCGAACATCTGGCATTGCGGTCTGCTGTTGTCTTCCATGTATAATTGATGTCTTGCAGGCTGTTGCTGATCAGGTAGGCAAGCCTTGATCTTTGATAATATCTTAAATGGCTTCATCTATTCTTGCTAAACTTGACATATATTCACATATCCTTAGTTTTCTTATCAAAATCTTGGCATTAAAGCCCCTGCTTTTGTTGTGATTGTCAGATTGTGTAGCGTTCTTTTTAATTGGAATTCGTTTGGGTCTTAAAAGTTCATTGCAGCCACTTCGTTCTACTTTCGCATAATTGTCTTATTATGTGTGTTAAACATGTTTGAAATTTTAAACTATGTATGATATAACTAAGAATTTGTAGTTTTCTATCTCAACTAACATAAGCAGGAAGGAGCAAGCAAAGACGACATTGAACTGCTGCCAAAATTCACATTTCGGCCTTAATTACGGCCGAGCTGGAAAAACCAATGATGAGATACAAGGGCTGTGTGGTGGACTAATGTTAAATATGTTATTCTTCTCCGAACAGTGGCCTGCTCAGCGATTTTAGGTTACAATTTCCTCCCCTATCTAACTTTTCTTTTGTTTTAATTGGAGATTGTGTGCCCTAAACTCATTCACCTCACGATTTCTGCTTCAATCTTACTAATCTCAGACTATCTTTTGTTTGCTATATGTATTCAGAATCTGTATTTCCTGACGCACGATTTCTGCTTTAGTCTTTGTTTATGGTTCTGTATTCTATTAATCATTCAATCTCACCAACTAAGGTAACAATTTCTACTCTCCATGGTCTAGGCTACCTTAATACATGAAATATATCTCATGTCTAACATTCGTCCTCATTAGCCTACACATATATAACAGTAAGTTCCAAGTTAAATAATCTGAGGCTTTCTTTTCTTTGCTATTTGTATTCAGAATCTGTATTTCATGATGTAGTTAGATTCTTATATCAACCATACTTTTAACGTGTCCAGCATTTCAACATTGTAATTGGAATTAGTCAATACTTCTTAGTAAATTACTGTATAAATATGTCTGGAACTGTAATAATGCTTTCATTTCTGGATGTCATCTGCAGAACACTCAGTTAAAAGGTTCTTTAAATTCTCCAGCTGGTCTTCCTTTGACTGATGTGTAAGTTTGAATTCTCATGTACCATGCTAATCGTGATCTGTGGTGGGTATCTCATCTAAGTTATTCATTTTTTAATCGGAGATTGCCCTAAACTACTGACGATTATGGTAACAATTTCTCTACACTCCTCCCTTGGTTAGTCGTTTTGTGTAACTTTTCTTGTTGGCTCTGATGATTTCGGACTGTAGTCTACTCACCATTCAATCTGTGGTGTCCAAGGATCCGACTGACTCATGATTTCTGCTATTTTGTTTATCGTTCTAGATTGCCTGAAAATTCCTTGATTCTGGTGACTAGAGGAAATATAACAATTTTGATAGGTAATGCCATTCAATCTGTGGCTACTCACCGTTCATTTATCAGGTAATACCTTTATGCTGTTGATAAAGTAAATTAATAACGGTTCTGTTTACATTGTGTGTGTATGATGTTGTATTTAGAATCTGTATTTCCTGATGCAGTTAGAGTACTCACCGTTCAATTATCAGGTAATACCTTTATGCTGTTGATAAAGTAAATTAATAACGGTTCTGTTTACATTGTGTGTGTATGATGTGTATGATGTTGTATTTAGAATCTGTATTTCCTGATGCAGTTAGAGTACTCACCGTTCAATTATCAGGTAATACCTTTATGCTGTTGATAAAGTAAATTAATAACGGTTCTGTTTACATTGTGTGTGTATGATGTGTATGATGCTGTATTTAGAATCTGTATTTCCTGATGCAGTTAGATTCTTATATCAACCATACTTCTAACGTGCTACATGTTGATGCAGGATCTCTCATATAAATAACCTCACAGGAGAGTACATGACTTCATTGTCAAGCATTTCTACATTGTAAGCCTCTTTCTTGGAACTAATTAATAATTGTTAGTAAGTTATTGTATAAATGTAATGATGCTTTCATTTCTGGATGTCATGTGCACAACAATCAATTAAGGTAACAATTTGTTTTCAACCCTTATTAATCATGATCTATGGTGGTTATCTCATCTAACTTTTCATTTGTTTTTATTGGAGATTGACCTAAACTCATGGACCTGACGATTAAGGTAACAATTTCTCTACACTCCTCCCTTGGTTAGTCGTTTCCTATAATTTTTCGTATTGATTCTGACGACTTCGGTCCCTAGTCTACTCACCAATCATCTGTGGCTTCTAAGGATCCGACGAACGATTTCGCACACAATTTCTGCTCTAATTATACTTTATCATGATGTATTCTATTCACCATTCAATCTCACCGACTAAGGTAACAATTTCTACTCTCCCTGGTCTTGGCTACCTCAAAACATGAAATATATCTCATGTCTAACATTCGTCATCATTATCAGCACATATTTACCAGTAAGTTATAAGTTATATAATCTCAGACTTTCTTTTCTTTGCTATATTTATTCAGAATCTTTCCTGATGCAGATCAACCATACTTCTAATGTGCTACATGTTAATGCAGGGATCTCTCATATAATTAATCTCACAGGAGATCTATCAAACTCCCTGAGTTCATTGTGTCAAGCATTTCTACATTGTAATGATTCTTTCATTTCTGGATCTCATGTGCAGAAAACTCAGTTACCAGGTTCTTTAAATTCTCTAGCTGGTCTTCCTTTGACTGTAGTGTAAGTTAGAATTCTGATGTGGTGGTTATTTTATTCCTTTATCTTCATTATAGAAACTTCGCAAACAACCGATTCAGGGATGGATAGCTTCTTTCCATTCCAGCTTTCATTTAAGCTATTATGCGACATTTATACGAATGTTTAAACTATCCTTTGCATTTTAGTTGGCCCTATAAGTTAAACTAAGTATTACAGAATGAACTCTATTGTTTTTATATGTATTAGGCACAATTTTAGTTATGGGCTTTCTTGTTTCTTACATGTATGCTGATATATATACGATTAATCTTTTGTGGATTGCTGTTGAAATTACATGTGTTTCTGATTACGGATTAGTTGGCTCTCCGCAATACACAGTTACGGGTCAAGGGTTGTTTCGAGTGTAACAAAGTTTCATTTTAGTTTCCATATTCTGTTAGGTCCTACAAAAGGTCTCAAGTCAAATTGGCTTAACTAAGAGGTCATAACAGGTTTGTAAAATAGTTTTACATTTTCTGTCCCAATCAGGTCAGCCTACTTGCAGAGGTCTTATTGGGGCCTTACCCGTTTTATTTGGTGTCATTTTTGGTCATTGTTGGTGATGATGAATACTTTGCTGCAGGGATCTCCCATATAAATAACCAAACAGGAGATCTACCAAACTCCCTGAGTTCATTGTGTCAAGCATTTCAACATTGTAAGCCTGTTTCTTGGAACTACTCATTACTTGTTAGTAAGTTATTGTATAAATATGTCCTGAACTGTAATATTTCTGGATGTCATGTTCAGAACAATCAATTAACAGGTTCTTTAAATTCCCTAGCTGGTCTTCCTTTGACTGATGTGTAAGTTTGAATTCTCATGTACCATGTTCATCGTGATCTGTGGTGGTTATCTCATGTATCATGGTCTTCCTCGACTGATGTGTAAGTTTGATTATATTACTAGATAAATCTGGAAACAAACTATTATATACCTAGTCAAGTATCGTATGTAATGAGATCCTTTCAAAAGATGGTATTGTTAATAAGAAAAAGTTCTCAACTTCGTGATAGTGTTTTTTTTAATGTTATATGCAGTTAATGTAGAAATGCAAAAGCAGCAGAAAATTCGACTTTTGAAAGACGGAAAAATGGATCTACAAGGGAGTGGAATCCCCTGTAACCAGTAGTTCCTATACCGCAACTCTTCAAATGGCAACAAACTGTTTCTTTCAAGACAATATAATTGGTGAAGGTTCTTTAGGTTGTGTTTATAAAGCAGACTTCTCCGATGGAAAGGTAAATTTATTTTCATCAATTGTTAATAAATTATTGCATAAATATGTCTAGAACTGTTATAATGCTTTCATTTCGGGATGTCATGTGCAGAATAGTCAGTTAACAGATTCTTTAAATTCTCCAGCTGGTCTTCCTTTGACTGATGTGTAAGTTTGAATTCTCATGTACCATTCTAATCCTGATCTGTGGTGGTTATCTTATTTTATGTAATTTTTGTTGATTTTTTTGAAACCGTTTGATGTGGTTTTGTGTGTATTATTTTCAGTAAAATAGCAGTTGACCGCAACCAGGTTAGACTACTTACAGAGGTCTTTTCGAGGTGGTAACCATTTTATTTTAGCATGCTTTTTGGTCAAGAGTTAGGAAGCATCATAACTGATTTTGTTGTTATACGAATTAATTAATGAGGTTTTGTCGGTGGGTTGTAATCACGAACTAAAGCAGACTATTAATTAAGTAATGTTGTCTTTATGACCGTATTTTTCAACTTTGTTTTTTTGGAATTAAGGATAAGAAAAAAAGTACATACGTGTTGGCTCGGCCTGACCTGATATATGGTAATGTAGAATACACTTCCCTTTCTTAATCTCTGTGTCACATGAAACTCTTTGCATAGAGTGTTAGTTATAAATATGTATAAATACTCATTAGTAAATTATTGTATTAATATGTCTGTAACTGTAATAATGATCTTTTTTGTGGATGTCATGTGCAGAACAATCAATTAACAGGTTCTGTAAATTCCCTAATGTGTAAGTTTGAATTCTCATGTCCCATGTTAATCTGATCTGTGGTGGTTATTCCTTTATCTATATCACAGAAGCATTTTCAGTGGTAGATATTAAAGGAGCTTCTTTCCTTTCCAGCTTTTATGTAAGCTATTATACGAGTGTGTAAATTATTATATGCATTTAATTTGTCTCTTTAAATAAAACAGACATGATGAAAATTCGTTTGATAATGTCTCTTTAAATAAAACAGACATGTGTAAATTATTATATGCATTTAGTTTGAATTCTCATGTCCCATGTTAACCTGATAGTGTTTTTTTTTAATGTTGTATGCAGAAATGCAAGAGCAGAGGGTATTGCCCACAGCCAGCGTAATAGATTTGGAGCCCCCACCTGCAATAACTCAACTTTTGAAGAGGGAAAATGGATCTACAAGGGAGTGAAATCCCCTATAACTAGTAGTTTCTACACTATTGCAACTCAAGTTTAGTACCTATGAGGTCATTTCTATTCATTTTTAGTTCATTCAAAATTTTATAATATTTAATTATCTATATGCTTTGTGGTCATCTAGACACATGCTGGGAGTTTGCTGGAAGGTCTTACACAAACTCAAGTTAGTACTCTAGCAATCAAGGATGATCTGTAAGGTAATTTTTTGCAGTATAATGGTTCAATTTTTATTTTTTTTAATCTTTTATATGCTTTCTTTCTTCTGGAGTGTCTTGGGCTGAAGGATCTAACAAGTAACAACGATATACTGTCTTTTTTTGAAACATTGTGCTGAAAGATGATGCCTTGAACTTGTTAGATCTATGTATACCTTTTTGACCCTAGCTGCAACATAAACTTGTTTGGTTCCTCTCATAACCTGGGTCTAATATTTGGAACATTAGCATGGGTATACCTTTTTGGCCCTAGCTGCAGCATAAACTGATACTGTGGATATGTGCTGTTAGATCTATGTTTTATGTGCTCTCAGAATCTAATAAATATAAGGATTTTTGTTTTATTCAAAATGCTTTTACCGTAATGAGTCCACTAGAATGTATTTTAAACAAGTTGTAGACAAACAAACACTTAATGAGTCAACTGAGATGTATAGTGTAATCTCTTCAATATCACTCGTAAAGTCCTAATAAGACTGGCAATCACTAATAGCAAGATTTTTAATTGCTGACTAATTTAGTGGAGAATCACATTCAGGTATTTCTTTAATTATTGTTGTACTTTTGCTTGCACTCACTCTTGTCCTCGACTTACGAGACTTGTTTTGCCTTTTTGACATATATAGAAAGAATAATCCTCCCTTGACAAATGTATTTGTTGTAATTAAAAAGAATAATCCTCCGTTGATCAGTTTGGGCAATTTTGGGCATTTTCGTTTAGCTAATATATTTATTTTGCCCCGTATGACTTGTTAGAGATTTAACCATATGACTTTTTAGAGATATAACATTTGACTTAACCCTTATTATGGTTTTGACCGTATGACTTATTTCAATATGACTCGTTAGAGATCTGACCGTAAGACTTGTTTGAGCCATTTGACTCATCATTTTTAGCTGTTGTTTTAGTTAACCATTTAACTTGTAATAGATAAAACATTTTTAGTCAAAAGTTCTTACAACCAATGGAAAGAAGTTGAGCACTGGAGCTATTTTAGGTATAAGTTTTGGTTCTGCATTCCTTATATTTTTTCAGTTCTTATACTTTTTTTCTGCATTCAAAAAGGGAAAAGGACGGAAAATGTCAGAAGTTCTACAGTAAATCCTCTTGGCGAGAAAGGTTCAGCTCATCTTTTTTCTATTATTGATTATATGCATAGGTATTCTTATTAACGAAAAAAGGCATTAGATAGATCTGGAAACAAACTACTATAAATGATGCCTAGTCAAGTATGTATAGAATGAGATCCTTTCAAATGATGGTATTATTAAATTAAAAAAAGTTCTCAACCTCCCAATAGTGTTTTTTTTAAATGTTGTATGCAGTTAATGCAAAATGCAAAAGCAGAGGGTAACACCCACAGCCAGCAGAATAGATTTGGAGCCCCCACCAACACACTAGTCAACTTTTGAAAGAGGGAAAAATGGATCTACAAGAGAGAAATCCCCTATAACCAATAGTTCCTACACTATTGCAACTCTTCAAATGGCAACAAAGATAAAATTAGTGGATAATATAACTCGTGAAGGTTCTTTAGGTCATATTTATAAAGCAAACTTCTTCTAGGAAAGGTAAATTTATTTTCATTAATTTCCAAAGATAAAATTAGTGGATATCCAAGTTAATTTGGTTTTACATTTGTTTTCTTCGAGATGATGGCTGTTAAAAAGATGGATAATGTAGCATGATCACTTCAAGAAGAAGATAATTTTGTTGAAGCTGTCTCTAACTTGTCACACTTAAGGCACCCAAACAGTGGGCTAATTGGCGATTGAGGTAAATGCTTCGACCATCCTTTGGTTTATTGTTCTGTATTACTTTTCGTTTGTGTTTGTTTGAGATTGATTTTAAATTCCTTGATTATGGCAAGGATTGATATAGAAATTTTGATTGGGGGGCTATTCAACTATTGAAGGTAATGATTTCTACACTCCCTCTGTTGACTGTTCTATATAGCCATTTATTCTTTTTCATTTGAAATTTCCTTTAGTTTCTGAAATTGAATCTGGCGACTAGAAGTTTTAGGGTAACACGTTCAATCTGTGGGGTAGTTAGCAATTAAGGTAAATGTTTTGACCCTCCCTTGGTTAATGTACTGTATTAGTTTTCATTCGAGGTTGTCCTTAATTTGGCCACGGGAAACAATTTTGATCCGCAGCTATTAGAACAATTGAGGTAACAATTTCGACCCTCTCTTTGTTTATTGTTCACGGTATGACTGTCATATTATTCATTCTAGATTACTATTGAATGTTGATCATGATTTTGGTGAATAAACGATGAAGGTACAATTTCAACCACTGGGATACTAAGTGATTAAGGTAACAATCTCGATCCTCCCTTGCTTTATTGTTCTGTGTAACTCTCATTCGTTTTCATTCGAGACTGACTTAAACTTCACATATTGAATCTAGCGACTAAAGGATTAAGGTAACAATTTCGATGCGTGAGCTACATAGCCATTGAGGTAATAATATCAACCCTTCCTTGGTTAATGGTTCTGTATAACTACTCATTTGTTTCCATTTGAGACTGCCCTTTAATTCTGATGTTAATTCTGGCTACTTAAGGATTAAAGTAACAATTTTGATATGTGCACTACTCATCAATTAAGGTAAGAATTCTTCTTCCCTTAGTTTATCGTTTTGTATAACTGTTCATTCAAAATTGCCCATGAATTTTAATGATGATTGTGGCAACAAATGTAGACATAAAAGAATTAGTAAAATAAATGTTCTGTTTCCTTGGAAGTGGTAGTCCGGTAGATGACTGAACTTGAAATCAAAAAGTTGAATTAGGGAGTATTTAGGTGCTTTAGGTCGATTTGGGATGTATTTAGATGCTCTTAATGCTGGTTCAGCCCCTAGTTTGGCTAATTATAGACTCAAAACTCACGAACAAATAGGTGTAAGTTGTTGTAAAGAAGAATTGAATATTTACTTGAACACTCACAAGAACTTTTGTTTCATTCATAGACTTCAAAATAAAAATAGTCTAGAATCAAAAGACATGCACTTACTGTTCCTACAAGACAGAGTAAATGACCCACTAACTTTAAACAACTAACACTCAAGCAAAAACAACCTAATCTGCTGTAACTAAACCCTTTAAACTGCTGTAGACCCGTTCAACCCATGGGAAGTGCTAATGGCATGGACTAAAGTTGTAGTAAAAGAGTATATTGTGTTGTAAATAATTGAGTACAATAAGGCCCTATATATAGAGACTTATACAAACTATTTTTAGTAAACTGCTAGCTATAATATAGCTAATATAATTACAATCATTAACATATTTATCAGCATAAATCTTGGTCTAATATTCCCAATCAAGCTAAGGCCGGGGAGCGACCTTTAGCTTGGACCTAAGAAGTAAGAACCATTGTGAAGATAAAGGCTTTGTAAACACATCTGCAATTTGATCATCTGTCTTGATAAACTAAACCGAAAGCTTTCTTTGGGTGACTTTTTCTCTGACAAAATGAAAGTCGATCTCCACATGTTTTGTACGAGCATGAAACACTGGATTAGCTGAGAGGTATGTGGCACCTAGATTGTCACACCATAAGATAGGAGCTTTAGTCATGAAAATGTGAAGTTCCTTTAGAAGTGCCTCAAGCCATGTCAATTCTGCAAGGGTATCTGCTAAGACTTTATATTCTGCTTCTGTAGATGACCGAGAGACAGTGCGTTGTTTACGAGCATGCAATGAAATAATATTTTATCCAAGATAGATGGCATACTTCCTGGTGGATCGACGGTCATCTAGAGAACCAACCCAATCTGCATCGGCGAAGGCTGTAAGAGGCCGATTATGGGCATCTATGTAGGCATGTATAATAGGAGCTGATTTTTGTTGAATCAACAAGCCCAAAAGAGAGGTTCTTTGTAGATACCTAAGAATTCTTTTGACTGCACACCAATGATTTTATGTGGGGGAGTGCATAAATTGACAGACTTTATTGACCGCAAAGGTGATGTCTGGTCAGGAAAGAGTTACGTATTGTAGTGCTTCAACAATCTGTTGAAATTTAACTGGATCATTAAAGTGAGGACTGTCATCAAGAGCCAAATTAGAGTTAGTGTCCATAGGCGAGTCAATCGGTTGGACTGAGAGAGGCCTTCTTTGTGAATAATATCACGTATATGGTTCTTCTATGAGAGAAGCAAATCATTTCCTTTTGGAAGCACTTCGAATCCTAGAAAATAAGAGAGCCGACCCATGTCTTGGATCGGAAGTGTGGTGCTTAACCGGTGAATGATATGATCAATGAGCCGAGGGGGGTTGCCGGTTAGGATGATATCATCTACATAGACAAGCCTTTACCGTAAAGAACCATTGTGGGAGTAAATAAATAATGATGGATCTGTTTTAGATCCTTGACCCAAGCTGCAACAAAGTATCTAAAAGTCGATTAAAATAGGCCCTCGGTGCTTGTGTGAAGCAGACAAAGATGATTTGGTTTTTGTGAATCGATGAAACCAGGTGGTTGTCGTAAATAAACAGTTTCCTTGAGATCTCCATGTAGGAATGCGTTCTGGACATCGAGTTGACGAAGAGGCCATTGCCTTGCCACAACAAGTGATAGAACCACACGTACAGTAGTAGATTTTACTACTGGACTAAACGTCTCGTGATAATCAATTCCTGGTTGTTGGTTGAACCCTTTCGCCACCAAACGGGCTTTGTAACGTTTGATATTCCCACTTTTGTCACGTTTCAATCTACACACGCACTTACAATCAACAACATTGGCATTAGGAACGGGTGGTACACGAGTCCATGTATCATTTCTCATCAAGGCTTTGAATTCCTCTGTCATGGCTGCACGCCAATGAGGACTCTTGTTGGCAATAGCAAAAGTGGAGGGTTCTGTTGAGGAAGAATCTGTTGATGTGTGAAATGCAGAGGCATTGTATGGGTGTGTCTTCTTGGGCTTTTAGCGAAGATTTGGAGGACGGGTACGTGGTTGACTTTCGGTTGTGGAGGGATTTGTAGGTGCTGGTATAGGATTTGTGGATTGAGTTTTTGGTTTGCGATTGTAGGTGTGTTGTAAAGGGGGTGGATCATGGCGGGGAGAGGTATTGGAGGTGGTTGGGGCAATTGTGGATGCTGGTATATTAAGTTGGATGGTAGGGTGAGCTAAACCAGATGGGTTTTGGATGGGAGGTGTTGTGCTATTACCGGATGAGTTTTGGGTTGAATGGGAATTTGCCTGGCTGGATGGTTAAGGCGGGCTGGATGGTTGGGCATGCGGGTTAGAGGGTGGATTATTTAGGCTAGGTGATGTTTGATTAGGTGGAACAGGAGATGGGTACGAGGAGAAGTATGGATCAGGTGATGGTGTAGAAGGTGTAAATGGTGATGGTTGAAGAAGAGGAAAAAGTGCCTCATTGAATAGTACGTGTCAGGCAACACAAATACGGTTGGTAGCAGGATCGATACATTGATATACGGTTGGTAGCAGGATCGATACATTGATACCCGTGATGGGAGGAGCTGTACCCTAAGAAGATGCACGGTAGTGAGCGGAAATCCATTTTGTGTGGATTATAGGAGGGAAGCATTGGCACCCGAAAACACGTAGGAAAGAAAGATCAGGTTTACGGTTAAACAAGTGCTCAAAGGGAGAGATATTTGAAGAAATGCAAGAAGGCATGCAGTTTATCAAGTAAGTGGCAGTCTCAAAGGCAAAGTTTCAGAATCGCATTGGAACACCCGATTGAGCCAAGAGAGTGAGACCGATCTCAACCACATGGCGGTGTCGTCTCTCAACGAAACCATTTTGTTCGCTTGTGTGAGGACAAGAAAGACGATGTATGATTCCAAGAGTTTTGAAGAAAGAGGATAAATTGCGAAATTCTCCCCCCAATCTGTTTGAATGGATTTCAGTTGCGTTTGAAATTGTCTTTCAGCCATGGTATGGAATTGTTTAAAAGTGCTAAATACATCAGATTTTTGTTTTATAGGAATTAACCACATGTATCGAGTGTAATGATCAACACAAAGTAAGTAGCGATGACCATAAAAGGGATTAACAGGGGATGGTCCCCAAACATCACAAAACACTAAATCAAGAACGCGTGTACTTTTGTAATTCAAAACAGACAAATGCATTTTTGAAGATTTGCCCATAGGACATGAATTGCAAAAAGAAAAAAAACAAAATTATTGCTAACAGGAAGACTATATTTTGAAAGTGTTGACTTTAAAAGCTGTGATGAGGGTGTCCAAGTCTTTGATGCCAGGTTGTGGGATAAGCTCGAACAGTGGAGAAGGCGACATTTGAAACGGAGTGAAGCTTTGGTAGATTAAAAAAGTAAAGCCCGTCTTTACTTGGACCCTTGAGGAGGATAGTTCGGGTATCCGTATCCTTCACACAAAAGAAGTTAGAGTGAAACTCAAAGAATACGTTATTGTCTTGGCAAAACCGTTGTACAGAAAGAAGATTTCGTTTGATTTGTGGAACATGTATGATTTTGTTAATGGAAAGAGTTTTGTTAGGTGAATTAAATGTGGTAGAAGCAATATGAAGAATAGGTAAATTTTGCCATTACCAACGATTAGTGTGTCCTTACCATAATATGGCTCATATTCGTCAAAGTTGTTGAGATCGGGAGACACATGACTGCTTGCACCCGTGTCCGGTAGCCATGATGATGAGGCTTGTGAGCGATGATCAGCATAGTTTGCTCGTGGAGCCTGTCTTGAGGAGCGAATTGTTGTCGGGTCTCGGTTAGGGCATTGTGAGGGAACATGTCCAATGCCACACCTGTTGCAAGAACCATAGACTGTATTTAGATTAGATACCCAAGCAAATCTAGAGTTATTACCTGAAGCATTGTTGTTTTGGCGGCTAGTTTGGTTGTAGATGTTTCTTGGGCCCGTGTAAGATAATCAGCAGATGTTTCTTCCGGCTTCATCTCGATCTTGAGGAATTGGGTTTTGAGGGTGTTTCTCGTGAAGATGTGTGGGGTGCATAAGCACGCTCCAAGGCAAGCCACAATTCACGAGATGTGCCCCCCCCCTGTACATGCTTGAAGGAGGCTTCAGAAATGGTGGAGAGCAGCAGCATACGAATACGAGCGTCATTGGAAATCCACACGGAATAGTCAGGGTTGGAGCTTGAAGTTGTTACTGCTGGAGCATCATTAGAGGAGGAGAAGGTGAGGATAGTCTTAGACGGACAAGCGACAGATCCATCTATGTACCCAAAGAGATCGTTGTGACCAAAAAGGGTTGGATCATAGTTTTCCAATATCCATAGTTGGTGGGACCGAGTTTGAACCCAAACTTGTGGGAATTTGGTTGGTTTTGTCTGCGGTTGAGAAAGCAAGGATGGTCATTGTGTGGCTGATTGGAAATGGTGGCAGAGATAGCCGGAAAAAAAAAACTTGCGGCAGAGGGGGGTGGATGACCAGAGGCTCTGGTACCATAATAAACTTGTAGTAAAAGAGTATATTGTGTTGTAAATAATTGAGTACAATAAGGCCTTATATATAGAGACTTATACAAACTATTGGGGCCTTAACCATTTTATTTGGTGTCATTTTTGGTGAAGATGAATACTTTGCTGCAGGGATCTCTCATATAAATAACCGAATAGGAGAGCTACCAAACTACCTTAGTTCATTGTGTCAAGCATTTCAACATTGTAAGCCTCTTTCTTGGAACTACTCATTACTTGTTAGTAAATTATTGTATAAATATGCTCTGAACTGTAATAATACTTTCATTTCTGTGGTGGCGACCAGTGGGACATTATGTGATATGAGATATATGATATGAGATATGATATGTTGGCACTGTGAATGTGCAATTTTAAATATTTGATTTGTAGGTTACTCGGTATCAATAACCCTAACCCGTTGCTTCAGCCTTTAATCTTTGGTTTATTCTGGTGTAAAGGGTGAAATTCGATGAAGATGTTTTAAACTTAAAAATTTGGTTTCTTTTCTAATCTGTTGACATTATTATTCGATAAATATTATTTTGTCTATTGTGAACTACATCCGCACAAGTATTTATTTTGATGGATGTTTTAGACTTTATAAGTTGATGTCTTAATTTAACCTTCGTAATTTAAGTATTCTTTTGGACTTAGTATGTTCTGTTAACATTTGATGTGACCTCCTGTTCCACATTGGGGCGGGGTGTTACAATTAATGAATTCCAACATTGCTCAATCCCATATATGCGTCCTCCTTGGCAACCCCACAAATCATATATGGTATACGTGTTATGACTTGTCTAACAGCAAAGTCATAATCTCTCAACACGTCCTTTTTGTTAAAACTATTTTCCCTTTCCCCAAACTACATTAAACTCCACCTTCATAGGACTTTCTCCGTAACAATCTCCCCACCTCTTCCGACTTACACCTTTTATTATGACGTTTGACTACACCAACTCAACTATAACCCCCACCTAAATAAAAACTAGCGTACCAACTACACTCTACCACTCCACTTTTTGGGAATATCTGTCACTCAAGGCTTTAATATCATCTCAAAAACAGTATGCAACAACATTCTCAAACATGACAAAATGGAAAAGTGAAACCCGATCCACACCCCGGCTGGGAAACTTACTGCAACTGATGGAGTTTTAATCGATGATCCTACAACATATCGTTTTCTAGTGGGAGCCCTGCGATACTTGATCAATCTTCATCAGACTAGATGAGCAGTTCAATAAGTATGCATGCATATGCACGCTCCCATATCTTCTCATCTTAATGTACTAAAGCTTATACTTTGATATATTAAAGGGACCACTTCTCTCGGTCTTTACTTTGCGTCGTGGTTCCTTTACCTCCCTCATTTCCTATATAAATGTTGATTGGGTGTGCTGCCCAGACACCCGCATGCTCACTTCCGGTTACTACATATACTTTGATATATGAAATTGCCCTCCACGCCTCTCTCAACGCATGTTACTGCTTTATTGTGATAATGTGAGCATGATATACATGACGGGAAACCATATACAACATCAACACTCAATACACATCAAAATCGACATTCATTTGGTTGGTGACCAAGTTTGCCACGGTCAAGTCCGTATCTTACATGTCCCTTCTTGATATCAAATGGTCGACATCTTCATAGAAGGGTTGCCTTAAGTCTTCTCCTCCACCTTAGACTGAGGGGGTATATTTGAGATTGTCGACATATAATTATAGTTTGTTGTAAATATATCGTATTCATTAGTATTATATTACAATTGTAATTCCTAGCGTATAAGATATCCATTGTATTATAAATAGAAGATTATCAATAAGTGGTTCTCACTTTAAATAATTAAAATATTTAAATACAGGAAGAGTTCATACTATGCTAAAATGATTCCTTTTGCCTTCTGTTTATGCTATCTCACCTTATTAATAGGGACATTTTCAGGAAAGAATCACAAAATAACATGAGAATTCTTTTATATGAGAATTCTTTCTTTTGTATAATATATCTCATATAATATTTTTCACCTATTAATTTCAACGCATTTATATGTCAATTCTTTCTTTCTTGATTCTGTGTGAGATTCATTCTTTTGTTCTCAACTTTTATAACTTTAAGATGATTATTAGAAAGAAAAAAAATGCTTGGTTCATGGTTTGTAAGGTACAATACATCCACATACATGTACTTTCACGTTCCCAAGGAATTGTTAAAAATCGCTAATAAAACTTTATTTTAATGGATAATCTTGTGTACTCAAATCATCATTGTAATTATTTTATCTATTCACATGATAAGCCCGAATACTTGATAACCATAGCATTAAGCAATATGAGAGTTGACTTCAAAACATTTTGACAAAGTCAAGGTATTAAGAAATGTCAAAGAAACATCCCAACCAGAACCCAACTTCTATCTATATAAACATGTACATATTATATGTTTGTGTTACAGAAAATAACCAGCAAAAGAATGGAGAAAAACCTGTTTGAAGCATCCTTAACAGGAAACATACAAGCCATCAATGAATTGCTCCGGAAAGACGAACTCATTCTCGACCGAGTTACACTAACTCGGTTCAGTGAAACTCCTTTGCACATTGCAGCCATGAGAGGCCACCTCGATTTAGTTAAGCTTCTTCTGCTTAAAAAACCGACACTCGCCATGTCCCTTGACTCCACAAGGCAGACCCTGCTTCACTTGGCCTCAGCCGCGGGCCACGTGGAGATCGTTCGTGAACTTTTGCAGGTTATGGGTGCTGAAGGGTGCACTTTTCGTGATCAAGATGGAAGAACACCTCTCTATTTTGCTATCAAGAATCAACAGTTGGAGATTATAAAACTTTTGGTTCTAACAAAACCTGATGTTGGTAGAAAATTGCAAGAAAATGGGGAGACTATTTTGCATACATGCATTTATTATAATAGTTTTGAAACATTGAAATTGTTATGTGAATTGTGGGATGAAGATGAGCTTGCAGTGGTGACAGATTCTAATGGGAACACCCTCCTGCACCTAGTTTTAGAAAAGTTTTGTAGTTATTTCAACAAATATTTAAACGATCAAGCTCTGCTAGTTTATCTTAAGAGAGCTCGACTCGTTTCGAGTTCTATGTCTAAAGTTTAATCGAGCTTGGCCTGTTCCAAGTTGTCTAAAGCTTGATCGAGCTCGGCTTGTTTCAAGTTCTATGTTTATAGTTACATTTGGGCTCATTATTAAATTTTAAAGACTGTGCTCGGGTCGGTCACATCTGTTTATTATTTATTAAAAATTTAATTGTCTTATTAGACACATAATTATTTGTTTTATTTATATGTATAATTTTTTATAAGTAACAAGTATTAATTATTTAGTACTTTTTTCATATTTATAGATATAATATATTTAATATGTAACCTTTTTTATATATTATATCAAATAAAAGTTATTATATTTATACAAATAATAATCTTATTTAGGCTTAAGTTAGTTAAGCTCGGGCCCAAGCTCGTTTATTAGATGAGCCCTATTTTAAGCCCAAACTTGTACTCAAACTCGTTTAAGCTCGATTAGATTCAAGAATCCAGCAGCCCTATTTCAAATAACTCACGAGCAACTAGCTTTGTTCGTACCAACTTTCTTACTTGTTTATTATCTCAACTTTCTATTAATTAATCATATCATTACAAATCTGGGTTTTAATGTTGTGCATAGACTGTGAAGTATCTCCTCCGAAAATCAAGTATCAGAACAAACAGTACCATTGTCAATGAACATGGTTACTCAGCATTAGATGTTCTTGATCGTTATCCGCGAGATTTTGAAGCACTAGAGATCCGAGCTTTACTTATGGAAGCCAATATATCGAGAGCTAAAGATGTTAAATCATTTCAAACGCGAATCAAATCCAATTCGTCACAAAATGTTACCAATCTTGAGATCAAACCAAAAGGATTGATGTCAAGAATATGGAACTGGTATCTAAACAACAACGGAAACTGGTTGGAGAAACAACGTGGGATTTTGATGCTTGCGACGATAGTAGTGGCAACATCAGCGTTCTACTCCGGGCTACACCCGCCAGAAGGCACGTTCACAAATTCTAGAGACGGGCCGCTAGGAAATGCAGTTAAAACCGAACCAGACGTAGGACCGTTTAGCGATTTTGTGATCAAGAATACGATAATCATGGTCTTTTCTCTAATGATATTTGTGGTGTTGCTAAGTGGAATTCCTTTACGAAACAAGTTTTGTTTGTGGGTGCTCAACTTGGCTACTGTTTGCATCATCTTTTTCGTGACATTTACATATTTAGCGGAGATAGCCAACATGTCTCCTGATACATGGGTAAATCCTACAACCGCCTACAAGTGTTTTATAGGGATGCTTTTGTGCTTGTTGTTTGCGTTCATTCACACTATTTTCTTCATAACATGGGTTGTAAAGAAACTGTTGAAGGCCAGAAGAAAGACAAGAAATAATGGTCCGATTAATGTTGTTTGATCTTCATAATGTTTGGTAATAAAAAGATTTTATTTCATTATTTGAATGTATCATATGTTGTTCGGTTGCTTTTCTATGTGAAGTATTTGTGTTCAACCTCTTAGATTTGAAATTGTATTCTTTTTTATAAAAATAAAGATTTATGAGCAATGCGATCCACTTGCAAAGTTGTAATTAACAAACAAGAAATCACATAGTAAAGTCTCACCCGTAAAAGAGTTATTAATAGAGTCTGAAAAAATAACACAATGATAAATATTTCCATTGTTACAAAGCAAACCACTTGTAATTAAAGGGAGATAATTGTTGTATGTTTTTACGTTAAACCACGTCTCAAAATGAATATGATGTTGCTACTCTTTTAATTGAACTAGGTTGGATTGGTAAAATGATAAAAGAGAAGAATATTAATAAATAAAAAATGAAAAATAAATAAAAAATTTTCTTTCACTTTCTGAGAACAGCTAAAAGTAAAGATTATTAAAAAATATTACTTTCAATTTCTTTTACTTTCTTCCACTATTTTCCATTAAAAAAACTTTAAAGAGAATATATTGCTTTTCCACTTATTCCTTTCATTTCTTTAAAAAAATTTAAAAACACAACTTTACTGCCAAAAATCTAAATTGTTGAGTAGGTTAATCGTGAAGATTATGATTATTTATGAAGCAATCTACCTAGGAGGACACGTGATAACATCACATTCCTACTCATCAAAATTTCCAGCTTCTCTCTTCCATTAGATAACCGCATTAATTACGAAAAATATTATTTACTTCTTTTCAGATTTAATATTTTTTTAATAAATTAAGAAAGAGAACTTTTTGTTAATGTTATTTCTAAAAATAATTTTTTTTAAAATAATATTTTTTAAAAAAAATCAAACTTTTTGAAAAAAACAAAATATTTAAAATTAGTGTTTTTAAAAAAAATTATAAACTAAAAATAATTAAATTAGAAGTTTTAATTTTTTTAAAAACGGTTGTTTTGAAACAAAATGTTTAATTTTATTGGAAGAAAAAAAGCTTAAAAACAAAAGTTTAACGGATTATATTATTATTTTATTACTTATAGTCATTACACATACGTAATTTCAATCATATCTTATCTTAAAATATCATTTTATAATTAATAAATTTTCATTTTATATAATATTTTATTTATTCAATTCGTGTAATACACGGATTTACTAAAGCCAGTGATTACATATAAGATAAAAAATTCACAAACCGTGTAATCATGTGTTATATTTACCTTAAAAAAGAAATGAAGCTGCCATGAAAGGGAGACGTGTACACGAAATCAACAAATCTTGATGACCATAAAAGGAATTAACGGGGGCTGGTCCCCAAACATCATAAAACACTAAATCAAGAACACGTGTAATTCGAAAGTATTACAAATGAATTTTTGAAGATTTGCTCATAGGACATGAATTGCAAAAACACAAAATAGAATTATTGCTAACAGGGAGACTATTTTTTGAAAGTATTGACTTTAAAAGCTGTGAATGAGGGTGTCCAAGTCTTTGATGCCAGGTTGTGGGAGAAGCTCGAATAGTGGAGAAGGCGACATTTGAAACAGATTGAAGCTTTAGTAGATTAAAAGAGTAAAGCCCGTCTTTACTTTGACCCATGAGGAGGATAGTTCGGGCATCCGTATCCTTCACACAAACTAATTTAGAATGAAACTCAAAGAATACGTTATTGTCTTGGCAAACCGTTGTACAGAAAAAAGATTTCGTTTGATTTGTGGAACATGTAGGATTTTGTTAATGGAAAGAGTTTTGTCAGGTGAATTAAATGTAGTAGAAGCAATATGAAGAACAGGTAAACTTTTTCCATTAGCAACTATTAGTTTGTCCTTACCATAATATGGCTCGGATTTGTCAAAGTTGTTGAGATCGGAAGACACATGACTGCTTGCACCTGTGTCCGGTAGCCATGATGATGAGGCTTGTGAGCAATGCTCAGCAAAGTTTGCTTGTGGAGCCTGTCTTGAGGAGCGAATTGTTATTGGGTCTTGGTTAGGGCATTGTGAGGGAACATGTCCAATACCACACCTGTTGCAAGAACCATAGATTGTATTTTGATTAGATGCCCAAAAAATCTAGAGTTAGTACCTGAAGCAGTGTTGTTTTAGCGGCTAGTTTGGTTGTTGTAGCGTCCACGACCACGTCGATTATATGAACCATGGTTGGATGAGCCGGGGTGGTGTAAAAGGCTTGATTGGGCTGCTGCGCAGGTTGCACATTAAATCCTAATTGCGTCATCAACTGCTGAAGATTTTGTATTGTTTCGGGCGGAAGTTGGAGACTAGTGGATGAGGTTGAATCACGGTGACCTGTAGCCGTGAATGGGTGGGCAGGCACGGTGGGATCAGCCTTTTTGATCATATATTCATGATCAGCAAGTAGACCAAGTAGTTCTAGAAGAGTAACAGGAGGTTGTCTTGCAATCAAGGTGGACTTTAGGGAGTTGTATTCTTCCCTAAGTCCTGAAATAACCAGTATTACAATGTCTTTTTCTTTCATGGGCTCACCAATGTTTGCTAAAGCATTTGAATATTCTTAGGCCCGTGTAAGATAATCAGCATATGTTTCTTCCGGCTTCATCTCTATCTTGAGGAATTGGGATTTGAGGGTGTATTCTCGTGAAGATGTATGGGGTGCATAAGCACGCTACAAGGCAAGCCACAATTCACGAGATGTGTCCCCCTGTACATGCTTGAAGGAGGCTTCAGAAATGGCGGAGAGCAGCAACATACGAATATGAGCGTCATTGAAAATCCATACGGAGTAGTCAGGGTTAGAGCTTGAAGTTACTACTGGAGCATCATTAGAGGAGGAGGAGGTGAGGATAGTCTTAGACGGACAAGCGACAGATCCATCTATGTACCCAAAGAGATCGTTGGTGACCAAAAAGGGTTGGATCATAGTTTTCCAATATCCATAGTTGGTGGGACCGAGTTTGAACCCAAACTTGTGGGAATTGTGGTTGGTTTTGTTTGCGGTTGAGAAAGCAAGGATGGTCATTGTGTGATCGATTGGAAATGGTGGCAGAGACAGCCGGAAAAAAAACACTTGCGGCAGAGGGGGGTGGATGACCAGAGGCTCTGGTACCGGAATAAACTTGTAGTAAAAGAGTATATTGTGTTGTAAATAATTGAGTACAATAAGGCCCTATATATAGAGACTTATACAAACTATTTTTGGTAAACTGCTAGCTATAATACAGCTAATATAATTACAATCATTAACATATTTATCAGCATAAATCTTGGTCTAATAGCATGTTCATCCCATGTGAGGCGGGGATCTCCCTGGGAGCGGCCTCTTTATCCTGTGGGATAGAGGTAAGGCTTGCCTTCATCTTACATCCCCAGCCTTTAAAGTCAAGTGGGATTTTTGTTAGGTTGGTTGGTTGTTTGTTTGTTAGTTATTCAAAGATTTAGTTTCATTTTAGTATGAATTTAACTTTCCATATATCTTACCCATTCTTTTAGGTCCTAGAAAAGGTCTCAAGTCAAATAGGCTTAACTAAGAGGCCATAAAAGGTTTGTAAAACCTAATTACTTTTTCTGTCCCTATGAGGTCAACCTACTTGCAGAGGTCTTATTGGGGCCTTAACCATTTTATTTTTGGTCATTTTTGGTCATTTTTGGTGATGATGAATACTTTGCTGCAGGGATCTCTCATATAAATAACCAAACAGTAGATCTACAAAACTCCCTGAGTTCATTGTGTCAAGCATTTCAACATCGTAAGCCTCTTTCTTGGAACTACTCATTACTTGTTAGTAAATTATTGCATAAATATGCCCTGAACTGTAATAATACTTTCATTTCTGGATGTCATGTTCAGAACAATCAATTAACAGGTTCTTCAAATTCCCTAGCCGGTCTTCCTTTGACTGATGTGTAAGTTTGAATTCTCATGTGCCATGTCAATCGTGATCCGTGGTGGTTATCTTATTCCTTTATCTTTATCACAGAAACTTTTCAAGCAACTGTTTCAGTGGATGGATACCAAATGAGCTTCCTTCCATTCCAGATTTCATGTAAACTATTATGCTAGTGTTTAAATTATTATATGCATTTAATTTGTCTCTTTAAATGAAACAGATTTGATGGAAATTCGTTTGATAATGACCCTGCACCATCTCCACCACCATACACTACCCATCCTAGTAAAGCTCATAATAATTGCAGCCCTTCTCCTTCCCCATGTACACATACGGGCCTAGCACGCCATCATCAAATACAACCAATGGAAAGAAGTTGAGCATTGGAGCTATTTTAGGCATACTTCTTACAGTTCTTGTACTTCAGAAAGAGAAAAGGGCGGAAAATGTCAGAAGAAGTTTTACAGTAAATCGTCCTGTTAGTAGCGAGAAAGGTTCAGCCCATCTTCTTTCTAAATTTTTTTATGTGCACAGGTATTCTTGTTAGTGAAAAAAGGCATAGGTATGCTGGTTGTATAAAAACTAAGTGCATAGGGTTGTTTTACAATGCTTTGATTAAGTTACTAGATATATCTGGAAATAAACTATAATGCATGATACCTAGTCAAGTATCGTATGTATTGAGTTCCTTTCATATGATAGTATTAAAAAAAAGCTCTCAACCTCTAGACAGTGTTTGTATAATGTTGTATGCAGTTAATGCAGAAATGTAAGAGCAGAGGGTATTACCCACAGCCAGCGTAATAGATTTGGAGCCCCCACCTGCAGAAAACTCAACTTTTGAAAAAGGGAAAATGGATCCACAAGGGAGTGAAATCCTTTATAACTAGTAGTTTCTACGCTATTGCAACTCAAGTTAGTGCCTAATGAGGTAATTTCTATTTATTTTTAGTTCATTCTAAATTGTATAATATTTCATTATCCATATGCTTTGTGGTCATCTAGACACATGCTGGGAGTTTGCTGGAAGGTCTTACACAAACTCAACTTAGTACTCTAGCAATCAAGGATGATCTGTAAGGTAACTTTTTGCAGTATAATGGTTCAATTTTTATTTTTTTATCTTTTATATGATTTCTTTCTTCTGGAGTGTTTTGGGCTGAAGGATCTAACAAGTAACAACGATATACTGTCTTATTTTCTATACATGTGCTGAAAGATGGTGCCTTGAACCTGTTAGATCTATGTATACCTTTTTGACCCTAGCTGCAACATAAACTTGTTTGGTTCCTCTCATAACCTTGGGTCTAATATTTGTAACATTAGCATGGGTATACCTTTTGGGCTCTAGCTGCAGCATAAACTGATACTGTGGATATGTGCTGATAATATGTATTATGTGCTGTCAGAATCTAATAAATATAAGGATTTTTGTTTTATTCAAAATGCTTTTACCCTAATGAGTCCACTAGATTGTATTTTAAACTAGTTGTAGACAAATAAACACTTAATGAGGCGACTTAGATGTATATTGAAATCTCTTCAATATCACTCCTAAAGTCCTAATCAGGCTTGTAATCATAAACAGCAAGATTTTTAATTGCTGACTAATTTAGTGGAGAATCACATTCAGGTACTTCTTTAATTATTGTTGTACTTTTGCCTGCACTCATGGTTTAGGTTTGACTCTTGTCCTCAACTTACGAGACATGTTTTGGCTTTTTGACTTATATAGGAAGAACAATTCTCTCTTGACAAATGTATTTGTTGCAATTAAAAAGAAAATAACTGCTATGTTCAATCCTCTTGGAAGCCAGTAGAGGACTGAACTTGAAATTAGAAGATTGAATTGGGTTGTATAATTGCTCTTTGGCTAAGAATAACAAGTCAACGTAACTGATATGTAAGGTAACAAATTTGACCCTCCCTTGGTTTATCGTTCTGTATATCTTTTCACTTGTTTTTTATTTGAGATTGCCCAAAATTTCTGATGTTGACTCTGGCTAAGGCCTGGTGTGGGCTACCTCAAAACATAAAGTATATTTCTTGTCTAACTACTCTATCATGGAGTGGTCATCATTATCATACAATTTGACCGTTGTTCTTAACATGTCTGGTCATGTAGCACCTACTGAGGTAATTGAAGTTTATTTATAACAATTTGGTGATTTTTGATGGAATCAGATTGATATTGTAATCAAGAAAAAAAGATGAATTGCAAAGGCTTGAATATTATTGATAGCAAGATTGCATACATTGAGAGATCAAAGATTACAAATAAATAGAACAATAGAAAACGGCTAGAACCCTAAGTCTCGCAACAAACTAGTAGACCGAGTATTAGGGATTACTTATTCAACTAATAACGTAAACAAGAAATTAAATAAAGTCACATGGGAGATAACTAACTGATCTCAATAAATAATGCATGCATGGGTCATATTTCAATACCCTCCCTTGATCCATGCTCCTTGACTCCAAGCCAATGTCTGAAAAACACAAATTTTCCCGAGTAACCGCATGAGTCAGCAGATCTGCCAGCTGCTCATTTGTGTTACAATATTCCAGCTTCACGAACTCTTGATTCACCATTTCTCTTATAAAGTGATGTTTTAGTTCAATGCGCTTTGAACGGCCATGCATAACAGGATTTTTACTCAAATTAATAGTTGATTTGTTGTCACAAAACATCATAGTGGCTTTCTTTTGATCAAACCCAAGATCTTCCAAAATTCTTCTCAGCCATATAGCTTGACAAGTAGCAGTGGTTGAGGCTATATATTCAGCCTCGGTACTTGACAAGGCAATAGTGGATTGCTTCTTCGAGCTCCAGGTTACAGCACCACTACCCAATGAGAAAACATTAGCTGACACACTTTTTCTATCATCAGCACATGAAGCCCAGTCGCTATCCGTGTATCCAACAAGTTCAATCTTAACACCTTTTTCATACCACATACCAAACGACAACGTACCAGCAACATACCTCATAATTCTTCTCGCAGCCCCAAGATGAAGTTTAGATGGAGATTGCATACAACGAGCTACAACTCCAACTGCATAGGCCAGGTCTTGCCTAGTGTGAGTCAAATAAATTAGGCCATCTATCATACTCCTATACCTGGCTATATTAACTTTGTCTGCACCATCATCTGAGCTCAGCTTTTCACTTGTATTCATAGGCGTTTCTTCAGTCTTGCAGTTAATCATTCCAAACCTGTCAAGTAGAGTCTTGGCATACTTTTCTTGACCCAAAAACACACCTCTTTCACATTGATATACTTCCAAACCGAGAAAGTATTTTAATAGCCCCAAATCGGTCATTTCAAAGACCCTTTTCATGCCGATTTTGAATTCATCTACAAGCCCATCACACGGACTTGTACATATTATGTCATCAACATACAAACACACGTAAATACGTTTATGATCATCACCTGATTTCACGTAGAGAGTAGGCTCGTTTATGCTCCGATGATACCCATTTTCAACAAAATAACCATCGATCTTGGCATACCAAGCTCTAGGAGCTTGTTTTAACCCATAGAGTGCCTTCTTCAACTTGTATACATAGCTTTCTTTACCCGATACAATAAACCCTTCCGGTTGTTCAACATAGATTTCTTCGGTTAAATCGCCATTCAAGAAGGCCGACTTAACATCTAGTTGATGGATTTTCCACCCCATTTGGGCTGCAATACTCACAACAACACGGATGGTTTCGAACCGAGCAACGGGTGCAAACGTCTCTTGATAATCAATACCTTGCATTTGCGAGTACCCTTTTGCAACTAAGTGAGCCTTATGGCGAATAATACTACCATTAGCACCCAACTTGGTCTTGTACAACCATTTCAAACCAACTAGATTTTTACCAGGAGGAAGTTGGACAAGCTCCCAGGTCTTATTTCTTTTGATAGCATCTAACTCCTCATTCATTGCATCTATCCTTTCTTGCTTCACAATGGCTTCTTCATAGTGCAGCGGATTAGTGACATTTAGAGCAAACTGACAATTGTAGAAATAAGTACCAACATTAATCTCTTCGGTCCTATCATAAACATCTTGAAGCCCCTTGGTTCTAGGAGGATGAGAGGGTGTATTGGTGTTATCATGTTGTGAAGAAGATAATGTGTGTGAATCTGAGGTTTGGCTTTGGTTGTTGTTTGATTCTGAAGTAGTAAATTGAGGTTGACTGATTGAGTGTTGCTGGTTCGAAGAGTAAGTAGTCGGTGAGTTTGAGTAGTTTCAGTGGGTTTTTGAGGTGTTACGGCTTGGGCTGAAGGTGGTGAAAGTGGTGATTGAGGATCTTGGTTTGGTGAAGAATGATTAGGTCATCAAAAGGGAAAGGATCGATATAGTTTAGTTCATAGGAGAGGGGTTCCTCCTTATTCCACTGCCATTTTTCCGATTCCAGAAACTTGACATCTCTTCTAGTCAAAAACTTTTTTGTAATAGGATTACATAATCGATAACCCTTGCTTTGAGTAGAGTAACCGATAAAGATGCACTTCTCTGATTTATCATCAAGCTTTCGACGAAACTGAGAGGATATTAAACCATAGGCCACACAACCGAACACCTTGAGATGATTAACCGTGGGTTTCCTGTTAGACCATGCCTCAAGAGGTGTTTGGTTACGAACAGCCTTGGTTGTGGCCAAATTGATCAAATACACTGCCGTGGCCACACCTTCTGCCCAGAAATAATTAGGAACCAACATACTCGTGAGCATACTTCTTGTCATTCCCATAACAGTTTGGTTCTTCCTTTCTACAATGCCATTGTGCTCATGAGTGTATGGAACAGTTAATTCCCTTTTAATGCCATGAGCTTCACAGAACTTATTAAATTCTGTGGAAGTGTACTCTCCACCCCGATCCGATCTTAACACCTTGATAGAGCTTTCACTTTCTTTTTCAACCATGAGTTTAAATACTTTGAACTTGGAGAATACTTCAGCTTTGTTAGAGAGAAAATATACCCAGCACATCCGGGTGTAATCATCAATAAAGAGAACATAGTACCTGCTGCCACCAAGACTTAAAACTTGCATTGGTCCACAAACATCAGAGTGAACCAATTCAAGCTTCTTAGTAGCTCTCCAAGACTTGAAAGGAAAAGATTCCTTGGCCTGTTTTCCCACTACACAACCTTCACATTTTTCTGCCTTTTAAATTTTTGGTAGACCATAAACCATTTGTTTATCATGCAGTAGCTTCAAACTTTCAAAATGATAATACCCATATCTCATGTGCCAAAGTTTAGAGGCTGCATCAATAGGTGTACATGTACTTGGTTCAGTCTTGGAAGCATCCAAGAGGAACATGTTATTATTGAGTACAAGTACACTCATCAGAATTTTGCCTGAAGCTTTATGAGTAATGTCACATTTTCCATCATCAAACAATAACGCATACCCCCTTTTCATTAATTGACCAAGACTCAACAGGTTATAACCTAGGTAAGGAGCAAAACAAACATCTTCAAGGAGTCTAGTGTTACCATTTTAAGTGACAATCTTCACGGTACCCTTTCCTTGAACTTGAAGCTCTTTCTAATCACCAAGTTTGACTCCAATCTTGAAGTTTTCGTCCAGATAAGTGAAACTTTCTTTATCTCCCGTCATATGATTAGATGCCCCCGAATCAAGAAACCAAAGGGTAGGATCATTGCCAGATGGTTCTTCATTAGTAAGGGCAATAAACAATCGTTCATCATCTTCTTGAACATTCTCATTCTCGGCAGAGGCAGCGGCGGCTGTTTCTTCATTATACCAACAGTCCTTTTTCTCGTGACCGTATTTGTTGCAACATGTGCAATGAGGTATCCTGGAGTTGGGAGAATTTTGACTTCTCCCACGACCTCTACCTCTAAATGACAGCCTTCCTCTTCCTCGTGAAAAATTACCCTTATTTATGTTCGACTCTTGCATGGCTTGCAAGGCCTGGGCATCTCCACCATTCGTCTTTTCAGGAGTTCTGCTGTTGATTCGTTCTTCTTGGGACTGTAGGCATCCCATGAGTTTCACAGGAGTGAGAGTAGCAAGATCATTATTGATTTCAATAGACGGTACTACATAATCAAACTTTGCAGTTAGGCTACGTAGTATCTTTTCAACCACAACTTGATCAGCAATGATCTCATCGAAGGCCCTCATTTGGCTAACAAGGGCCATTACTCTTCCAAAATAATCGCCTACGACCTCTCCTTCTTTCATGAGCAGGTTCTCAAAATCCCTTCTAAGGCCTTGAAGTTTCACGGCCTTAACTTGTGAGTCTCCTTGGAATTCCAATTTCAGAATCTCCCACATTTCCTTTGTCGTGGAAGCAGCAGCAACATGAGAAAACAGTTGATCATGTACAGCCTGCTGAATAATGGCCATAGCATGAGCATCTTTCTTTCAGGCATTCTTGAGTTTCCCTTGATCTTTCTCTTTTTCATCAACACCATCTTGTACTAGATCCCATAGATCACGAGATCTGAGAATAGTCTTCATCCGAATGCTCCAATATTCATACCCTTCTCCCTTAAACACCGGAATTGGAATAGCTGCGGTGGGCAAGAGACTGGTACCTGGCTGATCGGCCATGGGATAAACTAGGGTAAAAGGGAACGAGTAGAAGGGATGAAGATGTATTATAGGATCGATTAAAAAATAAAAACCGGTGCTCTGATACCAATCTGATGGAATCAGATTGATATTGTAATCAAGAAAAAAAGATGAATTGCAAAGGCTTGAATATTATTGATAGCAAGATTGCACATTGAGAGATCAGAGATTACAAATAAATAGAACAATAGAAAACGGCTAGAACCCTAAGTCTCGTAACAAACTAGAAGACTGAGTATTAGGGATTACTTATTCAACTAATAACGTAAACAAGAAATTAAAGTCACATGGGAGATAACTAACTGATCTCAATAAATAATGCATGCATGGGTAATATTTCAATAATTTTTATCTATTTTTAGTTCATTTATAATTTTGCTATTTTAATATTCGTGTATTTATATGCTTTATTGTCAAGGAAGATTTTTTAGTTGACAGAAGAATTCGAGGAGAGCTCGCATGTAAGGTATTTTTGCAGTGTGATAGTTCAAAATCTCTCTTTTATTCAATTTCTTTCTTCTGGAATGTCTTGGGTTGAAAGGATCTAATAACAATCTAACACATTTGTCAATGTTTTCAATACATAACCTTGGGTCTATCTTTTTTACTCTAGATGCAGCATAAACTTGTTTGGATCCAATCATAACCTTGGTTCTGATATTTGCAATATCAGCATTGGTATACCATTTGGTCCTTGCTTCAGCCAGGGCCGGCTCTCTTCATTTGTAAAAAGCACTAGCTTAGGGCTCCCAAAATTAAGGGCACCAAATTTTACCAGGTGAATACGTTTAATACTTTTAAAACATTCAAATGATTTTATTTTGAGAAAATGGCATTAGTACGTTAACTATGTTAATGCATAGAGGTATTCTGCTAAAACATTTAGACCATAAGTATATGTATGTTTGATCAAATTATATCTTGGGGATGGGTGAAAATCTCATACCGGGGCTGGTTCAGACTTAGTGCAGATCCGGAGAGTCCCGTAGTAAGACTGTCTGAGCATCAATACCAGTATATACTGAGGGGGGACTTCCAGTTGAAATAGACTGCTAAATGTGTGGTTTACTGTTAATTTATGATTAACTGTTTATCGTTATTCATGCCGAAATATATTTTGTGTCAAATTAAATGTATTCACCAGCGGTATTATTTTCAAACATTTTCAGGTAAACATAATTAAATATGTTTAGTCAGGTGTTAGTGCTGGATGGACTATGAATCCTATGCATAGAAACCCTGTGATGAATATAGTAGCAAGAATAGTGTCGGAAAGACTAAAGTTTCCTAGGCATAGACCTTGTAGCAAGTTTTGAATATCTGTTAGTAGACAGAAAATTTTTTAAACATTACGTTGAACAATGTTCCATAAAATTATGGGTATTTAATCCCCAACGAATATATGAAAGTTTGTTTTTATAAATTATCAAATAAATTGTGAAATGATTTTCCGCTGGATGAACGTCTTTCAAGACAAGCAAATAAAAGGTGAACAATAACGCGTACTAATTGGTCGCACTCTCGAGGTGCCCTGAAACCGGAGTGTGACAATAAAATTATGTGTTATGGGGTTTGGTTAGTGGCATATTTGAGAAAGAAAAAAAAATATTATCACGAGCTAGGTTGACATATAAACATAGTTTTTCTCATTAAAAAATGTTTAAAAAAGGGTATAGTGAGTGGGTTTGATTGGTGATTAAATAACCGTTAATTTAAGCAAAATACAACAATTTATTTCCTCCCAACCCTCGTGTTTTCCGTTCCAATGTAGACAATTTATCTAGTAAATCTTTTACGCATATGTGAATTTATTGCTACATGAAATCATTGAACATATCCAAAAAAACAAAGAAATAATTGAAGCAAAGTGATTTAGGTAATTAGCGTATGTTTTAAAATGAAGAAGATGACCAGAAGAAGACCACCACATGGACATTGTGGGTTAACTATGGTCAAATCTAAAATATTGATTAAATCTAGTTTGGATGGGTTATTGTACGTACAATGGATTGATTCAAACAGAAATTAATTCATCAAATATATTGTTTATATTAATATTAGAGTATAATAAGAACAAATGTTTTGACAAGTTTATATTTATTTATGTTAGGAACTATAAAATACCATTTTAAAATGAGATATGATTGAAAATACATATATATAAGTACTTTAATTCAATAAATATTTTCTTTTAAACCTTCGTTTAGAAAAACGGTCTTTTAAATATTTCGTTTTAAGAAAACTATTTTTGAAATATGTCATTTGTTTATAAAAATATGTTGTTTAAAATCTATGGGTTTTACTTCTTCGTTATATAAATTAGTTTTCTGTCTTTTGAAATGAGTGCTTTGCTAAAATTCCATTTTTGATAAAAAAAAAATCATTGTTTAAAAATCCTGATATTAATTATAAAATTTAAAAGAAATTCATTTTTTTAAATCGTTTTCTATAAAAAAGATCAACTTTAAAATTGTTTTAGAACTTCTTTCTTTATTTAAAATTTGAGAAAAAAGAGGGAAAATATAAGAATTTATTATTTTGACTTATTAAAAACGGACATCTAAAATGAACATAGTTTAAGAATGTGACACTTAACAAAACATGACCAAAAGGGTTAATAATAATTTATAGAAGGATGAGGTTAAATTGATAATAAAGGCTTGGTTATATGAATACTCAAAATTTATTATGTGATCGTTCACATCATTTCTCCATCTCTTTATGTATCTATATGTATGTATAGAAAAATATAAGGAGAACGTGAAAATAATAGGTGTACCTATAACATACCCCTTGATAAATACTATCTATTTTATGTTTTGTTGCTTTTTTTTAGTTTGTGTTTTATTTTTATAATTTAATTCTTTCACATATTATTTTATTCTTATACTTGTAGCTAAATAAATTTATAAAATGAATTAAATGAGTAAAATGAGAATAGAACAGAAAGGATTATTATTATTATTTTCTTATAAAAGGAAAGGATTTTATAAACAAACGATCGGATTGTGTGTGCAACGGTCAGATGAAATTAAATCCCCAAAATCAGTATAAATCTTTCATATCTGAACCCTAACGAAAACCCCCAAATCACTATAAAATCTTTCATATCGGAACCCAAATCGTTCCGGCGAACAACAAGTTTTCCGGCGAAGTTCCGGTAAGGTGTTCCGATGGTGTCGTTACTTCCGACGGCGCAACTCGCCGCTATAGTCGCCGGAGACCAAATCTCCGTAAACCTTACTCTTACTATTCAACTTCTTCTTCTTCTCATCTTTGTTTATATTCTTCTATCTGACTTCAATTCTCATTTGTTTTCACTTTCATTGTTCTATCTGACTTCTCATTTGTTCACAGGGGTGATCGGAAGTTCCATTGATTCTTACGACTTTTGAAATGGTGTCGCCGGAGGCCAAATCTCCGTGAACCACTGCCCTTACTATTCAACTTCTTCTTCTTCTCATCTTACTTTTTTATTCTTCTATCTAACTTCTCATTTGTTTTCATTTGTACAGATTCTGACGACTTCCATGTGTCGACTACTCTACTCACCATTCAATCTGGAACAATTTCTACACTCCCTTGCTTAATTCTTCTCTATGACTTTTTTTTGTTTTTATTTTAAACTAGCCTCAAATTCTGATAATATGAAAAGTACAGAAACTATGAAATCATTCCATTCTGTTACTTGTTCACAGGGGTGATCTGAAGTCCCATCACAGGAGGTGGGAATTTGTCGACTTTGAATTCAAGTTCTTCTTCTAATTTCATTTGATTTCATCTTAGTTTTTGTCACCTCATGACCTCTTGTAGTTTATCTTTGTCGTTTCCTCTCTGCCCCCATCACATGGAGCACCAGATCTGTCGTGCGAATCTGTTCAATCCTACCCATCTGCTCACCACCACCATTGGACATCACCAGTACACCACCATCATCGTCGAACATCTAGTATAGCGGTCTGCTGTTGTCTTCCATGTATAATTGATGTCTTGTAGGCTGTTGCTGATCAGGTAGGCAAGCCTTGATCTTTTCATAATATCTTAAATTGCTGATCAGGTGACATATTTTCACATATCCTTGGTTTTCTTATCAAAATCTTGGCATTAAAGCCCCTGCTTTTGTTATTATTGTCAGTCTGTATAGTGTTTTTCTAATTGGATTTTCATTTGGGTCTTAAAAGTTCACTGCAGCCCCTTCATTTTACTTTTTCATAATTGTCTTATTATGTGTATTGAACATGTTTAAAGTTGGTAAACTATGTGTGATATAACTAAGAATTTGTAGTTTTCTGTCTCAACTAACATAAGCAGGAAGGAGCAAGCAAAGAGGACATTGAACTGCTGCCAAAATTCACATTTTGGCCTTATGGTGAGATACAAGGGCTGTGTCGTGGACTAATGACCGAATGTGGCACCGACCTCTTACGTACCCTTTGTGTTCTCTCTTTATGTCAATGTGTTTGATGTACCTACGTTCTTTATGCAGATATTGATACAACAAAAGTACAGAACCAGAACCAAGCGAGCTACATCTTGAATCAAAACCATCCACTCATTAAACCTATCTTTCAGGTGTGCAATCGTCTGCATCTTAACCTAAAATAATCAATTGCATACACATTAATAAGGGCTATAAATTTTGAATTGGCATGTAGTGATTACTTCTTTGATTAACAGTTTTGAATTCACGGTTTACAATTACTACAAGAGGATCTTTATGATCATTCACAAAAGTAAGCACATTTTTTCAAGTTCTTCTTCTCATCTTAGTTTATCCTTCTATCTTACTTTTCATTTGTTTTCATTTGTATAGATTGCCCTAAATTCATTGATTCTGACGACTTGATGTGTGGACTACTCACCATTCAATCTGTAACAATTTCTACACTCCCTTGCTTAATTCTTCTCTATAACTTTTTTTGTTTTTATTCTAAAGTAGCCTTAAATTCTGATAAGATGAAAAGTACAAAAACTATGAAATCATTCCATTATTATAGGTAATGCCGAGATGCTGTTGATAAGGTGCATTTTAACGATTCTGTTTCCCTTCTCTGTGTGTATAGTGTAAATGTGGATGTGTATGTGTTCATCTATGATCTGTGTCTATATCAAGATGACTTGTCTGTTCAATAAAATTACATGTTTGTATTCTTTACCCTTGCATTCATCAAGGTAGCAGTCCAAATCCGAACTCATAATAAATAAAATTCTTTTAAATTCTTTATGTTTGCTGAAGTAGCAGTCCAAATCCGAACTCATAATTAGTAAAATTCCTTTAAATTCTTTATGTTTGCTGAACTCAAATATCAAGGCACTTCTAAGTTCTTGGTTAATGTTGTGGAGGAAGATATACTTTAAAAACATTTTTGAGTTATTTCAAGCAGGTTTTATGACGTGTAATATTTTGCCTCTTATTGTTATTGGAAGTACTAGCTTATATAAGATCAAGAAAACTTTCAATTCTTGGCTTATGAAACTATTTGTTAGACTGGGCTGTAGTGAAAACTGGAATTTGGCTGTAATACCTGGATGTATGCTTGTAGGATGTGTGTTTTTCTTGTTATGCTTCATTTCAGAAAACACAAGTGATGTATGTAATTTAGTGACTAACTATGTTGTGTTGAGATTCGGCAGCACCAAGCCTGAGCTTATTGTAAGTCCGTCCTGTTCATATAATATTTTTGTACTTGTGCAGCAATGCTGGTATTGTGTGTACTTTTAGGAGTGAAATATCAACAATATAAGTTGTAGTATAAGTTCATGGGTTTAGATTTGAATCTGTGACGGGGTTGTGACATGAAATTTTAGTATTTAAACATTCTGAAAGTGTTCATAATCTGGTCAGGATGATTCCTCTGAAAATATCATACCAGGTGGGTAGGCTGGTGAAAGGATATTCTGAAATATTGTATTTCTTTTATAATGGAATGTCTTTGATCAAACTATAAACTTACTTTTTTTTCAACTGGTACACAACATGAAAAGAAAAACTAATGTTTAATTTTTTGTATCATTTATTCACCTTATGGCCTCTTGTAGTTTATCTTTGTTGTTTTCCTCCCTACCCCCATCACATGGAGCACCGGATCTGTCTCACGACTCTGTTCATCCCCACCCATCTGTTCACCACCACCGTTGAACATCACCACCACCATTGTCGAACATCTGGCATTGCGGTCTGCTATTGTCTTCCATGTATAATTTATGTCTTGCAGGCTGTTGCTGATCAGGTAGGCAAGCCTTGATCTTTGATAATATCTTAAATGGCTTCATCTATTCTTGCAAAACTTGACATATATTCACATATTCACATATCCTTAGTTTTCTTATCAAAATCTTGGCATTAAAGCCCCTGCTTTTGTTGTGATTGTCAGATTGTGTAGCGTTCTTTCTAATTGGAATTTTTGGGTCTTAAAAGTTCATTGCAGCCACTTCGTTCTACTTTCGCATAATTGTCTTATTATGTGTGTTAAACATGTTTGAAATTTTAAACTATGTATGATATAACTAAGAATTTGTAGTTTTCTATCTCAACTAACATAAGCAGGAAGGAGCAAGCAAAGACGACATTGAACTGCTGCCAAAATTCACATTTCAGCCTTAATTACGGCCGAGCTGGAAAAACCAATGATGAGATACAAGGGCTGTGTGGTGGACTAATGTTAAATATGTTATTCTTCTCCGAACAGTGGCCTGCTTTTCTTTTGTTTTAATTGGAGATTGTGTGCCCTAAACTCATTCACCTCACGATTTCTGCTTCAATCTTACTAATCTCAGACTATCTTTTGTTTGCTATATGTATTCAGAATCTGTATTTCCTGACGCACGATTTCTGCTTTAGTCTTTGTTTATGGTTCTGTATTCTATTATCATTCAATCTCACCAACTAAGGTAACAATTTCTACTCTCCCTGGTCTAGGCTACCTTAATACATGAAATATATCTCATGTCTAACATTCGTCCTCATTAGCCTACACATATATAACAGTAAGTTCCAAGTTAAATAATCTTAGGCTTTCTTTTCTTTGCTATTTGTATTCAGAATCTGTATTTCATGATGTAGTTAGATTCTTATATCAACCATACTTTTAACGTGTCCAGCATTTCAACATTGTAATTGGAATTAGTCAATACTTGTTAGTAAATTACTGTATAAATATGTCTGGAACTGTAATAATGCTTTCATTTCTGGATGTCATCTGCAGAACACTCAGTTAAAAGGTTCTTTAAATTCTCCAGCTGGTCTTCCTTTGACTGATGTGTAAGTTTGAATTCTCATGTACCATGCAAATCGTGATCTGTGGTGGGTATCTCATCTAAGTTATTCATTTTTTAATCGGAGATTGCCCTAAACTACTGACGATTATGGTAACAATTTCTCTACACTCCTCCCTTGGTTAGTCGTTTTGTGTAACTTTTCTTGTTGGCTCTGATGATTTCGGACTGTAGTCTACTCACCATTCAATCTGTGGTGTCCAAGGATCCGACTGACTCATGATTTCTGCTATTTTGTTTATCGTTCTAGATTGCCTGAAAATTCCTTGATTCTGGTGACTAGAGGAAATATAACCATTCAATCTGTGGCTACTCACCGTTCAATTATCAGGTAATACCTTTATGCTGTTGATAAAGTAAATTAATAACGGTTCTGTTTACATTGTGTGTGTATGATGTGTATGATGTTGTATTTAGAATCTGTATTTCCTGATGCAGTTAGAGTACTCACCGTTCAATTATCAGGCAATACCTTTATGCTGTTGATAAAGTAAATTAATAACGGTTCTGTTTACATTGTGTGTATGATGTGTATGATGCTGTATTTAGAATCTGTATTTCCTGATGCAGTTAGATTCTTATATCAACCATACTTCTAACGTGCTACATGTTGATGCAGGATCTCTCATATAAATAACCTCACAGGATAGTACATGACTTCATTGTCAAGCATTTCTACATTGTAAGCCTCTTTCTTGGAACTAATTAATAATTGTTAGTAAGTTATTGTATAAATATGTCTGGAACTGTAATGATGCTTTCATTTCTGGATGTCATGTGCACAACAATCAATTAAGGTAACAATTTGTTTTCAACCCTTATTAATCATGATCTATGGTGGTTATCTCATCTAACTTTTCATTTGTTTTTATTGGAGATTGACCTAAACTCATGGACCTGACGATTAAGGTAACAATTTCTCTACACTCCTCCCTTGGTTAGTCGTTTCCTATAATTTTTCGTATTGATTCTGACGACTTCGGTCTCTAGTCTACTCACCAATCATCTGTGGCTTCTAAGGATCCGACGAACGATTTCGCACACAATTTCTGCTCTAATTATACTTTATCATGATGTATTCTATTCACCATTCAATCTCACCGACTAAGGTAACAATTTCTACTCTCCCTGGTCTTGGCTACCTCAAAACATGAAATATATCTCATGTCTAACATTCGTCATCATTATCAGCACATATTTACCAGTAAGTTATAAGTTATATAATCTCAGACTTTCTTTTCTTTGCTATATTTATTCAGAATCTTTCCTGATGCAGATCAACCATACTTCTAATGTGCTACATGTTAATGCAGGGATCTCTCATATAATTAATCTCACAGGAGATCTATCAAACTCCCTGAGTTCATTGTGTCAAGCATTTCTACATTGTAATGATTCTTTCATTTCTGGATCTCATGTGCAGAAAACTCAGTTACCAGGTTCTTTAAATTCTCTAGCTGGTCTTCCTTTGACTGTAGTGTAAGTTAGAATTCTGATGTGGTGGTTATTTTATTCCTTTATCTTCATTATAGAAACTTCGCAAACAACCGATTCAGGGATGGATAGCTTCTTTCCATTCCAGCTTTCATTTAAGCTATTATGCGACATTTATACGAATGTTTAAACTATCCTTTGCATTTTAGTTGGCCCTATAAGTTAAACTAAGTATTACAGAATGAACTCTATTGTTTTTATATGTATTAGGCACAATTTTAGTTATGGGCTTTCTTGTTTCTTACATGTATGCTGATATGTTGATTGCTTATATACGATTAATCTTTTGTGGATTGCTGTTGAAATTACATGTGTTTCTGATTACGGATTAGTTGGCTCTCCGCAATACACAGTTACGGGTCAAGGGTTGTTTCGAGTGTAACAAAGTTTCATTTTAGTTTCCATATTCTGTTAGGTCCTACAAAAGGTCTCAAGTCAAATTGGCTTAACTAAGAGGTCATAACAGGTTTGTAAAATAGTTTTACATTTTCTGTCCCAATCAGGTCAGCCTACTTGCAGAGGTCTTATTGGGGCCTTACCCGTTTTATTTGGTGTCATTTTTGGTCATTGTTGGTGATGATGAATACTTTGCTGCAGGGATCTCCCATATAAATAACCAAACAGGAGATCTACCAAACTCCCTGAGTTCATTGTGTCAAGCATTTCAACATTGTAAGCCTGTTTCTTGGAACTACTCATTACTTGTTAGTAAGTTATTGTATAAATATGTCCTGAACTGTAATATTTCTGAATGTCATGTTCAGAACAATCAATTAACAGGTTCTTTAAATTCCCTAGCTGGTCTTCCTTTGACTGATGTGTAAGTTTGAATCCTCATGTACCATGTTCATCGTGATCTGTGGTGGTTATCTCATGTATCATGGTCTTCCTCGACTGATGTGTAAGTTTGATTATATTACTAGATAAATCTGGAAACAAACTATTATATACCTAGTCAAGTATCGTATGTAATGAAATCCTTTCAAAAGATGGTATTGTTAATAAGAAAAAGTTCTCAACTTCGTGATAGTGTTTTTTTTTAATGTTATATGCAGTTAATGTAGAAATGCAAAAGCAGCAGAAAATTCGACTTTTGAAAGACGGAAAAATGGATCTACAAGGGAGTGGAATCCCCTGTAACCAGTAGTTCCTATACCGCAACTCTTCAAATGGCAACAAACTGTTTCTTTCAAGACAATATAATTGGTGAAGGTTCTTTAGGTTGTGTTTATAAAGCAGACTTCTCCGATGGAAAGGTAAATTTATTTTCATCAATTGTTAATAAATTATTGCATAAATATGTCTAGAACTGTTATAATGCTTTCATTTCGGGATGTCATGTGCAGAATAGTCAGTTAACAGATTCTTTAAATTCTCCAGCTGGTCTTCCTTTGACTGATGTGTAAGTTTGAATTCTCATGTACCATTCTAATCCTGATCTGTGGTGGTTATCTTATTTTATGTAATTTTTGTTGATTTTTTTGAAACCGTTTGATGTGGTTTTGTGTGTATTATTTTCAGTAAAATAGCAGTTGACCGCAACCAGGTTAGACTACTTACAGAGGTCTTTTCGAGGTGGTAACCATTTTATTTTAGCATGCTTTTTGGTCAAGAGTTAGGAAGCATCATAACTGATTTTGTTATTATACGAATTAATTAATGAGGTTTTGTCGGTGGGTTGTAATCACGAACTAAAGTAGACTATTAATTAAGTAATGTTGTCTTTATGACCGTATTTTTCAACTTTGTTTTTTTGGAATTAAGGATAAGAAAAAAAGTACATACGTGTTGGCTCGGCCTGACCTGATATATGGTAATGTAGAATACACTTCCCTTTCTTAATCTCTGTGTCACATGAAACTCTTTGCATAGAGTGTTAGTTATAAATATGTATAAATACTTATTAGTAAATTATTGTATTAATATGTCTGTAACTGTAATAATGATCTTTTTTGTGGATGTCATGTGCAGAACAATCAATTAACAGGTTCTGTAAATTCCCTAATGTGTAACTTTGAATTCTCATGTCCCATGTTAATCTGATCTGTGGTGGTTATTCCTTTATCTATATCACAGAAGCATTTTCAGTGGTAGATATTAAAGGAGCTTCTTTCCTTTCCAGCTTTTATGTAAGCTATTATACGAGTGTGTAAATTATTATATGCATTTAATTTGTCTCTTTAAATAAAACAGACATGATGAAAATTCGTTTGATAATGTCTCTTTAAATAAAACAGACATGTGTAAATTATTATATGCATTTAGTTTGAATTCTCATGTCCCATGTTAACCTGATAGTGTTTTTTTTTAATGTTGTATGCAGAAATGCAAGAGCAGAGGGTATTGCCCACAGCCAGCGTAATAGATTTGGAGCCCCCACCTGCAGTAAACTCAACTTTTGAAGAGGGAAAATGGATCTACAAGGGAGTGAAATCCCCTATAACTAGTAGTTTCTACACTATTGCAACTCAAGTTTAGTACCTATGAGGTCATTTCTATTCATTTTTAGTTCATTCAAAATTTTATAATATTTAATTATCTATATGCTTTGTGGTCATCTAGACACATGCTGGGAGTTTGCTGGAAGGTCTTACACAAACTCAAGTTAGTACTCTAGCAATCAAGGGTGATCTGTAAGGTAATTTTTTGCAGTATAATGGTTCAATTTTTATTTTTTTTAATCTTTTATATGCTTTCTTTCTTCTGGAGTGTCTTGGGCTGAAGGATCTAACAAGTAACAACGATATACTGTCTTATTTTTGAAACATTGTGCTGAAAGATGATGCCTTGAACTTGTTAGATCTATGTATACCTTTTTGACCCTAGCTGCAACATAAACTTGTTTGGTTCCTCTCATAACCTGGGTCTAATATTTGGAACATTAGCATGGGTATACCTTTTTGGCCCTAGCTGCAGCATAAACTGATACTGTGGATATGTGCTGTTAGATCTATGTATTATGTGCTCTCAGAATCTAATAAATATAAGGATTTTTGTTTTATTCAAAATGCTTTTACCGTAATGAGTCCACTAGAATGTATTTTAAACAAGTTGTAGACAAACAAACACTTAATGAGTCAACTGAGATGTATAGTGTAATCTCTTCAATATCACTCGTAAAGTCCTAATAAGACTGGCAATCACTAATAGCAAGATTTTTAATTGCTGACTAATTTAGTGGAGAATCACATTCAGGTATTTCTTTAATTATTGTTGTACTTTTGCTTGCACTCACTCTTGTCCTCGACTTACGAGACTTGTTTTGCCTTTTTGACATATATAGAAAGAATAATCCTCCCTTGACAAATGTATTTGTTGTAATTAAAAAGAATAATCCTCCGTTGATCAATTTGGGCAATTTTGGGCATTTTCGTTTAGCTAATATATTTATTTTGCCCCGTATGACTTGTTAGAGATTTAACCATATGACTTTTTAGAGATTTAAAATTTGACTTAACCCTTATTATGGTTTTGACCGTATGACTTATTTCAATATGACTCGTTAGAGATCTGACCGTAAGACTTGTTTGAGCCATTTGACTCATCATTTTTAGCTGTTGTTTTAGTTAACCATTTAACTTGTAATAGATAAAACATTTTTTAGTCAAAAGTTCTTACAACCAATGGAAAGAAGTTGAGCACCGGAGCTATTTTAGGTATAAGTTTTGGTTCTGCATTCCTTATATTTTTTTCAGTTCTTATACTTCTTTTCTGCATTCAAAAAGGGAAAAGGACGGAAAATGTCAGAAGTTCTACAGTAAATCCTCTTGGCGAGAAAGGTTCAGCTCATCTTTTTTCTATTATTGATTATATGCATAGGTATTCTTATTAACGAAAAAAGGCATTAGATAGATCTGGAAACAAACTACTATAAATGATGCCTAGTCAAGTATGTATAGAATGAGATCCTTTCAAATGATGGTATTATTAAATTAAAAAAAGTTCTCAACCTCCCAATAGTGTTTTTTTTTAATGTTGTATGCAGTTAATGCAGAAATGCAAAAGCAGAGGGTAACACCCACAGCCAACAGAATAGATTTGGAGCCCCCACCAACACACTAGTCAACTTTTGAAAGAGGGAAAAATGGATCTACAAAGAGAGAGAAATCCCCTATAACCAATAGTTCCTACACTATTGCAACTCTTCAAATGGCAACAAAGATAAAATTAGTGGATAATATAACTCGTGAAGGTTCTTTAGGTCATATTTATAAAGCAAACTTCTTCTAGGAAAGGTAAATTTATTTTCATTAATTTCCAAAGATAAAATTAGTGGATATCCAAGTTAATTTGGTTTTACATTTGTTTTCTCCAAGATGATGGCTGTTAAAAAGATGGATAATGTAGCATGATCACTTCAAGAAGAAGATAATTTTGTTGAAGCTGTCTCTAACTTGTCACACTTAAGGCACCCAAACAGTGGGCTAATTGGCGATTGAGGTAAATGCTTCGACCATCCTTTGGTTTATTGTTCTGTATTACTTTTCGTTTGTGTTTGTTTGAGATTGATTTTAAATTCCTTGATTATGGCAAGGATTGATATAGAAATTTTGATTGGGGGCTATTCAACTATTGAAGGTAATGATTATGGCAAGGATTGTATTACTTTTCGTTTGTGTTTGTTTGAGATTGATTTACTCTTTTTCATTTGAAATTTCCTTTAGTTTCTGATATTGAATCTGGCGACTAGAAGTTTTAGGGTAACAAGTTCAATCTGTGGGGTAGTTAACAATTAAGGTAAATGTTTTCACCCTCCCTTGGTTAATGTACTGTATTAGTTTTCATTCGAGGCTGTCCTTAATTTGGCCACGGGAAACAATTTTGATCCGCAGCTACTAGAACAATTGAGGTAACAATTTTGACCCTCTCTTTGTTTATTGTTCACGGTATGACTGTCATATTATTCATTCTAGATTACTATTGAATGTTGATCTTGATTTTGGTGAATAAACGATGAAGGTACAATTTCAACCACTGGGATACTAAGTGATTAAGGTAACAATCTCGATCCTCCCTTGCTTTATTGTTCTGTATAACTCTCATTCGTTTTCATTCGAGACTGACTTAAACTTCCCATATTGAATCTAGCGACTAAAGGATTAAGGTAACAATTTCGATGCGTGAGCTACATAGCCATTGAGGTAATAATATCAAGCCTTCCTTGGTTAATGGTTCTGTATAACTACTCATTTGTTTCCATTTGAGACTGCCCTTTAATTCTGATGTTAATTCTGGCTACTTAAGGATTAAAGTAACAATTTTGATATGTGCACTACTCATCAATTAAGGTAAGAATATCTTCTTCCCTTAGTTTATCGTTTTGTATAACTGTTCATTCAAAATTGCCCATGAATTTTAATGATGATTGTGGCAACAAATGTAGACATAAAAGAATTAGTAAAATAAATGTTCTGTTTCCTTGGAAGTGGTAGTCCGGTAGATGACTGAACTTGAAATCAAAAAGTTGAATTAGGGAGTATTTAGGTGCTTTAGGTCGATTTGGGGTGTATTTAGATGCTTTTAATGCTGTTTCAGCCCCTAGTTTGGCTAATTATAGACTCAAAACTCACGAACAAATAGGTGTAAGTTGTTGTAAAGAAGAATTGAATATTTACTTGAACACTCACAAGAACTTTTGTTTCATTCATAGACTTCAAAAAAAAAATAGTCTAGAATCAAAAGACATGCACTTACTGTTCCTACAAGACAGAGTAAATGACCCACTAACTTTAAACAACTAACACTCAAGCAAAAACAACCTAATCTGCTGTAACTAAACCCTTTAAACTGCTGTAGACCCGCTCAACCCATGGGAAGTGCTAATGGCATGGACTAAACTTGTAGTAAAAGAGTATATTGTGTTGTAAATAATTGAGTACAATAAGGCCCTATATATAGAGACTTATACAAACTATTTTTAGTAAACTGCTAGCTATAATATAGCTAATATAATGACAATCATTAACATATTTATCAGCATAAATCTTGGTCTAAAATTCCCCCTCCCAGCGACCTTTAGCTTGGACCTAAGAAGTAAGAACCGTTGTGAAGATAAAGGCTTTGTAAACACATCTGCAATTTGATCATTTGTCTTGATAAACTAAACCGAAAGCTTTCTTTGGGCGACTTTTTCTCTGACAAAATGAAAGTCGATCTCCGCATGTTTTGTAGGAGCATGAAACACTGGATTAGCTGAGAAGTATGTGGCACCTAGATTGTCACACCATAAGATAGGAGCTTTAGTCATGAAAATGTGAAGTTCCTTTAGAAGTGCCTCAAGCCATGTCAATTCTGCAAGGGTATCTGCTAAGACTTTATATTCTGCTTCTGTAGATGACCGAGAGACAGTGCGTTGTTTACGAGCATGCCATGAAATAATATTTTATCCAAGATAGATGGCATATCCCCCGGTGGATCGACGGTCATCTAGAGAACCAACCCAATCTGCATCGGAGAAGGCTGTAAGAGGCCGATTATGGGCATCTATGTAGGCATGTATAATAGGAGCTGATTTTTGTTGAATCAACAAGCCCAAATGAGAGGTTCTTTGTAGATACCTAAGAATTCTTTTGACTGCACACCAATGATTTTATGTGGGGGAGTGCATAAATTGACAGACTTTATTGACCGCGAAGGTGATGTCCGGTCAGGAAAGAGTTACGTATTGTAGTGCTTCAACAATCTGTTGAAATTTAACTGGATCATTAAAGTGAGGACTGTCATCAAGAGCCAAATTAGAGTTAATGGCCATAGGCGAGTCAATCTGTTTGGACTGAGAGAGGCCTTCTTTGTGAATAATATCACGTATATGGTTCTTCTATGAGAGAAGCAAATCATTTCCTTTTGGAAGCACTTCGAATCCTAGAAAATAAGAGAGCCGACCCATGTCTTGGATCGGAAGTGTGGTGCTTAACCGGTGAATGATATGATCAATGAGCCGAGGGGGGTTGCCGGTTAGGATGATATCATCTACATAGACAAGCCTTTACCGTAAAGAACCATTGTGGGAGTAAATAAATAATGATGGATCTGTTTTAGATCCTTGAGACCCAAGCTGCAACAAAGTATCTAAAAGTCGATTAAACCAGGCCCTCGGTGCTTGTGTGAAGCAGACAAAGATGATTTGGTTTTTGTGAATCAATGAAACCAGGTGGTTGTCGTAAATAAACAGTTTCCTTGAGATCTCCATGTAGGAATGCGTTCTGGACATCGAGTTGACGAAGAGGCCATTGCCTTGCCACAACAAGTGATAGAACCACACGCACAGTAGTAGATTTTACTACTGGACTAAATGTCTCGTGATAATCAATTCCTGGCTATTGGTTGAACCCTTTCGCCACCAAACGGGCTTTGTAACATTTGATATTCCCACTTTCGTCACGTTTCAATCTATACACCCACTTACAATCAACAACATTGGCATTAGGAACGGGTGGTACACGAGTCCATGTATCGTTTCTCATCAAGGCTTTGAATTCTCTGTCATGGCTGCACGCCAATGAGGACTCTTGTTGGCAATAGCAAAAGTGGAGGGTTCAGTTGAGGAAGAATCTGTTGATGTGTGAAATGCAGAGGCATTGTATGGGTGTGTCTTCTTGGGATTTTGGCGAAGATTTGGAGGACGGGTACGTGGTTGACTTTCGGTTGTGGAGGGATTTGTAGGAGCTGGTGTAGGATTTGTGGATTGAGTTTTTGGTTTGCGACTGTAATTGTGTTGTAAAGGGGGTGGATCATGGCGGGGAGTGGTATTGGAGGTGGTTGGGGCAATTATGGATGCTGGTATATTAAGTTGGATGGTAAGGTGAGCTAAACCAGATGGGTTTTGGATGGGAGGTGTTGTGCCATTACCGGATGAGTTTTGGGTTGAATGGGAATTTGCCTGGCCGGATGGTTGGGAAGGCGGGCTGGATGGTTGGGCAGGTGGGCTGGAGGGTTGGGCAGGCGGGTTAGAGGGTGGATTATTTAGGCTAGGTGATGTTTGATTAGGTGGAACTGGAGATGGGTACGAGGAGAAGTATGGATCAGGTGATGGTGTAGAAGGTGTAGATGGTGATGGTTGAAGAAGAGGAAAAAGTGCCTCATTGAATAGTACGTGTCGGGCAACATAAATGCGGTTGGTAGCAGGATCGAGACATTGATACCCGTGATGGGAGGAGTTGTACCCTAAGAAGATGCACGGGGATTATAGGAGGGAAGCGTTGGCACCCGAAAACACGTAGGAAAGAAAGATCAGGTCTACGGTTAAACAAGTGCTCAAAGGGAGAGATATTTGAAGAAGTGCAAGAAGGCATGCAGTTTATCAAGTAAGTGGCAGTCTCAAAGGCAAAGTTTCAGAATCGCATTGGAACACCCGATTGAGCCAAGAGAGTGAGACCGATCTCAACCACATGGCGGTGTCGTCTCTCAACGAAACCATTTTGTTCGCTTGTGTGAGAACAAGAAAGACGATGTATGATTCTAAGAGTTTTGAAGAAAGAGGATAAATTGCGAAATTCTCCCCCCTGTTTGAATGGATTTCAGTTGCGTTTGAAATTGTCTTTCAGCCATGGTGTGGAATTGTTTAAAAGTGCTAAATACATCAGATTTTTGTTTTATAGGAATTAACCACATGTATCGAGCGTAATGATCAACACAAAGTAAGTAGCGATGACCATAAAAGGGATTAACAGGGGATGGTCCCCAAACATCACAAAACACTAAATCAAGAACGCGTGTACTTTTGTAATTCAAAACAGACAAATGCATTTTTGAAGATTTGCCCATAGGACATGAATTGCAAAAAGAAAAAAAACAAAATTATTGCTAACAGGAAGACTATATTTTGAAAGTGTTGACTTTAAAAGCTGTGATGAGGGTGTCCAAGTCTTTGATGCCAGGTTGTGGGATAAGCTCGAACAGTGGAGAAGGCGACATTTGAAACGAAGTGAAGCTTTGGTAGATTAAAAGAGTAAAGCCCGTCTTTACTTGGACCCTTGAGGAGGATAGTTCGGGTATCCGTATCCTTCACACAAAAGAAGTTAGAGTGAAACTCAAAGAATACGTTATTGTCTTGGCAAAACCGTTGTACAGAAAGAAGATTTCGTTTGATTTGTGGAACATGTATGATTTTGTTAATGGAAAGAGTTTTGTTAGGTGAATTAAATGTGGTAGAAGCAATATGAAGAATAGGTAAACTTTTCCATTACCAACGATTAGTGTATCCTTACCATAATATGGCTCATATTCGTCAAAGTTGTTGAGATCGGGAGACACATGACTGCTTGCACCCGTGTCCGGTAGCCATGATGATGAGGCTTGTGAGCGATGATCAGCAAAGTTTGCTCGTGGAGCCTGTCTTGAGGAGCGAATTGTTGTCAGGTCTCGGTTAGGGCATTGTGAGGGAACATGTCCAATGCCACACCTGTTGCAAGAACCATAGACTGTATTTTGATTAGATACCCAAGCAAATCTAGAGTTAGTACCTGAAGCATTATTGTTTTGGCGGCTAGTTTGGTTGTAGACTCCACGACCACGTCGATTATATGAACCGCGGTTCGACGAGCCACAGGTGGTGTAAAAGGCTTGATTGGGTTGCTGTGCAGGTTGCACATTAAATCCTAATTGCGTCATCAACTGCTGAAGATTTTGTATTGTTTCGGGTGGAAGTTGGAGACCGGTGGATGAGGTTGAATCATGGTGACCTGTAGCCGTGAACGTGAAGGCGTGGGCATGCACGGTGGGATTAGCCTTTTTGATCATATATTCATGATCAGCAAGTAGACCAAGAAGTTCTAGAAGAGTAACAAGAGGTTGTCTTGCAATCAAGGTGGGCTTCAGGGAGTTGTATTCTTCTCTAAGTCCTAAAATAACCAGCGTTACAATGTCTTTGTCTTTCATGGGCTCACCAATGTTTGCTAAAGCATCTGAATATTCTTGGGCCCGTGTAAGATAATCAGCAGATGTTTCTTCCGGCTTCATCTCGATCTTGAGGAATTGGGTTTTGAGGGTGTTTCTCGTGAAGATGTGTGGGGTGCATAAGCACGCTCCAAGGCAAGCCACAATTCACGAGATGTGCCCCCCCTGTACATGCTTGAAGGAGGCTTCAGAAATGGTGGAGAGCAGCAACATATGAATACGAGCGTCATTGGAAATCCATACGGAATAGTCAGAGTTGGAGCTTGAAGTTGTTACTGCTGGAGCATCATTAGAGGAGGAGGAGGTGAGGATAGTCTTAGACGGACAAGCGACAGATCCATCTATGTACCCAAAGAGATCGTTGTGACCAAAAAGGGTTGGATCATAGTTTTCCAATATCCATAGTTGGTGGGACCGAGTTTGAACCCAAACTTGTGGGATTTGTGGTTGGTTTTGTCTGCGGTTGAGAAAGCAAGGATGGTCATTGTGTGACTGATTGGAAATGGTGGCAGAGATAGCCGGAAAAAAAAAAAACTTGCGGCAGAGGGGGGTGGATGACCAGAGGCTCTGGTACCATAATAAACTTGTAGTAAAAGAGTATATTGTGTTGTAAATAATTGAGTACAATAAGGCCCTATATATAAAGACTTATACAAACTATTGGGGCCTTAACCATTTTATTTGGTGTCATTTTTGGTCATTTTTGGTGATGATGAATACTTTGCTGCAGGGATCTCTCATATAAATAACCGAACAGGAGAGCTACCAAACTACCTTAGTTCATTGTGTCAAGCATTTCAACATTGTAAGCCTCTTTCTTGGAACTACTCATTACTTGTTAGTAAATTATTGTATAAATATGCTCTGAACTGTAATAATACTTTCATTTCTGGGGTGGCGACCAGTGGGACATTATGTGATATGAGATATGTGATATGAGATATGATATGTTGGCACTGTGAATGTGCAATTTTAAATATTTGATTTGTAGGTTACTCGGTATCAATAACCCTAACCCGTTGCTTCAGCCTTTAATCTTTGGTTTATTCTGGTGTAAAGTGTGAAATTCGATGAAGATGTTTTAAACTTAAAAATTTGGTTTCTTTTCTAATCTGTTGACATTATTATTCGATAAATATTATTTTGTCTATTGTGAACTACATCCGCACAAGTATTTATTTTGATGGATGTTTTAGACTTTATAAGTTGATGTCTTAATTTAACCTTCGTAATTTAAGTATTTTTTGGACTTAGTATGTTCTGTTAACATTTGACGTGACCTCCTGTTCCACATTGGGGCGGGGTGTTACAATTAATGAATTCCAACATTGCTCAATCCCATATATGCGTCCTCCTTGGCAACCCCACAAATCATATATGGTATACGTGTTATGACTTGTCTAACAGCAAAGTCATAATCTCTCAACACGTCTTTTTGTTAAAACTATTTTCCCTTTCCCCAAACTACATTAAACTCCACCTTCATAGGACTTTCTCTGTAACAATCTCCCCACCTCTTCCGACTTACACCTTTTATTATGACGTTTGACTACACCAACTCAACTATAACCCCCACCTAAATAAAAACTAGCGTACCAACTACACTCACCCACTCCACTTTTTGGGAATATCTGTCACTCAGACTTTAATATCCATCTCAAAACAGTATGCAACAACATTCTCAAACATGACAAAATGGAAAAGTGAAACCCGATCCACACCCCGGCTGGGAAACTTGTTGCAACTGATGGAGTTTTAATCGATGATCCTACAACATATTGTTTTCTAGTGGGAGCCCTGCGATACTTGATCGATCTTCATCAGACTAGATACGCAGTTCAACAAGTGTGCATGCATATGCACGCTCCCATATCTTCTCATCTTAATGTACTAAAGCTTATACTTTGATATATTAAAGGGACCACTTCTTTCGGTCTTTACTTTGCGTCGTGGTTCCTTTACCTCCCTCATTTCCTATATAAATATTGATTGGGTGTGTTGCCCAGACACCCGCATGCTCACTTCCGGTTACTACATAAACTTGGGAAATAATATTTTTTCATGGTCTTCTAAGCATCAAATGACCACCTTTCGATCTAGCGAAGCTGAATACACGGGGTAGCAAATATGGTCGCCGAAATATTCTGTTACGTGCTTTCTTCTCGAAATTGCCCTCCACGCCTCTCTCAACGCATGTTACTGCTTTATTGTGATAATGTGAGCATGATATACATGAAAGGAAATCATATACAACATCAACACTCAATACACATCAAAATCGACATCCATTTGGTTGGTGACCAAGTTTGCCACGGTCAAGTCCGTATCTTACATGTCCCTTCTTGATATCAAATGGTCGACATCTTCATAGAAGGGTTGCCTTAAGTCTTCTCCTCCACCTTAGACTGAGGGGGTATATTTGAGATTGTCGACATATAATTATAGTTTGTTGTAAATATATCGTATTCATTAGTATTATATTACAATTGTAATTCCTAGCGTATAAGATATCCATTGTATTATAAATAGAAGATTATCAATAAGTGGTTCTCACTTTAAATAATTAAAATATTTAAATACAGGAAGAGTTCATACTATGCTAAAATGATTCCTTTTGCCTTCTGTTTATGCTATCTCACCTTATAAATAGGGACATTTTCAGGAAAGAATCACAAAATAACATGAGAATTCTTTTATATGCGAATTTTTTTTTTTGTATAATATATCTCATATAATATTTTTCACCTATTAATTTCAAAGCATTTATATGTCAATTCTTTCTTTCTTGATTCTGTGTGAGATTCATTCTTTTGTTCTCAACTTTTATATAAACATTTAGAAATCTTATACATGTACTTTCACGTTCCCAAGGAATTGTTAAAAATCGCTAATAAAACTTTATTTTAATGGATAATCTTGTGTACTCAAATCATCATTGTAATTATTTTATCTATTCACATGATAAGCCCGAATACTTGATAACCATAGCATTAAGCAATATGAGAGTTGACTTCAAAACATTTTGACAAAGTCAAGGTATTAAGAAATGTCAAAGAAACATCCCAACCAGAACCCAACTTCTATCTATATAAACATGTACATATTATATGTTTGTGTTACAGAAAATAACCAGCAAAAGAATGGAGAAAAACCTGTTTGAAGCATCCTTAACAGGAAACATACAAGCCATCAATGAATTGCTCCGGAAAGACGAACTCATTCTCGACCGAGTTACACTAACTCGGTTCAGTGAAACTCCTTTGCACATTGCAGCCATGAGAGGCCACCTCGATTTAGTTAAGCTTCTTCTGCTTAAAAAACCGACACTCGCCATGTCCCTTGACTCCACAAGGCAGACCCTGCTTCACTTGGCCTCAGCCGCGGGCCACGTGGAGATCGTTCGTGAACTTTTGCAGGTTATGGGTGCTGAAGGGTGCACTTTTCGTGATCAAGATGGAAGAACACCTCTCTATTTTGCTATCAAGAATCAACAGTTGGAGATTATAAAACTTTTGGTTCTAACAAAACCTGATGTTGGTAGAAAATTGCAAGAAAATGGGGAGACTATTTTGCATACATGCATTTATTATAATAGTTTTGAAACATTGAAATTGTTATGTGAATTGTGGGATGAAGATGAGCTTGCAGTGGTGACAGATTCTAATGGGAACACCCTCCTGCACCTAGTTTTAGAAAAGTTTTGTAGTTATTTCAACAAATATTTAAACGATCAAGCTCTGCTAGTTTATCTTAAGAGAGCTCGACTCGTTTCGAGTTCTATGTCTAAAGTTTAATCGAGCTTGGCCTGTTCCAAGTTGTCTAAAGCTTGATCGAGCTCGGCTTGTTTCAAGTTCTATGTTTATAGTTACATTTGGGCTCATTATTAAATTTTAAAGACTGTGTTCGGGTCGGTCACATCTGTTTATTATTTATTAAAAATTTAATTGTCTTATTAGACACATAATTATTTGTTTTATTTATATGTATAATTTTTATAAGTAACAAGTATTAATTATTTAGTAATTTTTTCATATTTATAGATATAATATATTTATTATGTAACCTTTTTTATATATTATATCAAATAAAAGTTATTATATTTATACAAATAATAATCTTATTTAGGCTTAAGTTAGTTAAGCTCGGGCCCAAGCTCGTTTATTAGATGAGCCCTATTTTAAGCCCAAACTTGTACTCAAACTCGTTTAAGCTCGATTAGATTCAAGAATCCAGCAGCCCTATTTCAAATAACTCACGAGCAACTAGCTTTGTTCGTACCAACTTTCTTACTTGTTTATTATCTCAACTTTCTATTAATTAATCATATCATTACAAATCTGGGTTTTAATGTTGTGCATAGACTGTGAAGTATCTCCTCCGAAAATCAAGTATCAGAACAAACAGTACCATTGTCAATGAACATGGTTACTCAGCATTAGATGTTCTTGATCGTTATCCGCGAGATTTTGAAGCACTAGAGATCCGAGCTTTACTTATGGAAGCCAATATATCGAGAGCTAAAGATGTTAAATCATTTCAAACGCGAATCAAATCCAATTCGTCACAAAATGTTACCAATCTTGAGATCAAACCAAAAGGATTGATGTCAAGAATATGGAACTGGTATCTAAACAACAACGGAAACTGGTTGGAGAAACAACGTGGGATTTTGATGCTTGCGACGATAGTAGTGGCAACATCAGCGTTCTACTCCGGGCTACACCCGCCAGAAGGCACGTTCACAAATTCTAGAGACGGGCCGCTAGGAAATGCAGTTAAAACCGAACCAGACGTAGGACCGTTTAGCGATTTTGTGATCAAGAATACGATAATCATGGTCTTTTCTCTAATGATATTTGTGGTGTTGCTAAGTGGAATTCCTTTACGAAACAAGTTTTGTTTGTGGGTGCTCAACTTGGCTACTGTTTGCATCATCTTTTTAGTGACATTTACATATTTAGCGGAGATAGCCAACATGTCTCCTGATACATGGGTAAATCCTACAACCGCCTACATGTGTTTTATAGGGATGTTTTTGTGCTTGTTGTTTGCGTTCATTCACACTATTTTCTTCATAACATGGGTTGTAAAGAAACTGTTGAAGGCCAGAAGAAAGACAAGAAATAATGGTCCGATTAATGTTGTTTGATCTTCATAATGTTTGGTAATAAAAAGATTTTATTTCATTATTTGAATGTATCATATGTTGTTCGGTTGCTTTTCTATGTGAAGTATTTGTGTTCAACCTTTTAGATTTGAAATTGTATTCTTTTTTATAAAAATAAAGATTTATGAGCAATGTGATCCACTTGCAAAGTTGTAATTAACAAACAAGAAATCACCTAGTAAAGTCTCACCCGTAAAAAAGTTATTAATAGAGTCTGAAAAAGATAACACAATGATAAATATTTCCATTGTCACAAAGCAAACCACTTGTAATTAAAGGGAGATAATTGTTGTATGTTTTTACGTTAAACCACGTCTCAAAATGAATATGATGTTGTTTCTTTTTTAATTGAACTAGGTTGGATTGGTAAAATGATAAAAGAGAAGAATATTAATAAATAAAAAATGAAAAATAAATAAAAAATTTTCTTTCACTTTCTGAGAACAGCTAAAAGTAAAGATTATTAAAAAATATTACTTTCAATTTCTTTTACTTTCTTCCACTATTTTCCATTAAAAAAACTTTAAAGAGAATATATTGCTTTTCCACTTATTCCTTTCATTTCTTTAAAAAAATTTGAAAACACAACTTTACTGCCAAAAATCTAAATTGTTGAGTAGGTTAATCGTGAAGATTATGATTAGTGGATGAGGGTGTCCAAGTCTTTGATGCCAGGTTGTGGGAGAAGCTCGAATAGTGGAGAAGGCGACATTTGAAACAGATTGAAGCTTTAGTAGATTAAAAGAGTAAAGCCCGTCTTTACTTGGACCCATGAGGAGGATAGTTCGGGCATCCGTATCCTTCACACAAACTAATTTAGAATGAAACTCAAAGAATACGTTATTGTCTTGGCAAACCGTTGTACAGAAAAAAGATTTCGTTTGATTTGTGGAACATGTAGGATTTTGTTAATGGAAAGAGTTTTGTCAGGTGAATTAAATGTAGTAGAAGCAATATGAAGAACAGGTAAACTTTTTCCATTAGCAACTATTAGTTTGTCCTTACCATAATATGGCTCGGATTTGTCAAAGTTGTTGAGATCGGAAGACACATGACTGCTTGCACGTGTGTCCGGTAGCCATGATGATGAGGCTTGTGAGCAATGCTCAGCAAAGTTTGCTTGTGGAGCCTGTCTTGAGGAGCGAATTGTTGTTAGGTCTTGGTTAGGGCATTGTGAGGGAACATGTCCAATACCACACCTGTTGCAAGAACCATAGACTGTATTTTGATTAGATGCCCAAAAAATCTAGAGTTAGTACCTGAAGCAGTGTTGTTTTAGCTGCTAGTTTGGTTGTTGTAGCGTCCACGACCACGTCGATTATATGAACCATGGTTGGATGAGCCGGGGTGGTGTAAAAGGCTTGATTGGGCTGCTGCGCAGGTTGCACATTAAATCCTAATTGCGTCATCAACTGCTGAAGATTTTGTATTGTTTCGGGCGGAAGTTGGAGACTAGTGGATGAGGTTGAATCACGGTGACCTGTAGCCGTGAATGGGTGGGCAGGCACGGTGGGATCAGCCTTTTTGATCATATATTCATGATCAGCAAGTAGACCAAGTAGTTCTAGAAGAGTAACAGGAGGTTGTCTTGCAATCAAGGTGGACTTTAGGGAGTTGTATTCTTCCCTAAGTCCTGAAATAACCAGTATTACAATGTCTTTTTCTTTCATGGGCTCACCAATGTTTGCTAAAGCATTTGAATATTCTTAGGCCCGTGTAAGATAATCAGCATATGTTTCTTCCGGCTTCATCTCTATCTTGAGGAATTGGGATTTGAGGGTGTATTCTCGTGAAGATGTATGGGGTGCATAAGCACGCTACAAGGCAAGCCACAATTCACGAGATGTGTCCCCCTGTACATGCTTGAAGGAGGCTTCAGAAATGGCGGAGAGCAGCAACATACGAATATGAGCGTCATTGAAAATCCATACGGAGTAGTCAGGGTTAGAGCTTGAAGTTACTACTGGAGCATCATTAGAGGAGGAGGAGGTGAGGATAGTCTTAGACGGACAAGCGACAGATCCATCTATGTACCCAAAGAGATCGTTGGTGACCAAAAAGGGTTGGATCATAGTTTTCCAATATCCATAGTTGGTGGGACCGAGTTTGAACCCAAACTTGTGGGAATTGTGGTTGGTTTTGTTTGCGGTTGAGAAAGCAAGGATGGTCATTGTGTGATCGATTGGAAATGGTGGCAGAGACAGCCGGAAAAAAAACACTTGCGGCAGAGGGGGGTGGATGACCAGAGGCTCTGGTACCGGAATAAACTTGTAGTAAAAGAGTATATTGTGTTGTAAATAATTGAGTACAATAAGGCCCTATATATAGAGACTTATACAAACTATTTTTGGTAAACTGCTAGCTATAATACAGCTAATATAATTACAATCATTAACATATTTATCAGCATAAATCTTGGTCTAATAGCATGTTCATCCCATGTGAGGCGGGGATCTCCCTGGGAGCGGCCTCTTTATCTTGTGGGATAGAGGTAAGGCTTGCCTTCATCTTACATCCCCAGCCTTTAAAGTCAAGTGGGATTTTTGTTAGGTTGGTTGGTTGTTTGTTTGTTTGTTATTCAAAGATTTAGTTTCATTTTAGTATGAATTTAAGTTTCCATATATCTTACCCATTCTTTTAGGTCCTAGAAAAGGTCTCAAGTCAAATAGGCTTAACTAAGAGGCCATAAAAGGTTTGTAAAACCTAATTACTTTTTCTGTCCCTATGAGGTCAACCTACTTGCAGAGGTCTTATTGGGGCCTTAACCATTTTATTTTTGGTCATTTTTGGTCATTTTTGGTGATGATGAATACTTTGCTGCAGGGATCTCTCATATAAATAACCAAACAGTAGATCTACAAAACTCCCTGAGTTCATTGTGTCAAGCATTTCAACATCGTAAGCCTCTTTCTTGGAACTACTCATTACTTGTTAGTAAATTATTGCATAAATATGCCCTGAACTGTAATAATACTTTCATTTCTGGATGTCATGTTCAGAACAATCAATTAACAGGTTCTTCAAATTCCCTAGCCGGTCTTCCTTTGACTGATGTGTAAGTTTGAATTCTCATGTGCCATGTCAATCGTGATCCGTGGTGGTTATCTTATTCCTTTATCTTTATCACAGAAACTTTTCAAGCAACTGTTTCAGTGGATGGATACCAAATGAGCTTCCTTCCATTCCAGATTTCATGTAAACTATTATGCTAGTGTTTAAATTATTATATGCATTTAATTTGTCTCTTTAAATGAAACAGATTTGATGGAAATTCGTTTGATAATGACCCTGCACCATCTCCACCACCATACACTACCCATCCTAGTAAAGCTCATAATAATTGCAGCCCTTCTCCTTCCCCATGTACACATACGGGCCTAGCACGCCATCATCAAATACAACCAATGGAAAGAAGTTGAGCATTGGAGCTATTTTAGGCATACTTCTTACAGTTCTTGTACTTCAGAAAGAGAAAAGGGCGGAAAATGTCAGAAGAAGTTTTACAGTAAATCGTCCTGTTAGTAGCGAGAAAGGTTCAGCCCATCTTCTTTCTAAATTTTTTTATGTGCACAGGTATTCTTGTTAGTGAAAAAAGGCATAGGTATGCTGGTTGTATAAAAACTAAGTGCATAGGGTTGTTTTACAATGCTTTGATTAAGTTACTAGATATATCTGGAAATAAACTATAATGCATGATACCTAGTCAAGTATCGTATGTATTGAGTTCCTTTCATATGATAGTATTAAAAAAAAGCTCTCAACCTCTAGACAGTGTTTGTATAATGTTGTATGCAGTTAATGCAGAAATGTAAGAGCAGAGGGTATTACCCACAGCCAGCGTAATAGATTTGGAGCCCCCACCTGCAGAAAACTCAACTTTTGAAAAAGGGAAAATGGATCCACAAGGGAGTGAAATCCTTTATAACTAGTAGTTTCTACGCTATTGCAACTCAAGTTAGTGCCTAATGAGGTAATTTCTATTTATTTTTAGTTCATTCTAAATTGTATAATATTTCATTATCCATATGCTTTGTGGTCATCTAGACACATGCTGGGAGTTTGCTGGAAGGTCTTACACAAACTCAACTTAGTACTCTAGCAATCAAGGATGATCTGTAAGGTAACTTTTTGCAGTATAATGGTTCAATTTTTATTTTTTTATCTTTTATATGATTTCTTTCTTCTGGAGTGTTTTGGGCTGAAGGATCTAACAAGTAACAACGATATACTGTCTTATTTTCTATACATGTGCTGAAAGATGGTGCCTTGAACCTGTTAGATCTATGTATACCTTTTTGACCCTAGCTGCAACATAAACTTGTTTGGTTCCTCTCATAACCTTGGGTCTAATATTTGTAACATTAGCATGGGTATACCTTTTGGGCTCTAGCTGCAGCATAAACTGATACTGTGGATATGTGCTGATAATATGTATTATGTGCTGTCAGAATCTAATAAATATAAGGATTTTTGTTTTATTCAAAATGCTTTTACCCTAATGAGTCCACTAGATTGTATTTTAAACTAGTTGTAGACAAATAAACACTTAATGAGGCGACTTAGATGTATATTGAAATCTCTTCAATATCACTCCTAAAGTCCTAATCAGGCTTGTAATCATAAACAGCAAGATTTTTAATTGCTGACTAATTTAGTGGAGAATCACATTCAGGTACTTCTTTAATTATTGTTGTACTTTTGCCTGCACTCATGGTTTAGGTTTGACTCTTGTCCTCAACTTACGAGACATGTTTTGGCTTTTTGACTTATATAGGAAGAACAATTCTCTCTTGACAAATGTATTTGTTGCAATTAAAAAGAAAATAACTGCTATGTTCAATCCTCTTGGAAGCCAGTAGAGGACTGAACTTGAAATTAGAAGATTGAATTGGGTTGTATAATTGCTCTTTGGCTAAGAATAACAAGTCAACGTAACTGATATGTAAGGTAACAAATTTGACCCTCCCTTGGTTTATCGTTCTGTATATCTTTTCACTTGTTTTTTATTTGAGATTGCCCAAAATTTCTGATGTTGACTCTGGCTAAGGCCTGGTGTGGGCTACCTCAAAACATAAAGTATATTTCTTGTCTAACTACTCTATCATGGAGTGGTCATCATTATCATACAATTTGACCGTTGTTCTTAACATGTCTGGTCATGTAGCACCTACTGAGGTAATTGAAGTTTATTTATAACAATTTGGTGATTTTTGATGGAATCAGATTGATATTGTAATCAAGAAAAAAAGATGAATTGCAAAGGCTTGAATATTATTGATAGCAAGATTGCATACATTGAGAGATCAAAGATTACAAATAAATAGAACAATAGAAAACGGCTAGAACGCTAAGTCTCGCAACAAACTAGTAGACCGAGTATTAGGGATTACTTATTCAACTAATAACGTAAACAAGAAATTAAATAAAGTCACATGGGAGATAACTAACTGATCTCAATAAATAATGCATGTATGGGTCATATTTCAATACCCTCCCTTGATCCATGCTCCTTGACTCCAAGCCAATGTCTGAAAAACACAAATTTTTCCCGAGTAACCGCATGAGTCAGCAGATCTGCCAGCTGCTCATTTGTGTTACAATATTCCAGCTTCACGAACTCTTGATTCACCATTTCTCTTATAAAGTGATGTTTTAGTTCAATGTGCTTTGAACGGCCATGCATAACAGGATTTTTACTCAAATTAATAGTTGATTTGTTGTCACAAAACATCATAGTGGCTTTCTTTTGATCAAACCCAAGATCTTCCAAAATTCTTCTCAGCCATATAGCTTGATAAGTAGCAGTGGTTGAGGCTATATATTCAGCCTCGGTACTTGACAAGGCAATAGTGGATTGCTTCTTCGAGCTCCAGGTTACAGCACCACTACCCAATGAGAAAACATTAGCTGACACACTTTTTCTATCATCAGCACATGAAGCCCAGTCGCTATCCGTGTATCCAACAAGTTCAATCTTAACACCTTTTTCATACCACATACCAAACGACAACGTACCAGCAACATACCTCATAATTCTTCTCGCAGCCCCAAGATGAAGTTTAGATGGAGATTGCATACAACGAGCTACAACTCCAACTGCATAGGCCAGGTCTTGCCTAGTGTGAGTCAAATAAATTAGGCCATCTATCATACTCCTATACCTGGCTATATTAACTTTGTCTGCACCATCATCTGAGCTCAGCTTTTCACTTGTATTCATAGGCGTTTCTTCAGTCTTGCAGTTAATCATTCCAAACCTGTCAAGTAGAGTCTTGGCATACTTTTCTTGACCCAAAAACACACCTCTTTCACATTGATATACTTCCAAACCGAGAAAGTATTTTAATAGCCCCAAATCGGTCATTTCAAAGACCCTTTTCATGCCGATTTTGAATTCATCTACAAGCCCATCACACGGACTTGTACATATTATGTCATCAACATACAAACACACGTAAATACGTTTATGATCATCACCTGATTTCACGTAGAGAGTAGGCTCGTTTATGCTCCGATGATACCCATTTTCAACAAAATAACCATCGATCTTGGCATACCAAGCTCTAGGAGCTTGTTTTAACCATAGAGTGCCTTCTTCAACTTGTATACATAGCTTTCTTTACCCGATACAATAAACCCTTCCGGTTGTTCAACATAGATTTCTTCGGTTAAATCGCCATTCAAGAAGGCCGACTTAACATCTAGTTGATGGATTTTCCACCCCATTTGGGCTGCAATACTCACAACAACACGGATGGTTTCGAACCGAGCAACGGGTGCAAACGTCTCTTGATAATCAATACCTTGCATTTGCGAGTACCCTTTTGCAACTAAGTGAGCCTTATGGCGAATAATACTACCATTAGCACCCAACTTGGTCTTGTACAACCATTTCAAACCAACTAGATTTTTACCAGGAGGAAGTTGGACAAGCTCCCAGGTCTTATTTCTTTTGATAGCATCTAACTCCTCATTCATTGCATCTATCCTTTCTTGCTTCACAATGGCTTCTTCATAGTGCAGCGGATTAGTGACATTTAGAGCAAACTGACAATTGTAGAAATAAGTACCAACATTAATCTCTTCGGTCCTATCATAAACATCTTGAAGCCCCTTGGTTCTAGGAGGATGACAATTGTAGAAAGCACTAGCTTAGGGCTCCCAAAATTAAGGGCACCAAATTTTACCAGGTGAATACGTTTAATACTTTTAAAACATTCAAATGATTTTATTTTGAGAAAATGGCATTAGTACGTTAACTATGTTAATGCATAGAGGTATTCTGCTAAAACATTTAGACCATAAGTATATGTATGTTTGATCAAATTATATCTTGGGGATGGGTGAAAATCTCATACCGGGGCTGGTTCAGACTTAGTGCAGATCCGGAGAGTCCCGTAGTAAGACTGTCTGAGCATCAATACCAGTATATACGGAGGGGGGACTTCCAGTTGAAATAGACTGCTAAATGTGTGGTTTACTGTTAATTTATGATTAACTGTTTATCGTTATTCATGCCGAAATATATTTTGTGTCAAATTAAATGTATTCACCAGCGGTATTATTTTCAAACATTTTCAGGTAAACATAATTAAATATGTTTAGTCAGGTGTTAGTGCTGGATGGACTATGAATCCTATGCATAGAAACCCTGTGATGAATATAGTAGCAAGAATAGTGTCGGAAAGAATAAAGTTTCCTAGGCATAGACCTTGTAGCAAGTTTTGAATATCTGTTAGTAGACAGAAAATTTTTTAAACATTACGTTGAACAATGTTCCATAAAATTATGGGTATTTAATCCCCAACGAATATATGAAAGTTTGTTTTTATAAATTATCAAATAAATTGTGAAATGATTTTCCGCTGGATGAACGTCTTTCAAGACAAGCAAATAAAAGGTGAACAATAACGCGTACTAATTGGTCGCACTCTCGAGGTGCCCTGAAACCGGAGTGTGACAATAAAATTATGTGTTATGGGGTTTGGTTAGTGGCATATTTGAGAAAGAAAAAAAAATATATCACGAGCTAGGTTGACATATAAACATAGTTTTTCTCATAAAAAAATGTTTAAAAAAGGGTATAGTGAGTGGGTTTGATTGGTGATTAAATAACCGTTAATTTAAGCAAAATACAACAATTTATTTCCTCCCAACCCTCGTGTTTTCCGATCTAATACTTTTTTCATTCCAATGTAGACAATTTATCTAGTAAATCTTTTACGCATATGTGAATTTATTGCTACATGAAATCATTGAACATATCCAAAAAACAAAGAAAGAATTGAAGCAAAGTGATTTAGGTAATTAGCGTATGTTTTAAAATGAAGAAGATGACCAGAAGAAGACCACCACATGGACATTGTGGGTTAACTATGGTCAAATCTAAAATATTGATTAAATCTAGTTTGGATGGGTTATTGTACGTACAATGGGTTGATTCAAACAGAAATTAATTCATCAATATATTGTTTATATTAATATTAGAGTATAATAAGAACAAATGTTTTGACAAGTTTATATTTATTTATGTTAGGAACTATAAAATACTATTTTAAAATGAGATATGATTGAAAATACATATATATAAGTACTTTAATTCAATAAATATTTTCTTTTAAACCTTCGTTTAGAAAAACGGTCTTTTAAATATTTCGTTTTAAGAAAATTATTTTTGAAATATGTCATTTGTTTATAAAAATATGTTGTTTAAAATCTATGGGTTTTACTTCTTTTGTTATATAAATTACTTTTCGTCTTTTGAAATAAGTGCTTTGCTAAAATTTGATTTTTAATAAAATTTTATTACGACTTTTGAAATGGTGTCGTAATTTGTTTTCACTTTCATTGTTCTATCTGACTTTTCATTTGTTCACAGGGGTGATCGGAAGTTCCATTGATTCTTACGACTTTTGAAATGGTGTCGCCGGAGGCCAAATCTCCGTGAACCACTGCCCTTACTATTCAACTTCTTCTTCTCCTCATCTTACTTTTTTATTCTTCTATCTAACTTCTCATTTGTTTTCATTTTTATAGATTGCCCTAATTTCACTGATTCTGACGACTTCCATGTGTCGACTACTCTACTCACCATTCAATCTGTAACAATTTCTTTACACTCCCTTGCTATTATCTTCTCTATAACTTTTTTTGTTTTTATTTTAAACTAGCCTCAAATTCTGATAATATGAAAAGTACAGAAACTATGAAATCATTCCATTATCAGGTAATGCCGAGATGCTGTTGATAAGGTGTAATTAAGCGATTCTGTTTCCCTTCTCTGTGTATATAATGTAAATGTGTGTTTATATGTGTTATGTTACTTGTTCACAGGGGTGATCTGAAGTTCCATCGCAGGAGGTGGGAATTTGTCGAATTTGAATTCAAGTTCTTCTTCTAATTTCATTTGATTTCATCTTAGTTTTTTGTCACTCTATCTAACTTTTCATTTGTTTTCATTCGTATAGATTGCCCTAATTTCATTGATTCTGAAGACTTCCATGTGTGGACTATTCTACTCACCATTCTATCTGTAACAATTTATACACTCCCTTGCTTGATTCTTCTATAGAACTGGCCTTCAATTCTGAAAACATTCCATTATCAGGTAATGCCATGATGCTGTTGATAAGGTGCAATTTAACGATTCTGTTTCCCTTCTCTGTGTGTATAATATAAATGTGGATGTGTATATCTGTTCATCTGTGATCTGCGTGTATATCAAGATGACTTGTTTGTCCAATAAAATTACATGTTTAAATTCTTTATCCTTGCATTCATCAAGGTAGCAGTCCAAATCCGAACTCATAATAACTAAAATTCCATTAAATTCTTTATGTTTGCTGAACTGAAATCTGAACTCAAAGTGGCACTTCTAAGTTCTTGGTTGATGTTATGTGAGGGACATATACTTGTAAAACATTTTTGAGTTATTTCAAGCAGGTTTTATGACCTGTAGTGTTTTGCCTCTTGTTGTTATTGGAAGTACTAGCTTATATAAGATTAAGAAAACTTTTAATTCATGGCTTATGAAACTATTTATTAGACTGGGCTTTAGTGAAAATTGGAATGCACCAGTTTGGCTGTAGTTCTTGGATGTATGCTTGTACTCCTATATGTGTGTTCTTCTTGTTGTTCTTCATTTCAGAAAACAGTAATTTGGTCAGTTTGTTGTGATCAATTTAACTATGTGATATCAATTAACTGCCATGGTGATCATGTGCAGTGTTAGTTTAAGAAGTTTAGTGGACCAGAATAGACACAATTTCATCCCGCCCACATCACAAGTAACTAACTTTTTTGTGTTGAGATATGGCAGCACCAACCCTGAGCTTATTGTGAGTCTGTCCTGTTCATATAATATGTTTCTACTTGTGCCACAATGCTGGCATTGTGTGTACGTTTAGGGGTAAAATATCATGCTACAACAACATAAGTTATAGAATAAGTTCATGGGTTTAAATTTGAATCTGTACCGGTGGTGTGACATGAGATTTTACTATTTAAACATTCTGAAACTGTTTATATGTGTTCTGTTACTTGTTCACAGGGGTGATCTGAAGTTCCATCGCAGGAGGTGGGAATTTGTCGAATTTGAATTCAAGTTCTTCTTCTAATTTCATTTGATTTCATCTTAGTTTTTTGTCACTCTATCTAACTTTTCATTTGTTTTCATTCGTATAGATTGCCCTAATTTCATTGATTCTGAAGACTTCCATGTGTGGACTATTCTACTCACCATTCTATCTGTAACAATTTCTACACTCCCTTGCTTGATTCTTCTATAGAACTGGCCTTCAATTCTGAAAACATTCCATTATCAGGTAATGCCATGATGCTGTTGATAAGGTGCAATTTAACGATTCTGTTTCCCTTCTCTGTGTGTATAATATAAATGTGGATGTGTATATCTGTTCATCTGTGATCTGCGTGTATATCAAGATGACTTGTTTGTCCAATAAAATTACATGTTTAAATTCTTTATCCTTGCATTCATCAAGGTAGCAGTCCAAATCCGAACTCATAATAACTAAAATTCCATTAAATTCTTTATGTTTGCTGAACTGAAATCTGAACTCAAAGTGGCACTTCTAAGTTCTTGGTTGATGTTATGTGAGGGACATATACTTGTAAAACATTTTTGAGTTATTTCAAGCAGGTTTTATGACCTGTAGTGTTTTGCCTCTTGTTGTTATTGGAAGTACTAGCTTATATAAGATTAAGAAAACTTTTAATTCATGGCTTATGAAACTATTTATTAGACTGGGCTTTAGTGAAAATTGGAATGCACCAGTTTGGCTGTAGTTCTTGGATGTATGCTTGTACTCCTATATGTGTGTTCTTCTTGTTGTTCTTCATTTCAGAAAACAGTAATTTGGTCAGTTTGTTGTGATCAATTTAACTATGTGATATCAATTAACTGCCATGGTGATCATGTGCAGTGTTAGTTTAAGAAGTTTAGTGGACCAGAATAGACACAATTTCATCCCGCCCACATCACAAGTAACTAACTTTTTGTGTTGAGATATGGCAGCACCAACCTGAGCTTATTGTGAGTCTGTCCTGTTCATATAATATGTTTCTACTTGTGCCACAATGCTGGCATTGTGTGTACGTTTAGGGGTAAAATATCATGCTACAACAACATAAGTTATAGAATAAGTTCATGGGTTTAAATTTGAATCTGTACCAGTGGTGTGACATGAGATTTTACTATTTAAACATTCTGAAACTGTTTATATGTGTTCTGTTACTTGTTCACAGGGGTGATCTGAAGTTCCATCGCAGGAGGTGGGAATTTGTCGAATTTGAATTCAAGTTCTTCTTCTAATTTCATTTGATTTCATCTTAGTTTTTTGTCACTCTATCTAACTTTTCATTTGTTTTCATTCGTATAGATTGCCCTAATTTCATTGATTCTGAAGACTTCCATGTGTGGACTATTCTACTCACCATTCTATCTGTAACAATTTCTACACTCCCTTGCTTGATTCTTCTATAGAACTGGCCTTCAATTCTGAAAACATTCCATTATCAGGTAATGCCATGATGCTGTTGATAAGGTGCAATTTAACGATTCTGTTTCCCTTCTCTGTGTGTATAATATAAATGTGGATGTGTATATCTGTTCATCTGTGATCTGCGTGTATATCAAGATGACTTGTTTGTCCAATAAAATTACATGTTTAAATTCTTTATCCTTGCATTCATCAAGGTAGCAGTCCAAATCCGAACTCATAATAACTAAAATTCCATTAAATTCTTTATGTTTGCTGAACTGAAATCTGAACTCAAAGTGGCACTTCTAAGTTCTTGGTTGATGTTATGTGAGGGACATATACTTGTAAAACATTTTTGAGTTATTTCAAGCAGGTTTTATGACCTGTAGTGTTTTGCCTCTTGTTGTTATTGGAAGTACTAGCTTATATAAGATTAAGAAAACTTTTAATTCATGGCTTATGAAACTATTTATTAGACTGGGCTTTAGTGAAAATTGGAATGCACCAGTTTGGCTGTAGTTCTTGGATGTATGCTTGTACTCCTATATGTGTGTTCTTCTTGTTGTTCTTCATTTCAGAAAACAGTAATTTGGTCAGTTTGTTGTGATCAATTTAACTATGTGATATCAATTAACTGCCATGGTGATCATGTGCAGTGTTAGTTTAAGAAGTTTAGTGGACCAGAATAGACACAATTTCATCCCGCCCACATCACAAGTAACTAACTTTTTTGTGTTGAGATATGGCAGCACCAACCCTGAGCTTATTGTGAGTCTGTCCTGTTCATATAATATGTTTCTACTTGTGCCACAATGCTGGCATTGTGTGTACGTTTAGGGGTAAAATATCATGCTACAACAACATAAGTTATAGAATAAGTTCATGGGTTTAAATTTGAATCTGTACCGGTGGTGTGACATGAGATTTTACTATTTAAACATTCTGAAACTGTTTATATGTGTTCTGTTACTTGTTCACAGGGGTGATCTGAAGTTCCATCGCAGGAGGTGGGAATTTGTCGAATTTGAATTCAAGTTCTTCTTCTAATTTCATTTGATTTCATCTTAGTTTTTTGTCACTCTATCTAACTTTTCATTTGTTTTCATTCGTATAGATTGCCCTAATTTCATTGATTCTGAAGACTTCCATGTGTGGACTATTCTACTCACCATTCTATCTGTAACAATTTCTACACTCCCTTGCTTGATTCTTCTATAGAACTGGCCTTCAATTCTGAAAACATTCCATTATCAGGTAATGCCATGATGCTGTTGATAAGGTGCAATTTAACGATTCTGTTTCCCTTCTCTGTGTGTATAATATAAATGTGGATGTGTATATCTGTTCATCTGTGATCTGCGTGTATATCAAGATGACTTGTTTGTCCAATAAAATTACATGTTTAAATTCTTTATCCTTGCATTCATCAAGGTAGCAGTCCAAATCCGAACTCATAATAACTAAAATTCCATTAAATTCTTTATGTTTGCTGAACTGAAATCTGAACTCAAAGTGGCACTTCTAAGTTCTTGGTTGATGTTATGTGAGGGACATATACTTGTAAAACATTTTTGAGTTATTTCAAGCAGGTTTTATGACCTGTAGTGTTTTGCCTCTTGTTGTTATTGGAAGTACTAGCTTATATAAGATTAAGAAAACTTTTAATTCATGGCTTATGAAACTATTTATTAGACTGGGCTTTAGTGAAAATTGGAATGCACCAGTTTGGCTGTAGTTCTTGGATGTATGCTTGTACTCCTATATGTGTGTTCTTCTTGTTGTTCTTCATTTCAGAAAACAGTAATTTGGTCAGTTTGTTGTGATCAATTTAACTATGTGATATCAATTAACTGCCATGGTGATCATGTGCAGTGTTAGTTTAAGAAGTTTAGTGGACCAGAATAGACACAATTTCATCCCGCCCACATCACAAGTAACTAACTTTTTTGTGTTGAGATATGGCAGCACCAACCCTGAGCTTATTGTGAGTCTGTCCTGTTCATATAATATGTTTCTACTTGTGCCACAATGCTGGCATTGTGTGTACGTTTAGGGGTAAAATATCATGCTACAACAACATAAGTTATAGAATAAGTTCATGGGTTTAAATTTGAATCTGTACCGGTGGTGTGACATGAGATTTTACTATTTAAACATTCTGAAACTGTTTATATGTGTTCTGTTACTTGTTCACAGGGGTGATCTGAAGTTCCATCGCAGGAGGTGGGAATTTGTCGAATTTGAATTCAAGTTCTTCTTCTAATTTCATTTGATTTCATCTTAGTTTTTTGTCACTCTATCTAACTTTTCATTTGTTTTCATTCGTATAGATTGCCCTAATTTCATTGATTCTGAAGACTTATATTGGAACCCAAATCGTTCCGGCGAACAACAAGTTTTCCGGAGAAGTTCCGGTAAGGTGTTCCGATGGCGTCGTTACTTCCGACGGCCCAACTCGCCGCTATAGTCGCCGGAGACCAAATCTCCGTAAACCTTATATTCTTTTATAATTTAATTCTTTCACATATTATTCAACTTCTTCTTCTTCTCATCTTTGTTTATATTCTTCTATCTGACTTCGATTCTCATTTGTTTTCATTTGTACAGATTGCCCTAATTTCATCTCCGTGAACCACTGCCCTTACTATTCAACTTCTTCTTCTTCTCATCTTACTTTTTTATTCTTCTATCTAACTTCTCATTTGTTTTCATTTGTACAGATTCTGACGACTTCCATGTGTCGACTACTCTACTCACCATTCAATCTGTAACAATTTCTACACTCCCTTGCTTAATTCTTCTCTATGACTTTTTTTTGTTTTTTTTTAAACTAGCCTCAAATTCTGATAATATGAAAAGTACAGAAACTATGAAATCATTCCATTATCATGTAATGCCGAGATGCTGTTGATAAAGTGCAATTTAACGATTCTGTTTCCCTTCTCTGTGTATAATGTAAATGTGTGTTTATATGTGTTCTGTTACTTGTTCACAGGGGTGATCTGAAGTCCCATCGCAGGAGGTGGGATTTGTCGACTTTGAATTCAAGTTCTTCTTCTAATTTCATTTGATTTCATCTTAGTTTTTTGTCACCTCATGACCTCTTGTAGTTTATCTTTGTCGTTTCCTCTCTGCCCCCATCACATGGAGCACCAGATCTGTCGTGCGAATCTGTTCAATCCTACCCATCTGCTCACCACCACCATTGGACATCACCAGTACACCACCATCATCGCGAACATCTAGTATAGTGGTCTGCTGTTGTCTTCCATGTATAATTGATGTCTTGTAGGCTGTTGCTGATCAGGTAGGCAAGCCTTGATCTTTTCATAATATCTTAAATTGCTGATCAGGTGACATATTTTCACATATCCTTGGTTTTCTTATCAAAATCTTGGCATTAAAGCCCCTGCTTTTGTTATTATTGTCAGTCTGTATAGTGTTTTTTCTAATTGGATTTTAATTTGGGTCTTAAAAGTTCACTGCAGCCCCTTCATTTTACTTTTTCATAATTGTCTTATTATGTGTATTGAACATGTTTAAAGTTGGTAAACTATGTGTGATATAACTAAGAATTTGTAGTTTTCTGTCTCAACTAACATAAGCAGGAAGGAGCAAGCAAAGAGGACATTGAACTGCTGCCAAAATTCACATTTTGGCCTTATGGTGAGATACAAGGGCTGTGTCGTGGACTAATGACCGAATGTGGCACCGACCTCTTACGTTACCCTTTTGTGTTCTCTCTTTATGTCAATGTGTTTGATGTACCTACGTTCTTTATGCAGATATTGATACAACAAAAGTACAGAACCAGAACCAAGCGAGCTACATCTTGAATCAAAACCATCCACTCATTAAACCTATCTTTCAGGTGTGCAATCGTCTGCATCTTAACCTAAAATAATCAATTGCATACACATTAATAAGGGCTATAAATTTTGAATTGGCATGTAGTGATTACTTCTTTAATTAACAGTTTTGAATTCACGGTTTACAATTACTACAAGAGGATCTTTATGATCATTCACAAAAGTAAGCACATTTTTTCAAGTTCTTCTTCTCATCTTAGTTTATCCTTCTATCTTACTTTTCATTTGTTTTCATTTGTATAGATTGCCCTAAATTCATTGATTCTGACGACTTGATGTGTGGACTACTCACCATTCAATCTGTAACAATTTCTACACTCCCTTGCTTAATTCTTCTCTATAACTTTTTTTGTTTTTATTCTAAAGTAGCCTTAAATTCTGATAAGATGAAAAGTACAAAAACTATGAAATCATTCCATTATTATAGGTAATGCCGAGATGCTGTTGATAAGGTGCATTTTAACGATTCTGTTTCCCTTCTCTGTGTGATAGTGTAAATGTGGATGTGTATGTGTGTTCATCTATGATCTGTGTGTATATCAAGATGACTTGTCTGTTCAATAAAATTACATGTTTGTATTCTTTACCCTTGCATTCATCAAGGTAGCAGTCCAAATCCGAACTCATAATAAATAAAATTCCTTTAAATTCTTTATGTTTGCTGAAGTAGCAGTCCAAATCCGAACTCATAATTAGTAAAATTCCTTTAAATTCTTTATGTTTGCTGAACTCAAATATCAAGGCACTTCTAAGTTCTTGGTTAATGTTGTGGAGGAAGATATACTTTAAAAACATTTTTGAGTTATTTCAAGCAGGTTTTATGACGTGTAATATTTTGCCTCTTATTGTTATTGGAAGTACTAGCTTATATAAGATCAAGAAAACTTTCAATTCTTGGCTTATGAAACTATTTGTTAGACTGGGCTGTAGTGAAAACTGGAATTTGGCTGTAATACCTGGATGTATGCTTGTAGGATGTGTGTTTTTCTTGTTATGCTTCATTTCAGAAAACACAAGTGATGTATGTAATTTAGTGACTAACTATGTTGTGTTGAGATTCGGCAGCACCAAGCCTGAGCTTATTGTAAGTCCGTCCTGTTCATATAATATTTTTGTACTTGTGCAGCAATGCTGGTATTGTGTGTACTTTTAGGAGTGAAATATCAACAATATAAGTTGTAGTATAAGTTCATGGGTTTAGATTTGAATCTGTGACGGGGTTGTGACATGAAATTCTAGTATTTAAACATTCTGAAAGTGTTCATAATCTGGTCAGGATGATTCCTCTGAAAATGTCATACCAGGTGGGTAGGCTGGTGAAAGGATATTCTGAAATATTGTATTTCTTTTATAATGGAATGTCTTTGATCAAACTATAAACTTACTTTTTTTTCAACTGGTACACAACATGAAAAGTAAAACTAATGTTTAATTTTTGTATCATTTATTCACCTCATGGCCTCTTGTAGTTTATCTTTGTTGTTTTCCTCTCTACCCCCATCACATGGAGCACCGGATCTGTCTCACGACTCTGTTCATCCCCACCCATCTGTTCACCACCACCGTTGAACATCACCACCACCATTGTCGAACATCTGGCATTGCGGTCTGCTGTTGTCTTCCATGTATAATTGATGTCTTGCAGGCTGTTGCTGATCAGGTAGGCAAGCCTTGATCTTTGATAATATCTTAAATGGCTTCATCTATTCTTGCTAAACTTGACATATATTCACATATCCTTAGTTTTCTTATCAAAATCTTGGCATTAAAGCCCCTGCTTTTGTTGTGATTGTCAGATTGTGTAGCGTTCTTTTTAATTGGAATTCGTTTGGATCTTAAAAGTTCATTGCAGCCACTTCGTTCTACTTTCGCATAATTGTCTTATTATGTGTGTTAAACATGTTTGAAATTTTAAACTATGTATGATATAACTAAGAATTTGTAGTTTTCTATCTCAACTAACATAAGCAGGAAGGAGCAAGCAAAGACGACATTGAACTGCTGCCAAAATTCACATTTCGGCCTTAATTACGGCCGAGCTGGAAAAACCAATGATGAGATACAAGGGCTGTGTGGTGGACTAATGTTAAATATGTTATTCTTCTCCGAACAGTGGCCTGCTCAGCGATTTTAGGTTACAATTTCCTCCCCTATCTAACTTTTCTTTTGTTTTAATTGGAGATTGTGTGCCCTAAACTCATTCACCTCACGATTTCTGCTTCAATCTTACTAATCTCAGACTATCTTTTGTTTGCTATATGTATTCAGAATCTGTATTTCCTGACGCACGATTTCTGCTTTAGTCTTTGTTTATGGTTCTGTATTCTATTAATCATTCAATCTCACCAACTAAGGTAACAATTTCTACTCTCCATGGTCTAGGCTACCTTAATACATGAAATATATCTCATGTCTAACATTCGTCCTCATTAGCCTACACATATATAACAGTAAGTTCCAAGTTAAATAATCTGAGGCTTTCTTTTCTTTGCTATTTGTATTCAGAATCTGTATTTCATGATGTAGTTAGATTCTTATATCAACCATACTTTTAACGTGTCCAGCATTTCAACATTGTAATTGGAATTAGTCAATACTTCTTAGTAAATTACTGTATAAATATGTCTGGAACTGTAATAATGCTTTCATTTCTGGATGTCATCTGCAGAACACTCAGTTAAAAGGTTCTTTAAATTCTCCAGCTGGTCTTCCTTTGACTGATGTGTAAGTTTGAATTCTCATGTACCATGCTATTCGTGATCTGTGGTGGGTATCTCATCTAAGTTATTCATTTTTTAATCGGAGATTGCCCTAAACTACTGACGATTATGGTAACAATTTCTCTACACTCCTCCCTTGGTTAGTCGTTTTGTGTAACTTTTCTTGTTGGCTCTGATGATTTCGGACTGTAGTCTACTCACCATTCAATCTGTGGTGTCCAAGGATCCGACTGACTCATGATTTCTGCTATTTTGTTTATCGTTCTAGATTGCCTGAAAATTCCTTGATTCTGGTGACTAGAGGAAATATAACAATTTTGATAGGTAATGCCATTCAATCTGTGGCTACTCACCGTTCATTTATCAGGTAATACCTTTATGCTGTTGATAAAGTAAATTAATAACGGTTCTGTTTACATTGTGTGTGTATGATGTTGTATTTAGAATCTGTATTTCCTGATGCAGTTAGAGTACTCACCGTTCAATTATCAGGTAATACCTTTATGCTGTTGATAAAGTAAATTAATAACGGTTCTGTTTACATTGTGTGTGTATGATGTGTATGATGTTGTATTTAGAATCTGTATTTCCTGATGCAGTTAGAGTACTCACCGTTCAATTATCAGGTAATACCTTTATGCTGTTGATAAAGTAAATTAATAACGGTTCTGTTTACATTGTGTGTGTATGATGTGTATGATGCTGTATTTAGAATCTGTATTTCCTGATGCAGTTAGATTCTTATATCAACCATACTTCTAACGTGCTACATGTTGATGCAGGATCTCTCATATAAATAACCTCACAGGAGAGTACATGACTTCATTGTCAAGCATTTCTACATTGTAAGCCTCTTTCTTGGAACTAATTAATAATTGTTAGTAAGTTATTGTATAAATGTAATGATGCTTTCATTTCTGGATGTCATGTGCACAACAATCAATTAAGGTAACAATTTGTTTTCAACCCTTATTAATCATGATCTATGGTGGTTATCTCATCTAACTTTTCATTTGTTTTTATTGGAGATTGACCTAAACTCATGGACCTGACGATTAAGGTAACAATTTCTCTACACTCCTCCCTTGGTTAGTCGTTTCCTATAATTTTTCGTATTGATTCTGACGACTTCGGTCTCTAGTCTACTCACCAATCATCTGTGGCTTCTAAGGATCCGACGAACGATTTCGCACACAATTTCTGCTCTAATTATACTTTATCATGATGTATTCTATTCACCATTCAATCTCACCGACTAAGGTAACAATTTCTACTCTCCCTGGTCTTGGCTACCTCAAAACATGAAATATATCTCATGTCTAACATTCGTCATCATTATCAGCACATATTTACCAGTAAGTTATAAGTTATATAATCTCAGACTTTCTTTTCTTTGCTATATTTATTCAGAATCTTTCCTGATGCAGATCAACCATACTTCTAATGTGCTACATGTTAATGCAGGGATCTCTCATATAATTAATCTCACAGGAGATCTATCAAACTCCCTGAGTTCATTGTGTCAAGCATTTCTACATTGTAATGATTCTTTCATTTCTGGATCTCATGTGCAGAAAACTCAGTTACCAGGTTCTTTAAATTCTCTAGCTGGTCTTCCTTTGACTGTAGTGTAAGTTAGAATTCTGATGTGGTGGTTATTTTATTCCTTTATCTTCATTATAGAAACTTCGCAAACAACCGATTCAGGGATGGATAGCTTCTTTCCATTCCAGCTTTCATTTAAGCTATTATGCGACATTTATACGAATGTTTAAACTATCCTTTGCATTTTAGTTGGCCCTATAAGTTAAACTAAGTATTACAGAATGAACTCTATTGTTTTTATATGTATTAGGCACAATTTTAGTTATGGGCTTTCTTGTTTCTTACATGTATGCTGATATATATACGATTAATCTTTTGTGGATTGCTGTTGAAATTACATGTGTTTCTGATTACGGATTAGTTGGCTCTCCGCAATACACAGTTACGGGTCAAGGGTTGTTTCGAGTGTAACAAAGTTTCATTTTAGTTTCCATATTCTGTTAGGTCCTACAAAAGGTCTCAAGTCAAATTGGCTTAACTAAGAGGTCATAACAGGTTTGTAAAATAGTTTTACATTTTCTGTCCCAATCAGGTCAGCCTACTTGCAGAGGTCTTATTGGGGCCTTACCCGTTTTATTTGGTGTCATTTTTGGTCATTGTTGGTGATGATGAATACTTTGCTGCAGGGATCTCCCATATAAATAACCAAACAGGAGATCTACCAAACTCCCTGAGTTCATTGTGTCAAGCATTTCAACATTGTAAGCCTGTTTCTTGGAACTACTCATTACTTGTTAGTAAGTTATTGTATAAATATGTCCTGAACTGTAATATTTCTGGATGTCATGTTCAGAACAATCAATTAACAGGTTCTTTAAATTCCCTAGCTGGTCTTCCTTTGACTGATGTGTAAGTTTGAATTCTCATGTACCATGTTCATCGTGATCTGTGGTGGTTATCTCATGTATCATGGTCTTCCTCGACTGATGTGTAAGTTTGATTATATTACTAGATAAATCTGGAAACAAACTATTATATACCTAGTCAAGTATCGTATGTAATGAGATCCTTTCAAAAGATGGTATTGTTAATAAGAAAAAGTTCTCAACTTCGTGATAGTGTTTTTTTAATGTTATATGCAGTTAATGTAGAAATGCAAAAGCAGCAGAAAATTCGACTTTTGAAAGACGGAAAAATGGATCTACAAGGGAGTGGAATCCCCTGTAACCAGTAGTTCCTATACCGCAACTCTTCAAATGGCAACAAACTGTTTCTTTCAAGACAATATAATTGGTGAAGGTTCTTTAGGTTGTGTTTATAAAGCAGACTTCTCCGATGGAAAGGTAAATTTATTTTCATCAATTGTTAATAAATTATTGCATAAATATGTCTAGAACTGTTATAATGCTTTCATTTCGGGATGTCATGTGCAGAATAGTCAGTTAACAGATTCTTTAAATTCTCCAGCTGGTCTTCCTTTGACTGATGTGTAAGTTTGAATTCTCATGTACCATTCTAATCCTGATCTGTGGTGGTTATCTTATTTTATGTAATTTTTGTTGATTTTTTTGAAACCGTTTGATGTGGTTTTGTGTGTATTATTTTCAGTAAAATAGCAGTTGACCGCAACCAGGTTAGACTACTTACAGAGGTCTTTTCGAGGTGGTAACCATTTTATTTTAGCATGCTTTTTGGTCAAGAGTTAGGAAGCATCATAACTGATTTTGTTATTATACGAATTAATTAATGAGGTTTTGTCGGTGGGTTGTAATCACGAACTAAAGTAGACTATTAATTAAGTAATGTTGTCTTTATGACCGTATTTTTCAACTTTGTTTTTTTGGAATTAAGGATAAGAAAAAAAGTACATACGTGTTGGCTCGGCCTGACCTGATATATGGTAATGTAGAATACACTTCCCTTTCTTAATCTCTGTGTCACATGAAACTCTTTGCATAGAGTGTTAGTTATAAATATGTATAAATACTTATTAGTAAATTATTGTATTAATATGTCTGTAACTGTAATAATGATCTTTTTGTGGATGTCATGTGCAGAACAATCAATTAACAGGTTCTGTAAATTCCCTAATGTGTAACTTTGAATTCTCATGTCCCATGTTAATCTGATCTGTGGTGGTTATTCCTTTATCTATATCACAGAAGCATTTTCAGTGGTAGATATTAAAGGAGCTTCTTTCCTTTCCAGCTTTTATGTAAGCTATTATACGAGTGTGTAAATTATTATATGCATTTAATTTGTCTCTTTAAATAAAACAGACATGATGAAAATTCGTTTGATAATGTCTCTTTAAATAAAACAGACATGTGTAAATTATTATATGCATTTAGTTTGAATTCTCATGTCCCATGTTAACCTGATAGTGTTTTTTTTAATGTTGTATGCAGAAATGCAAGAGCAGAGGGTATTGCCCACAGCCAGCGTAATAGATTTGGAGCCCCCACCTGCAATAACTCAACTTTTGAAGAGGGAAAATGGATCTACAAGGGAGTGAAATCCCCTATAACTAGTAGTTTCTACACTATTGCAACTCAAGTTTAGTACCTATGAGGTCATTTCTATTCATTTTTAGTTCATTCAAAATTTTATAATATTTAATTATCTATATGCTTTGTGGTCATCTAGACACATGCTGGGAGTTTGCTGGAAGGTCTTACACAAACTCAAGTTAGTACTCTAGCAATCAAGGATGATCTGTAAGGTAATTTTTTGCAGTATAATGGTTCAATTTTTATTTTTTTTAATCTTTTATATGCTTTCTTTCTTCTGGAGTGTCTTGGGCTGAAGGATCTAACAAGTAACAACGATATACTGTCTTTTTTTCGAAACATTGTGCTGAAAGATGATGCCTTGAACTTGTTAGATCTATGTATACCTTTTTGACCCTAGCTGCAACATAAACTTGTTTGGTTCCTCTCATAACCTGGGTCTAATATTTGGAACATTAGCATGGGTATACCTTTTTGGCCCTAGCTGCAGCATAAACTGATACTGTGGATATGTGCTGTTAGATCTATGTTTTATGTGCTCTCAGAATCTAATAAATATAAGGATTTTTGTTTTATTCAAAATGCTTTTACCGTAATGAGTCCACTAGAATGTATTTAAACAAGTTGTAGACAAACAAACACTTAATGAGTCAACTGAGATGTATAGTGTAATCTCTTCAATATCACTCGTAAAGTCCTAATAAGACTGGCAATCACTAATAGCAAGATTTTTAATTGCTGACTAATTTAGTGGAGAATCACATTCAGGTATTTCTTTAATTATTGTTGTACTTTTGCTTGCACTCACTCTTGTCCTCGACTTACGAGACTTGTTTTGCCTTTTTGACATATATAGAAAGAATAATCCTCCCTTGACAAATGTATTTGTTGTAATTAAAAAGAATAATCCTCCGTTGATCAGTTTGGGCAATTTTGGGCATTTTCGTTTAGCTAATATATTTATTTTGCCCCGTATGACTTGTTAGAGATTTAACCATATGACTTTTTAGAGATATAACATTTGACTTAACCCTTATTATGGTTTTGACCGTATGACTTATTTCAATATGACTCGTTAGAGATCTGACCGTAAGACTTGTTTGAGCCATTTGACTCATCATTTTTAGTGTTGTTTTAGTTAACCATTTAACTTGTAATAGATAAAACATTTTTAGTCAAAAGTTCTTACAACCAATGGAAAGAAGTTGAGCACTGGAGCTATTTTAGGTATAAGTTTTGGTTCTGCATTCCTTATATTTTTTCAGTTCTTATACTTTTTTTCTGCATTCAAAAAGGGAAAAGGACGGAAAATGTCAGAAGTTCTACAGTAAATCCTCTTGGCGAGAAAGGTTCAGCTCATCTTTTTTCTATTATTGATTATATGCATAGGTATTCTTATTAACGAAAAAAGGCATTAGATAGATCTGGAAACAAACTACTATAAATGATGCCTAGTCAAGTATGTATAGAATGAGATCCTTTCAAATGATGGTATTATTAAATTAAAAAAAGTTCTCAACCTCCCAATAGTGTTTTTTTTAAATGTTGTATGCAGTTAATGCAGAAATGCAAAAGCAGAGGGTAACACCACAGCCAGCAGAATAGATTTGGAGCCCCCACCAACACACTAGCCAACTTTTGAAAGAGGGAAAAATGGATCTACAAAGAGAACCAATAGTTCCTACACTATTGCAACTCTTCAAATGGCAACAAAGATAAAATTAGTGGATAATATAACTCGTGAAGGTTCTTTAGGTCATATTTATAAAGCAAACTTCTTCTAGGAAAGGTAAATTTATTTTCATTAATTTCCAAAGATAAAATTAGTGGATATCCAAGTTAATTTGGTTTTACATTTGTTTTCTCCGAGATGATGGCTGTTAAAAAGATGGATAATGTAGCATGATCACTTCAAGAAGAAGATAATTTTGTTGAAGCTGTCTCTAACTTGTCACACTTAAGGCACCCAAACAGTGGGCTAATTGGCGATTGAGGTAAATGCTTCGACCATCCTTTGGTTTATTGTTCTGTATTACTTTTCGTTTGTGTTTGTTTGAGATTGATTTTAAATTCCTTGATTATGGCAAGGATTGATATAGAAATTTTGATTGGGGGGCTATTCAACTATTGAAGGTAATGATTTCTACACTCCCTCTGTTGACTATTCTATATAGCCATTTACTCTTTTTCATTTGAAATTTCCTTTAGTTTCTGATATTGAATCTGGCGACTAGAAGTTTTAGGGTAACAAGTTCAATCTGTGGGGTAGTTAGCAATTAAGGTAAATGTTTTGACCCTCCCTTGGTTAATGTACTGTATTAGTTTTCATTCGAGGCTGTCCTTAATTTGGCCACGGGAAACAATTTTGATCCGCAGCTACTAGAACAATTGAGGTAACAATTTCAACCCTCTCTTTGTTTATTGTTCACGGTATGACTGTCATATTATTCATTCTAGATTACTATTGAATGTTGATCTTGATTTTGGTGAATAAACGATGAAGGTACAATTTCAACCACTGGGATACTAAGTGATTAAGGTAACAATCTCGATCCTCCCTTGCTTTATTGTTCTGTATAACTCTCATTCGTTTTCATTCGAGACTGACTTAAACTTCCCATATTGAATCTAGCGACTAAAGGATTAAGGTAACAATTTCGATGCGTGAACTACATAGCCATTGAGGTAATAATATCAACCCTTCCTTGGTTAATGGTTCTGTATAACTACTCATTTGTTTCCATTTGAGACTGCCCTTTAATTCTGATGTTAATTCTGGCTACTTAAGGATTAAAGTAACAATTTTGATATGTGCACTACTCATCAATTAAGGTAAGAATATCTTCTTCCCTTAGTTTATCGTTTTGTATAACTGTTCATTCAAAATTGCCCATGAATTTTAATGATGATTGTGGCAACAAATGTAGACATAAAAGAATTAGTAAAATAAATGTTCTGTTTCCTTGGAAGTGGTAGTCCGGTAGATGACTGAACTTGAAATCAAAAAGTTGAATTAGGGAGTATTTAGGTGCTTTAGGTCGATTTGGGGTGTATTTAGATGCTCTTAATGCTGTTTCAGCCCCTAGTTTGGCTAATTATAGACTCAAAACTCACGAACAAATAGGTGTAAGTTGTTGTAAAGAAGAATTGAATATTTACTTGAACACTCACAAGAACTTTTGTTTCATTCATAGACTTCAAAAAAAATAGTCTAGAATCAAAAGAAATGCACTTACTGTTCCTACAAGACAGAGTAAATGACCCACTAACTTTAAACAACTAACACTCAAGCAAAAAAAACCTAATCTGCTGTAACTAAACCCTTTAAACTGCTGTAGACCCGCTCAACCCATGGGAAGTGCTAATGGCATGGACTAAACTTGTAGTAAAAGAGTATATTGTGTTGTAAATAATTGAGTACAATAAGGCCCTATATATAGAGACTTATACAAACTATTTTTAGTAAACTGCAGCTATAATATAGCTAATATAATTACAATCATTAACATATTTATCAGCATAAATCTTGGTCTAATATTCCCCCTCAAGCTAAGGCCGGGGAGCGACCTTTAGCTTGGACCTAAGAAGTAAGAACCGTTGTGAAGATAAAGGCTTTGTAAACACATCTGCAATTTGATCATTTGTCTTGATAAACTAAACCGAAAGCTTTCTTTGGGCGACTTTTTCTCTGACAAAATGAAAGTCGATCTCCGCATGTTTTGTACGAGCATGAAACACTGGATTAGCTGAGAGGTATGTGGCACCTAGATTGTCACACCATAAGATAGGAGCTTTAGTCATGAAAATGTGAAGTTCCTTTAGAAGTGCCTCAAGCCATGTCAATTCTACAAGGGTATCTGCTAAGACTTTATATTCTGCTTCTGTAGATGACCGAGAGACAGTGCGTTGTTTACGAGCATGCCATGAAATAATATTTTATCCAAGATAGATGGCATATCCCCGGTGGATCGACGGTCATCTAGAGAACCAACCCAATCTGCATCGGAGAAGGCTGTAAGAGGCCGATTATGGGCATCTATGTAGGCATGTATAATAGGAGCTGATTTTTGTTGAATCAACAAGCCCAAATGAGAGGTTCTTTGTAGATACCTAAGAATTCTTTTGACTGCACACCAATGATTTTATGTGGGGGAGTGCATAAATTGACAGACTTTATTGACCGCGAAGGTGATGTCCGGTCAGGAAAGAGTTACGTATTGTAGTGCTTCAACAATCTGTTGAAATTTAACTGGATCATTAAAGTGAGGACTGTCATCAAGAGCCAAATTAGAGTTAGTGGCCATAGACGAGTCAATCTGTTTGGACTGAGAGAGGCCTTCTTTGTGAATAATATCACGTATATGGTTCATCTATGAGAGAAGCAAATCATTTCCTTTTGGAAGCACTTCGAATCCTAGAAAATAAGAGAGCCGACCCATGTCTTGGATCGGAAGTGTGGTGCTTAACCGGTGAATGATATGATCAATGAGCCGAGGGGGGTTGCCGGTTAGGATGATATCATCTACATAGACAAGCCTTTACCGTAAAGAACCATTATGGGAGAAAATAAATAATGATGGATCTGTTTTAGATCCTTGAGACCCAAGCTGTAACAAAGTATCTAAAATTCGATTAAACCAGGCCCTCGATGCTTGTGTGAAGCAGACAAAGATGATTTGGTTTTTGTGGATCAATGAAACCAGGTGGTTGTCGTAAATAAACAGTTTCCTTGAGATCTCCATGTAGGAATGCGTTCTGGACATCGAGTTGACGAAGAGGCCATTGCCTTGCCACAGCAAGTGATAGAACCACACGCATAGTAGTAGATTTTACTACTGGACTAAACGTCTCGTGATAATCAATTCCTGGCTGTTGGTTGAACCCTTTTGCCACCAAACGGGCTTTGTAACGTTTGATATTCCCACTTTCGTCACGTTTCAATCTATACACCCACTTACAATCAACAACATTGGCATTAGGAACGGGTGGTACACGAGTCCATGTATCATTTCTCATCAAGGCTTTGAATTCCTCTGTCATGGCTGCACGCCAATGAGGAATTTTGTTGGCAATAGCAAAAGTGGAGGGTTCAGTTGAGGAAGAATCTGTTGATGTGTGAAATGCAGAGGCATTGTATGGGTGTGTCTTCTTGGGATTTTGGCGAAGATTTGGAGGACGGGTACGTGGTTGACTTTCGGTTGTGGAGGGATTTATAGGAGCTGGTGTAGGATTTGTGGATTGAGTTTTTGGTTTGCGACTGTAGGTGTGTTGTAAAGGGGATGGATCATGGCGGGGAGAGGTATTGGAGGTGGTTGGGGCAATTGTGGATGCTGTTATATTAAGTTGGATGGTAGGGTGAGCTAAACCAGATGGGTTTTGGATGGGAGGTGTTGTGCCATTACCGGATGAGTTTTGGGTTGAATGGGAATTTGCCTGGCTGGATGGTTGGGAAGGTGGGCTGGATGGTTGGGCAGGTGGGCTGGAGGGCTAGGCAGGCGGGTTAGAGGGTGGATTATTTAGGCTAGGTGATGTTTGATTAGGTGGAACAGGAGATGGGTACGAAGAGAAGTATGGATCAGGTGATGGTGTAGAAGGTGTAGATGGTGATGGTTGAAGAAGAGGAAAAAGTGCCTCATTGAATAGTACGTGTCGGGCAACATAAATACGGTTGGTAGCAGGATCGAGACATTGATACCCGTGATGGGAGGAGCTGTACCCTAAGAAGATGCACGGTAGTGAGCCGAAATCCATTTTGTGTGGATTATAGGAGGGAAGCATTGGCACCCGAAAACACGTAGGAAAGAAAGATCAGGTTTACGGTTAAACAAGTGCTCAAAGGGAGAGATATTTGAAGAAGTGCAAGAAGGCATGCAGTTTATCAAGTAAGTGGCAGTCTCAAAGGCAAAGTTTCAGAATCGCATTGGAACACCCGATTGAGCCAAGAGAGTGAGACCGATCTCAACCACATGGCGGTGTCGTCTCTCAACGAAACCATTTTGTTCGCTTGTGTGAGGACAAGAAAGACGATGTATGATTCCAAGAGTTTTGAAGAAAGAGGATAAATTGCGAAATTCTCCCCCCAATCTGTTTGAATGGATTTCAGTTGCGTTTGAAATTGTCTTTCAGCCATGGTGTGGAATTGTTTAAAAGTGCTAAATACATCAGATTTTTGTTTTATGGGAATTAACCACATGTATCAAGTGTAATGATCAATACAAAGTAGGTAGCGATGACCATAAAAGGGATTAACAGGGGATGGTCCCAAACATCACAAAACACTAAATCAAGAACGCGTGTACTTTTGTAATTCAAAACAGACAAATGCATTTTTGAAGATTTGCCCATAGGACATGAATTGCAAAAAGAAAAAAAACAAAATGATTGCTAATAGGAAGATTATATTTTGAAAGTGTTGACTTTAAAAGCTGTGATGAGGGTGTCCAAGTCTTTGATGCCAGGTTGTGGGATAAGCTCGAACAGTGGAGAAGGCGAAATTTGAAACGGTGTGAAGCTTTGGTAGATTAAAAGAGTAAAGCCCGTCTTTACTTGGACCCTTGAGGAGGATAGTTCGGGTATCCGTATCCTTCACACAAAAGAAGTTAGAGTGAAAGTCAAAGAATACGTTATTGTCTTGGCAAAACCTTGTACAGAAAGAAGATTTCGTTTGATTTGTGGAACATGTATGATTTTGTTAATGGAAAGAGTTTTGTTAGGTGAATTAAATGTGGTAGAAGCAATATGAAGAATAGGTAAACTTTTGCCATTACCAACGATTAGTGTGTCCTTACCATAATATGGCTCATATTCGTCAAAGTTGTTGAGATCGGGAGACACATGACTCCTTGCACCCGTGTCCGGTAGCCATGATGATGAGGCTTGTGAGCGATGATCAGCAAAGTTTGCTTGTGGAGCCTGTCTTGAGGAGCGAATTGTTGTCGGGTCTCGGTTAGGGCATTGTGAGGGAACATGTCCAATGCCACACCTGTTGCAAGAACCATAGACTGTATTTGATTAGATACCCAAGCAAATCTAGAGTTAGTACCTGAAGCATTGTTGTTTTGGCGGCTAGTTTGGTTGTAGCGTCCACGACCACGTCGATTATATGAACCACGGTTGGACGAGCCACGGGTGGTATAAAAGGCTTGATTGGGTTGCCGTGCAGTTGCACATTAAATCCTAATTGCGTCATCAACTGCTGAAGATTTTGTATTGTTTCGGGTGGAAGTTGGAGACCGGTGGATGAGGTTGAATCATGGTGACCTGTAGCCGTGAACGTGAAGGCGTGGGCATGCACGGTGGGATCAGCCTTTTTGATCATATATTCATGATCAGCAAGTAGACCAAGAAGTTCTAGAAGAGTAACAGGAGGTTGTCTTGCAATCAAGGTGGGCTTCAAGGAGTTGTATTCTTCTCTAAGTCCTTAAATAACCAGCGTTACAATGTCTTTTTCTTTCATGGGCTCACCAATGTTTGCTAAAGCATCTGGATATTCTTGGGCCCGTGTAAGATAATCAGCAGATGTTTCTTCCGGCTTCATCTCGATCTTGAGGAATTGGGTTTTGAGGGTGTATTCTCGTGAAGATGTGTGGGTGCATAAGCAAGCTCCAAGGCAAGCCACAATTCACGAGATGTGCCCCCCTGTACATGCTTGAAGGAGGCTTCAGAAATGGTGGAGAGCAGCAACATACGAATACGAGCATCATTGGAAATCCATACGGAATAGTCAGGGTTGGAGCTTGAAGTTGTTACTGCTGGAGCATCATTAGAGGAGGAGGAGGAGGTGAGGATAGTCTTAGACGAACAAGCGACAGATCCATCTATGTACCCAAAGAGATCGTTGTGACCAAAAAGGGTTGGATCATAGTTTTCCAATATCCATAGTTGGTGGGACCGAGTTTGAACCCAAACTTGTGGGATTTGTGGTTGGTTTTGTCTGCGGTTGAGAAAGCAAGGATGGTCATTGTGTGACTGATTGGAAATGGTGGCAGAGATAGCAGGAAAAAAAAAACTTGCGGCAGAGGGGGGTGGATGACTAGAGGCTCTGGTACCATAATAAACTTGTAGTAAAAGAGTATATTGTGTTGTAAATAATTGAGTACAATAAGGCCCTATATATAGAGACTTATACAAACTATTGGGGCCTTAACCATTTTATTTGGTGTCATTTTTGGTCATTTTTGGTGATGATGAATACTTTGTTGCAGGGATCTCTCATATAAATAACCGAACAGGAGAGCTACCAAACTACCTTAGTTCATTGTGTCAAGCATTTCAACATTGTAAGCCTCTTTCTTGGAACTACTCATTACTTGTTAGTAAATTATTGTATAAATATGCTCTGAACTGTAATAATACTTTCATTTCTGGGGTGGCCAGTGGGACATTATGATTATGATATGTGATATGAGATATGTTATGTTGGCACTGTGAATGTGCAATTTTAAATATTTGATTTGTAGGTTACTCGGTATCAATAACCCTAACCCGTTGCTTCAGCCTTTAATCTTTGGTTTATTCTGGTGTAAAGGGTGGAATTCGATGGAGATGTTTTAAACTTAAAAATTTGGTTTCTTTTCTAATCCGTTGACATTATTATTCGATAAATATTATTTTGTCTATTGTGAACTACATCCGCGCAAGTATTTATTTTGATGGATGTTTTAGACTTTATAAGTTGATGTCTTAATTTAACCTTCGTAATTTAAGTATTCTTTTGGACTTCGTATGTTCTGTTAACATTTGACGTCACCTCCTGTTCCACGTTGGGGCGAGGGTGTTACAATTAATGAATTCCAACATTGCTCAATCCCATATATGCATCCTCCTTGGCTACTCCACAAATCATATATGGTATACGTGTTATGACTTGTCTAACAGCAAAGTCATAATCTCTCAACACGTTCTTTTTGTTAAAACTATTTTCCCTTTCCCCAAACTACATTAAACTCCACCTTCATAGGACTTACTTCGTAACAATCTCCCCACCTCTTCCGACTTACACCTTTTATTATGACGTTTGACTACACCAACTCAACTATAACCCCCACCTAAATAAAAACTAGCGTACCAACTACACTCTACCACTCCACTTTTTGGGAATATCTGTCACTCAAGGCTTTAATATCATCTCAAAAACAGTATGCAACAACATTCTCAAACATGACAAAATGGAAAAGTGAAACCCGATCCACACCCCGGCTGGGAAACTTGCTGCAACGATGGAGTTTTAATCGATGATCCTACAACATATCGTTTTCTAGTGGGAGCCCTGCGATACTTGATCAATCTTCATCAGACTAGATGAGCAGTTCAATAAGTATGCATGCATATGCACGCTCCCATATCTTCTCATCTTAATGTACTAAAGCTTATACTTTGATATATTAAAGGGACCACTTCTCTCGGTCTTTACTTTGCGTCGTGGTTCCTTTACCTCCCTCATTTCCTATATAAATGTTGATTGGGTGTGCTGCCCAGACACCCGCATGCTCACTTCCGGTTACTACATATACTTTGATATATGAAATTGCCCTCCACGCCTCTCTCAACGCATGTTACTGCTTTATTGTGATAATGTGAGCATGATATACATGACGGGAAACCATATACAACATCAACACTCAATACACATCAAAATCGACATCCATTTGGTTGGTGACCAAGTTTGCCACGGTCAAGTCCGTATCTTACATGTCCCTTCTTGATATCAAATGGTCGACATCTTCATAGAAGGGTTGCCTTAAGTCTTCTCCTCCACCTTAGACTGAGGGGGTATATTTGAGATTGTCGACATATAATTATAGTTTGTTGTAAATATATCGTATTCATTAGTATTATATTACAATTGTAATTCCTAGCGTATAAGATATCCATTGTATTATAAATAGAAGATTATCAATAAGTGGTTCTCACTTTAAATAATTAAAATATTTAAATACAGGAAGAGTTCATACTATGCTAAAATGATTCCTTTTGCCTTCTGTTTATGCTATCTCACCTTATTAATAGGGACATTTTCAGGAAAGAATCACAAAATAACATGAGAATTCTTTTATATGCGAATTCTTTCTTTTGTATAATATATCTCATATAATATTTTTCACCTATTAATTTCAACGCATTTATATGTCAATTCTTTCTTTCTTGATTCTGTGTGAGATTCATTCTTTTGTTCTCAACTTTTATAACTTTAAGATGATTATTAGAAAGAAAAAAAATGCTTGGTTCATGGTTTGTAAGGTACAATACATCCACATACATGTACTTTCACGTTCCCAAGGAATTGTTAAAAATCGCTAATAAAACTTTATTTTAATGGATAATCTTGTGTACTCAAATCATCATTGTAATTATTTTATCTATTCACATGATAAGCCCGAATACTTGATAACCATAGCATTAAGCAATATGAGAGTTGACTTCAAAACATTTTGACAAAGTCAAGGTATTAAGAAATGTCAAAGAAACATCCCAACCAGAACCCAACTTCTATCTATATAAACATGTACATATTATATGTTTGTGTTACAGAAAATAACCAGCAAAAGAATGGAGAAAAACCTGTTTGAAGCATCCTTAACAGGAAACATACAAGCCATCAATGAATTGCTCCGGAAAGACGAACTCATTCTCGACCGAGTTACACTAACTCGGTTCAGTGAAACTCCTTTGCACATTGCAGCCATGAGAGGCCACCTCGATTTAGCTAAGCTTCTTCTGCTTAAAAAACCGACACTCGCCATGTCCCTTGACTCCACAATGCGGACCCCGCTTCACTTGGCCTCAGCCGCGGGCCACGTGGAGATCGTTCGTGAACTTTTGCAGGTTATGAGTGCTGAAGGGTGCACTTTTCGTGATCAAGATGGAAGAACACCTCTCTATTTTGCTGTCAAGAATCAACAGTTGGAGATTATAAAACTTTTGGTTCTAACAAAACCTGATGTTGGTAGAAAATTGCAAGAAAATGGGGAGACTATTTTGCATACATGCATTTATTATAATAGTTTTGTAGTTATTTCAACAAATATTTAAACGATCAAGCTCTGCTAGTTTATCTTAAGAGAGCTCGACTCGTTTCGAGTTCTATGTCTAAAGTTTAATCGAGCTTGGCCTGTTCCAAGTTGTCTAAAGCTTGATCGAGCTCGGCTTGTTTCAAGTTCTATGTTTATAGTTACATTTGGGCTCATTATTAAATTTAAAGACTGTGCTCGGGTCGGCCACATCTGTTTATTATTTATTAAAAATTTAATTGTCTTATTAGACACATAATTATTTGTTTTATTTATATGTATAATTTTTTATAAGTAACAAGTATTAATTATTTAGTACTTTTTTCATATTTATAGATATAATATATTTATTATGTAACCTTTTTTATATATTATATCAAATAAAAGTTATTATATTTATACAAATAATAATCTTATTTAGGCTTAAGTTAGTTAAGCTCGGGCCCAAGCTCGTTTATTAGATGAGCCCTATTTTAAGCCCAAACTTGTACTCAAACTCGTTTAAGCTCGATTAGATTCAAGAATCCAGCAGCCCTATTTCAAGTAACTCACGAGCAACTAGCTTTGTTCGTACCAACTTTCTTACTTGTTTATTATCTCAACTTTCTATTAATTAATCCTATCATTACAAATCTGGGTTTTAATGTTGTGCATAGACTGTGAAGTATCTCCTCCGAAAATCAAGTATCAGAACAAAAGTACCATTGTCCATGAACATGGTTACTCAGCATTAGATGTTCTTGATCGTTATCCGCGAGATTTTGAAGCACTAGAGATCCGAGCTTTACTTATGGAAGCCAATATATCGAGAGCTAAAGATGTTAAATCATTTCAAACGCGCATCAAATCCAATTCGTCACAAAATGTTACCAATCTTGAGAGCAAACCAAAAGGATTGATGTCAAGAATATGGAACTGGTATCTAAACAACAACGGAAACTGGTTGGAGAAACAACGTGGGATTTTGATGCTTGCGACGATAGTAGTGGCAACATCAGCGTTCTACTCCGGGCTACACCCGCCAGAAGGCACGTTCACAAATTCTAGAGACGGGCCGCTAGGAAATGCAGTTAAAACCGAACCAGACGTAGGACCGTTTAGCGATTTTGTGATCAAGAATACGATAATCATGGTCTTTTCTCTAATGATATTTGTGGTGTTGCTAAGTGGAATTCCTTTACGAAACAAGTTTTGTTTGTGGGTGCTCAACTTGGCTACTGTTTGCATCATCTTTTTCGTGACATTTACATATTTAGCGGAGATAGCCAACATGTCTCCTGATACGTGGGTAAATCCTACAACCGCCTACATGTGTTTTATAGGGATGCTTTTGTGCTTTTGTTTGCGTTCATTCACACTATTTTCTTCATAACATGGGTTGTAAAGAAACTGTTGAAGGCCAGAAGAAAGACAAGAAATAATGGTCCGATTAATGTTGTTTGATCTTCATAATGTTTGGTAATAAAAAGATTTTATTTCATTATTTGAATGTATCATATGTTGTTCGGTTGCTTTTCTATGTGAAGTATTTGTGTTCAACCTCTTAGATTTGAAATTGTATTCTTTTTTATAAAAATAAAGATTTATGAGCAATGCAATCCACTTGCAAAGTTGTAATTAACAAACAAGAAATCACATAGTAAAGTCTCACCCGTAAAAGAGTTATTAATAGAGTCTGAAAAAGATAACACAATGATAAACATTTCCATTGTTACAAAGCAAACCACTTGTAATTAAAGGGAGATAATTGTTGTTGTTTTTACGTTAAAACCACTCTCAAAATGAATATGATGTTCTTACTCTTTTAATTGAACTAGGTTGGATTGGTAAAATGATAAAAGAGAGAATATTAATAAATAAAAATGAAAAATAAAAAAAAAATTTCTTTCACTTAGGGCTAAAAGTAAAGATTATTAAAAAAATATACTTCCAATTTCTTTTACTTTCTTCCACTATTTTCCATTAAAAAAACTTTAAACAGAATATATTGATTTTCCACTTATTCCTTTCATTTCTTTAAAAAAATTTGGAAACACAACTTTACTGCCAAAATCTAAATTGTTGAGTAGGTTAATCGTGAAGATTATGATTATTTATGAAGCAATCTACCTAGGAGGACACGTGACAACATCACATTCCTAATAATCAAACGGTTGTTTTGAAAACAAAATGTTTAATTTTATTGAAAGAAAAAAAAGCTTTAAAACAAAAGTTTAACGGATTATATCATTATTTTATTACTTATAGTCATTACACATACGTAATTTCAATCATATCTTATCTTAAAATATCATTTTATAATTAATAAATTTTTATTTATATAATATTATTTATTAATTAGTGTGTAATACACGGATTTACTAAAGCCAGTGATTACATATAAGATAAAAAATTCACAACCGTGTAATCGTGTGTTATATTACCTTAAAAAAGAAATGAAGCTGCCATAAAGGGAGACGTGTACAGGAAATCAAAATCTTGATGACCATAAAAGGAATTAACGGGGGCTGGTCCCCAAACATCATAAACACTAAATCAAGAACACGTGTAATTCGAAAGTATTACAAATGAACTTTGAAGATTTGCTCATAGGACATGAATTGCAAAAACACAAAATAGAATTATTGCTAACAGGGAGACTATTTTTTGAAAAGTATTGACTTTAAAAGCTGTGAATGAGGGTGTCCAAGTCTTTGATGCCAGGTTGTGGGGAGAAGCTCGAATAGTGGAGAAGGCGACATTTGAAACAGATTGAAGCTTTAGTAGATTAAAAGAGTAAAGCCCATCTTTACTTGGACCCATGAGGAGGATAGTTCGGCATTCGTATCCTTCACACAAACTAATTTAGAGTGAAACTCAAAGAATACGTTATTGTCTTGGCAAACCGGTACAGAAAGAAGATTTCGTTGATTTGTGGAACATGTAGGATTTTGTTAATGGAAAGAGTTTTGTCAGGTGAATTAATGTAGTAGAAGCAATATGAAGAACAGGTAAACTTTTCCATTAGCAACGATAGTTTGTCCTTACCATAATATGGCTCGGATTTGTCAAAGTTGTTGAGATCGGAAGGACATGACTGCTTGCACCGTGTCCGGTAGCCATGATGATGAGGTTATGAGCGATGCTCAGCAAAGTTTGCTTGTGGAGCCTGTCTTGAGGAGCGAATTGTTGTTGGGTCTTGGTTAGGGCATTGTGAGGGAACATGTCCAATACCACACCTGTTGCAAGAACCATAGACTGTATTTTGATTAGATGCCTAAAAAAATCTAGAGTTAGTACCTGAAGCAGTGTTGTTTTTGGCGGCTAGTTTGGTTGTTGTAGCGTCCACGACCACGTCGATTATATGAACCATGGTTGGATGAGCCGGGGTGGTGTAAAAGGCTTGATTGGGCTGCTGCGCAGGTTGCACATTAAATCCTAATTGCGTCATCAACTGCTGAAGATTTTGTATTGTTTCGGGCGGAAGTTGGAGACCGGTGGATGAGTTGAATCACGGTGACCTGTAGCCGTGAATGGGTGGGCAGGCACGGTGGGATCAGCCTTTTTGATCATATATTCAGATCAGCAAGTAGCCAAGTAGTCTAGAAGAGTAACAGGAGTTGTCTTGCATCAAGGTGGACTTCAGGGAGTTGTATTCTTCTCTAAGTCCTGAAATAACCAGTATTACAATGTCTTTTTCTTTCATGCTTACCAATGTTTGCTAAAGCATTTGAATATTCTTAGGCCGTGTAAGATAATCAGCATATGTTTCTTCCGGCTTCATTCTCTTCTTGAGGAATTGGGATTTGAGGGTGTATTTCTCGTGAAGATGTATGGGGTGCATAAGCACGCTACAAGGCAAGCCACAATTCATGAGATGTGTCCCCTGTACTGCTGAAGGAGGCTTCAGAAATGGCGGAGAGCAGCAATACGAATATGAGCGTCATTGAAATCCATACGGAGTAGTCAGGGTTTAGAGCTTGAAGTTACTGCTG
>CM046431.1:46309476-46518820 GCA_025506505.1 Flaveria sonorensis | reverse complement strand
CAACTTCTATCTATATAAACATGTACATATTATAATGTTTGTGTTACAGAAATAACCAGCAAAAGAATGGAGAAAAAACCTGTTTGAGCATCCTTAACAGGAAACATACAAGCCATCAATGAATTGCTCCGGAAAGGACGAACTCATTCTCGACCGAGTTACACTAACTCGGTTCAGTGAAACTCCTTTGCACATTGCAGCCATGAGAGGCCCTCGATTTAGTTAAGCTTCTTCTGCTTAAAAAACCGCACATCGCCATGTCCCTTGACTCACAAGGCAGACCCTGCTTCACTTGGCCTCAGCCGCGGGCCACGTGGAGATCGTTTCGTGAACTTTTGCAGTTAGGGTGCTGAAGGTGCACTTTTCGTGATCAAGATGGAAGAACACCTCTCTATTTTGCTATCAAGAATCAACAGTTGGAGATTATAAAAACTTTTGGTTCTAACAAAACCTGATGTTGGTAGAAATTGCAAGAAAATGGGGAGACTATTTTGCATACATGCATTTATTATAATAGTTTTGAAACATTGAATTGTTATGTGAATTGTGGGATGAAGATGAGCTTGCAGTGGTGACAGATTCTAATGGGAACACCCTCCTGCACCTAGTTTTAGAAAAGTTTTGTAGTTATTTCAACAAATATTTAAACGATCAAGCTCTGCTAGTTTATCTTAAGAGAGCTCGACTCGTTTCGAGTTCTATGTCTAAAGTTTAATCGAGCTTGGCCTGTTCCAAGTTGTCTAAAGCTTGATCGAGCTCGGCTTGTTTCAAGTTCTATGTTTATAGTTACATTTGGGCTCATTATAAATTTTAAAGACTGTGTTCGGTCGGTCACATCTGTTTATTATTTATTAAAATTTAATTGTCTTATTAGACACATAATTATTTGTTTTATTTATATGTATAATTTTTTATAAGTAACAAGTATTAATTATTTAGTAATTTTTTCATATTTATAGATATATATATTTATTATGTAACCTTTTTTATATATTATATCAAATAAAAGTTATTATATTTATACAAATAATAATCTTATTTAGGCTTAAGTTAGTTAAGCTCGGGCCCAAGCTCGTTTATTAGATGAGCCCTATTTTAAGCCCAACTTGTACTCAAACTCGTTTAAGCTCGATTAGATTCAAGAATCCAGCAGCCCTATTTCAAATAACTCACGAGCAACTAGCTTTGTTCGTACCAACTTTCTTACTTGTTTATTATCTCAACTTTCTATTAATTAATCATATCATTACAAATCTGGGTTTTAATGTTGTGCATAGACTGTGAAGTATCTCCTCCGAAAATCAAGTATCAGAACAAACAGTACCATTGTCAATGAACATGGTTACTCAGCATTAGATGTTCTTGATCGTTATCCGCGAGATTTTGAAGCACTAGAGATCCGAGCTTTACTTATGGAAGCCAATATATCGAGAGCTAAAGATGTTAAATCATTTCAAACGCGAATCAAATCCAATTCGTCACAAAATGTTACCAATCTTGAGATCAAACCAAAGGATTGATGTCAAGAATATGGAACTGGTATCTAAACAACACGGAAACTGGTTGGAGAAACAACGTGGGATTTTGATGCTTGCGACGATAGTAGTGGCAACATCAGCGTTCTACTCCGGGCTACACCCGCCAGAAGGCACGTTCACAAATTCTAGAGACGGGCCGCTAGGAAATGCAGTTAAAACCGAACCAGACGTAGGACCGTTTAGCGATTTTGTGATCAAGAATACGATAATCATGGTCTTTTCTCTAATGATATTTGTGGTGTTGCTAAGTGGAATTCCTTTACGAAACAAGTTTTGTTTGTGGGTGCTCAACTTGGCTACTGTTTGCATCATCTTTTAGTGACATTTACATATTTAGCGGAGATAGCCAACATGTCTCCTGATACATGGGTAAATCCTACAACCGCCTACATGTGTTTTATAGGGATGTTTTTGTGCTTGTTGTTTGCGTTCATTCACACTATTTTCTTCATAACATGGGTTGTAAAGAAACTGTTGAAGGCCAGAAGAAAGACAAGAAATAATGGTCCGATTAATGTTGTTTGATCTTCATAATGTTTGGTAATAAAAAGATTTTATTTCATTATTTGAATGTATCATATGTTGTTCGGTTGCTTTTCTATGTGAAGTATTTGTGTTCAACCTTTTAGATTTGAAATTGTATTCTTTTTTATAAAAATAAAGATTTATGAGCAATGTGATCCACTTGCAAAGTTGTAATTAACAAACAAGAAATCACCTAGTAAAGTCTCACCCGTAAAAAAGTTATTAATAGAGTCTGAAAAAGATAACACAATGATAAATATTTCCATTGTCACAAAGCAAACCACTTGTAATTAAAGGGAGATAATTGTTGTATGTTTTTTACGTTAAACCACGTCTCAAAATGAATATGATGTTGTTTCTTTTTTAATTGAACTAGGTTGGATTGGTAAAATGATAAAGAGAAGAATATTAATAAATAAAAAATGAAAAATAAATAAAAATTTTCTTTCACTTTCTGAGAACAGCTAAAAGTAAAGATTATTAAAAATATTACTTTCAATTTCTTTTACTTTCTTCCACTATTTTCCATTAAAAAACTTTAAAGAGAATATATTGCTTTTCCACTTATTCCTTTCATTTCTTTAAAAAAATTTGAAAACACAACTTTACTGCCAAAAATCTAAATTGTTGAGTAGGTTAATCGTGAAGATTATGATTAGTGGATGAGGGTGTCCAAGTCTTTGATGCCAGGTTGTGGGAGAAGCTCGAATAGTGGAGAAGGCGACATTTGAAACAGATTGAAGCTTTAGTAGATTAAAAGAGTAAAGCCCGTCTTTACTTGGACCCATGAGGAGGATAGTTCGGGCATCCGTATCCTTCACACAACTAATTTAGAATGAAACTCAAAGAATACGTTATTGTCTTGGCAAACCGTTGTACAGAAAAAAGATTTCGTTTGATTTGTGGAACATGTAGGATTTTGTTAATGGAAAGAGTTTTGTCAGGTGAATTAAATGTAGTAGAAGCAATATGAAGAACAGGTAAACTTTTTCCATTAGCAACTATTAGTTTGTCCTTACCATAATATGGCTCGGATTTGTCAAAGTTGTTGAGATCGGAAGACACATGACTGCTTGCACGTGTGTCCGGTAGCCATGATGATGAGGCTTGTGAGCAATGCTCAGCAAAGTTTGCTTGTGGAGCCTGTCTTGAGGAGCGAATTGTTGTTAGGTCTTGGTTAGGGCATTGTGAGGGAACATGTCCAATACCACACCTGTTGCAAGAACCATAGACTGTATTTTGATTAGATGCCCAAAAAATCTAGAGTTAGTACCTGAAGCAGTGTTGTTTTAGCTGCTAGTTTGGTTGTTGTAGCGTCCACGACCACGTCGATTATATGAACCATGGTTGGATGAGCCGGGGTGGTGTAAAAGGCTTGATTGGGCTGCTGCGCAGGTTGCACATTAAATCCTAATTGCGTCATCAACTGCTGAAGATTTTGTATTGTTTCGGGCGGAAGTTGGAGACTAGTGGATGAGGTTGAATCACGGTGACCTGTAGCCGTGAATGGGTGGGCAGGCACGGTGGGATCAGCCTTTTTGATCATATATTCATGATCAGCAAGTAGACCAAGTAGTTCTAGAAGAGTAACAGGAGGTTGTCTTGCAATCAAGGTGGACTTTAGGGAGTTGTATTCTTCCCTAAGTCCTGAAATAACCAGTATTACAATGTCTTTTTCTTTCATGGGCTCACCAATGTTTGCTAAAGCATTTGAATATTCTTAGGCCCGTGTAAGATAATCAGCATATGTTTCTTCCGGCTTCATCTCTATCTTGAGGAATTGGGATTTGAGGGTGTATTCTCGTGAAGATGTATGGGGTGCATAAGCACGCTACAAGGCAAGCCACAATTCACGAGATGTGTCCCCCTGTACATGCTTGAAGGAGGCTTCAGAAATGGCGGAGAGCAGCAACATACGAATATGAGCGTCATTGAAAATCCATACGGAGTAGTCAGGGTTAGAGCTTGAAGTTACTACTGGAGCATCATTAGAGGAGGAGGAGGTGAGGATAGTCTTAGACGGACAAGCGACAGATCCATCTATGTACCCAAAGAGATCGTTGGTGACCAAAAAGGGTTGGATCATAGTTTTCCAATATCCATAGTTGGTGGGACCGAGTTTGAACCCAAACTTGTGGGAATTGTGGTTGGTTTTGTTTGCGGTTGAGAAAGCAAGGATGGTCATTGTGTGATCGATTGGAAATGGTGGCAGAGACAGCCGGAAAAAAACACTTGCGGCAGAGGGGGGTGGATGACCAGAGGCTCTGGTACCGGAATAAACTTGTAGTAAAAGAGTATATTGTGTTGTAAATAATTGAGTACAATAAGGCCCTATATATAGAGACTTATACAAACTATTTTTGGTAAACTGCTAGCTATAATACAGCTAATATAATTACAATCATTAACATATTTATCAGCATAAATCTTGGTCTAATAGCATGTTCATCCCATGTGAGGCGGGGATCTCCCTGGGAGCGGCCTCTTTATCTTGTGGGATAGAGGTAAGGCTTGCCTTCATCTTACATCCCCAGCCTTTAAAGTCAAGTGGGATTTTTGTTAGGTTGGTTGGTTGTTTGTTTGTTTGTTATTCAAAGATTTAGTTTCATTTTAGTATGAATTTAAGTTTCCATATATCTTACCCATTCTTTTAGGTCCTAGAAAAGGTCTCAAGTCAAATAGGCTTAACTAAGAGGCCATAAAAGGTTTGTAAAACCTAATTACTTTTTCTGTCCCTATGAGGTCAACCTACTTGCAGAGGTCTTATTGGGGCCTTAACCATTTTATTTTTGGTCATTTTTGGTCATTTTTGGTGATGATGAATACTTTGCTGCAGGGATCTCTCATATAAATAACCAAACAGTAGATCTACAAAACTCCCTGAGTTCATTGTGTCAAGCATTTCAACATCGTAAGCCTCTTTCTTGGAACTACTCATTACTTGTTAGTAAATTATTGCATAAATATGCCCTGAACTGTAATAATACTTTCATTTCTGGATGTCATGTTCAGAACAATCAATTAACAGGTTCTTCAAATTCCCTAGCCGGTCTTCCTTTGACTGATGTGTAAGTTTGAATTCTCATGTGCCATGTCAATCGTGATCCGTGGTGGTTATCTTATTCCTTTATCTTTATCACAGAAACTTTTCAAGCAACTGTTTCAGTGGATGGATACCAAATGAGCTTCCTTCCATTCCAGATTTCATGTAAACTATTATGCTAGTGTTTAAATTATTATATGCATTTAATTTGTCTCTTTAAATGAAACAGATTTGATGGAAATTCGTTTGATAATGACCCTGCACCATCTCCACCACCATACACTACCCATCCTAGTAAAGCTCATAATAATTGCAGCCCTTCTCCTTCCCCATGTACACATACGGGCCTAGCACGCCATCATCAAATACAACCAATGGAAAGAAGTTGAGCATTGGAGCTATTTTAGGCATACTTCTTACAGTTCTTGTACTTCAGAAAGAGAAAAGGGCGGAAAATGTCAGAAGAAGTTTACAGTAAATCGTCCTGTTAGTAGCGAGAAAGGTTCAGCCCATCTTCTTTCTAAATTTTTTTATGTGCACAGGTATTCTTGTTAGTGAAAAAAGGCATAGGTATGCTGGTTGTATAAAAACTAAGTGCATAGGGTTGTTTTACAATGCTTTGATTAAGTTACTAGATATATCTGGAAATAAACTATAATGCATGATACCTAGTCAAGTATCGTATGTATTGAGTTCCTTTCATATGATAGTATTAAAAAAAAGCTCTCAACCTCTAGACAGTGTTTGTATAATGTTGTATGCAGTTAATGCAGAAATGTAAGAGCAGAGGGTATTACCCACAGCCAGCGTAATAGATTTGGAGCCCCCACCTGCAGAAAACTCAACTTTTGAAAAAGGGAAAATGGATCCACAAGGGAGTGAAATCCTTTATAACTAGTAGTTTCTACGCTATTGCAACTCAAGTTAGTGCCTAATGAGGTAATTTCTATTTATTTTTAGTTCATTCTAAATTGTATAATATTTCATTATCCATATGCTTTGTGGTCATCTAGACACATGCTGGGAGTTTGCTGGAAGGTCTTACACAAACTCAACTTAGTACTCTAGCAATCAAGGATGATCTGTAAGGTAACTTTTTGCAGTATAATGGTTCAATTTTTATTTTTTTTATCTTTTATATGATTTCTTTCTTCTGGAGTGTTTTGGGCTGAAGGATCTAACAAGTAACAACGATATACTGTCTTATTTTCTATACATGTGCTGAAAGATGGTGCCTTGAACCTGTTAGATCTATGTATACCTTTTTGACCCTAGCTGCAACATAAACTTGTTTGGTTCCTCTCATAACCTTGGGTCTAATATTTGTAACATTAGCATGGGTATACCTTTTGGGCTCTAGCTGCAGCATAAACTGATACTGTGGATATGTGCTGATAATATGTATTATGTGCTGTCAGAATCTAATAAATATAAGGATTTTGTTTTATTCAAAATGCTTTTACCCTAATGAGTCCACTAGATTGTATTTTAAACTAGTTGTAGACAAATAAACACTTAATGAGGCGACTTAGATGTATATTGAAATCTCTTCAATATCACTCCTAAAGTCCTAATCAGGCTTGTAATCATAAACAGCAAGATTTTTAATTGCTGACTAATTTAGTGGAGAATCACATTCAGGTACTTCTTTAATTATTGTTGTACTTTTGCCTGCACTCATGGTTTAGGTTTGACTCTTGTCCTCAACTTACGAGACATGTTTTGGCTTTTTGACTTATATAGGAAGAACAATTCTCTCTTGACAAATGTATTTGTTGCAATTAAAAAGAAAATAACTGCTATGTTCAATCCTCTTGGAAGCCAGTAGAGGACTGAACTTGAAATTAGAAGATTGAATTGGGTTGTTAATTGCTCTTTGGCTAAGAATAACAAGTCAACGTAACTGATATGTAAGGTAACAAATTTGACCCTCCCTTGGTTTATCGTTCTGTATATCTTTCACTTGTTTTTTATTTGAGATTGCCCAAAATTTCTGATGTTGACTCTGGCTAAGGCCTGGTGTGGGCTACCTCAAAACATAAAGTATATTTCTTGTCTAACTACTCTATCATGGAGTGGTCATCATTATCATACAATTTGACCGTTGTTCTTAACATGTCTGGTCATGTAGCACCTACTGAGGTAATTGAAGTTTATTTATAACAATTTGGTGATTTTTGATGGAATCAGATTGATATTGTAATCAAGAAAAAAAGATGAATTGCAAAGGCTTGAATATTATTGATAGCAAGATTGCATACATTGAGAGATCAAAGATTACAAATAAATAGAACAATAGAAAACGGCTAGAACGCTAAGTCTCGCAACAAACTAGTAGACCGAGTATTAGGGATTACTTATTCAACTAATAACGTAAACAAGAAATTAAATAAAGTCACATGGGAGATAACTAACTGGTCTCAATAAATAATGCATGTATGGGTCATATTTCAATACCCTCCCTTGATCCATGCTCCTTGACTCCAAGCCAATGTCTGAAAAACACAAATTTTTCCCGAGTAACCGCATGAGTCAGCAGATCTGCCAGCTGCTCATTTGTGTTACAATATTCCAGCTTCACGAACTCTTGATTCACCATTTCTCTTATAAAGTGATGTTTTAGTTCAATGTGCTTTGAACGGCCATGCATAACAGGATTTTTACTCAAATTAATAGTTGATTTGTTGTCACAAAACATCATAGTGGCTTTCTTTTGATCAAACCCAAGATCTTCCAAAATTCTTCTCAGCCATATAGCTTGATAAGTAGCAGTGGTTGAGGCTATATATTCAGCCTCGGTACTTGACAAGGCAATAGTGGATTGCTTCTTCGAGCTCCAGGTTACAGCACCACTACCCAATGAGAAAACATTAGCTGACACACTTTTTCTATCATCAGCACATGAAGCCCAGTCGCTATCCGTGTATCCAACAAGTTCAATCTTAACACCTTTTTCATACCACATACCAAACGACAACGTACCAGCAACATACCTCATAATTCTTCTCGCAGCCCCAAGATGAAGTTTAGATGGAGATTGCATACACGAGCTACAACTCCAACTGCATAGGCCAGGTCTTGCCTAGTGTGAGTCAAATAAATTAGGCCATCTATCATACTCCTATACCTGGCTATATTAACTTTGTCTGCACCATCATCTGAGCTCAGCTTTTCACTTGTATTCATAGGCGTTTCTTCAGTCTTGCAGTTAATCATTCCAACCTGTCAAGTAGAGTCTTGGCATACTTTTCTTGACCCAAAACACACCTCTTTCACATTGATATACTTCCAAACCGAGAAAGTATTTTAATAGCCCCAAATCGGTCATTTCAAAGACCCTTTTCATGCCGATTTTGAATTCATCTACAAGCCCATCACACGGACTTGTACATATTATGTCATCAACATACAAACACACGTAAATACGTTTATGATCATCACCTGATTTCACGTAGAGAGTAGGCTCGTTTATGCTCCGATGATACCCATTTTCAACAAAATAACCATCGATCTTGGCATACCAAGCTCTAGGAGCTTGTTTTAACCCATAGAGTGCCTTCTTCAACTTGTATACATAGCTTTCTTTACCCGATACAATAAACCCTTCCGGTTGTTCAACATAGATTTCTTCGGTTAAATCGCCATTCAAGAAGGCCGACTTAACATCTAGTTGATGGATTTTCCACCCCATTTGGGCTGCAATACTCACAACAACACGGATGGTTTCGAACCGAGCAACGGGTGCAAACGTCTCTTGATAATCAATACCTTGCATTTGCGAGTACCCTTTTGCAACTAAGTGAGCCTTATGGCGAATAATACTACCATTAGCACCCAACTTGGTCTTGTACAACCATTTCAAACCAACTAGATTTTTACCAGGAGGAAGTTGGACAAGCTCCCAGGTCTTATTTCTTTTGATAGCATCTAACTCCTCATTCATTGCATCTATCCTTTCTTGCTTCACAATGGCTTCTTCATAGTGCAGCGGATTAGTGACATTTAGAGCAAACTGACAATTGTAGAAATAAGTACCAACATTAATCTCTTCGGTCCTATCATAAACATCTTGAAGCCCTTGGTTCTAGGAGGATGACAATTGTAGAAAGCACTAGCTTAGGGCTCCCAAATTAAGGGCACCAAATTTTACCAGGTGAATACGTTTAATACTTTTAAAACATTCAAATGATTTTATTTTGAGAAAATGGCATTAGTACGTTAACTATGTTAATGCATAGAGGTATTCTGCTAAAACATTTAGACCATAAGTATATGTATGTTTGATCAAATTATATCTTGGGGATGGGTGAAAATCTCATACCGGGGCTGGTTCAGACTTAGTGCAGATCCGGAGAGTCCCGTAGTAAGACTGTCTGAGCATCAATACCAGTATATACGGAGGGGGACTTCCAGTTGAAATAGACTGCTAAATGTGTGGTTTACTGTTAATTTATGATTAACTGTTTATCGTTATTCATGCCGAAATATATTTTGTGTCAAATTAATGTATTCACCAGCGGTATTATTTTCAAACATTTTCAGGTAAACATAATTAAATATGTTTAGTCAGGTGTTAGTGCTGGATGGACTATGAATCCTATGCATAGAAACCCTGTGATGAATATAGTAGCAAGAATAGTGTCGGAAAGAATAAAGTTTCCTAGGCATAGACCTTGTAGCAAGTTTTGAATATCTGTTAGTAGACAGAAAATTTTTTAAACATTACGTTGAACAATGTTCCATAAAATTATGGGTATTTAATCCCCAACGAATATATGAAAGTTTGTTTTTATAAATTATCAAATAAATTGTGAAATGATTTTCCGCTGGATGAACGTCTTTCAAGACAAGCAAATAAAAGGTGAACAATAACGCGTACTAATTGGTCGCACTCTCGAGGTGCCCTGAAACCGGAGTGTGACAATAAAATTATGTGTTATGGGGTTTGGTTAGTGGCATATTTGAGAAAGAAAAAAAAATATTATCACGAGCTAGGTTGACATATAAACATAGTTTTTCTCATAAAAAAATGTTTAAAAAAGGGTATAGTGAGTGGGTTTGATTGGTGATTAAATAACCGTTAATTTAAGCAAAATACAACAATTTATTCCTCCCAACCCTCGTGTTTTCCGATCTAATACTTTTTTCATTCCAATGTAGACAATTTATCTAGTAAATCTTTTACGCATATGTGAATTTATTGCTACATGAAATCATTGAACATATCCAAAAAACAAAGAAAGAATTGAAGCAAAGTGATTTAGGTAATTAGCGTATGTTTTAAAATGAAGAAGATGACCAGAAGAAGACCACCACATGGACATTGTGGGTTAACTATGGTCAATCTAAAATATTGATTAAATCTAGTTTGGATGGGTTATTGTACGTACAATGGGTTGATTCAAACAGAAATTATTCAAATATATTGTTTATATTAATATTAGAGTATAATAAGAACAAATTTTTGACAAGTTTTATATTTATTTATGTTAGGAACTATAAAATACTATTTTAAAATGAGATATGATTGAAAATACATATATATAAGTACTTTAATTCAATAATATTTTCTTTTAAACCTTCGTTTAGAAAAACGGTCTTTTAAATATTTCGTTTAAGAAAATTATTTTTGAAATATGTCATTTGTTTATAAAATATGTTGTTTAAAATCTATGGGTTTTACTTCTTTTGTTATATAAATTACTTTTCGTCTTTTGAAATAAGTGCTTTGCTAAAATTTGATTTTTAATAAAATTTTATTACGACTTTTGAAATGGTGTCGTAATTTGTTTTCACTTTCATTGTTCTATCTGACTTTTCATTTGTTCACAGGGGTGATCGGAAGTTCCATTGATTCTTACGACTTTTGAAATGGTGTCGCCGGAGGCCAAATCTCCGTGAACCACTGCCCTTACTATTCAACTTCTTCTCCCATCTTACTTTTTTATTCTTCTATCTAACTTCTCATTTGTTTTCATTTTTATAGATTGCCCTAATTTCACTGATTCTGACGACTTCCATGTGTCGACTACTCTACTCACCATTCAATCTGTAACAATTTCTTTACACTCCCTTGCTATTATCTTCTCTATAACTTTTTTTTTTTTTTTTATTTTAAACTAGCCTCAAATTCTGATAATATGAAAAGTACAGAAACTATGAAATCATTCCATTATCAGGTAATGCCGAGATGCTGTTGATAAGGTGTAATTAAGCGATTCTGTTTCCCTTCTCTGTGTATATAATGTAAATGTGTGTTTATATGTGTTATGTTACTTGTTCACAGGGGTGATCTGAAGTTCCATCGCAGGAGGTGGGAATTTGTCGAATTTGAATTCAAGTTCTTCTTCTAATTTCATTTGATTTCATCTTAGTTTTTTGTCACTCTATCTAACTTTTCATTTGTTTTCATTCGTATAGATTGCCCTAATTTCATTGATTCTGAAGACTTCCATGTGTGGACTATTCTACTCACCATTCTATCTGTAACAATTTATACACTCCCTTGCTTGATTCTTCTATAGAACTGGCCTTCAATTCTGAAAACATTCCATTATCAGGTAATGCCATGATGCTGTTGATAAGGTGCAATTTAACGATTCTGTTTCCCTTCTCTGTGTGTATAATATAAATGTGGATGTGTATATCTGTTCATCTGTGATCTGCGTGTATATCAAGATGACTTGTTTGTCCAATAAAATTACATGTTTAAATTCTTTATCCTTGCATTCATCAAGGTAGCAGTCCAAATCCGAACTCATAATAACTAAAATTCCATTAAATTCTTTATGTTTGCTGAACTGAAATCTGAACTCAAAGTGGCACTTCTAAGTTCTTGGTTGATGTTATGTGAGGGACATATACTTGTAAAACATTTTTGAGTTATTTCAAGCAGGTTTTATGACCTGTAGTGTTTTGCCTCTTGTTGTTATTGGAAGTACTAGCTTATATAAGATTAAGAAAACTTTTAATTCATGGCTTATGAAACTATTTATTAGACTGGGCTTTAGTGAAAATTGGAATGCACCAGTTTGGCTGTAGTTCTTGGATGTATGCTTGTACTCCTATATGTGTGTTCTTCTTGTTGTTCTTCATTTCAGAAAACAGTAATTTGGTCAGTTTGTTGTGATCAATTTAACTATGTGATATCAATTAACTGCCATGGTGATCATGTGCAGTGTTAGTTTAAGAAGTTTAGTGGACCAGAATAGACACAATTTCATCCCGCCCACATCACAAGTAACTAACTTTTTTGTGTTGAGATATGGCAGCACCAACCCTGAGCTTATTGTGAGTCTGTCCTGTTCATATAATATGTTTCTACTTGTGCCACAATGCTGGCATTGTGTGTACGTTTAGGGGTAAAATATCATGCTACAACAACATAAGTTATAGAATAAGTTCATGGGTTTAAATTTGAATCTGTACCGGTGGTGTGACATGAGATTTTACTATTTAAACATTCTGAAACTGTTTATATGTGTTCTGTTACTTGTTCACAGGGGTGATCTGAAGTTCCATCGCAGGAGGTGGGAATTTGTCGAATTTGAATTCAAGTTCTTCTTCTAATTTCATTTGATTTCATCTTAGTTTTTTGTCACTCTATCTAACTTTTCATTTGTTTTCATTCGTATAGATTGCCCTAATTTCATTGATTCTGAAGACTTATATTGGAACCCAAATCGTTCCGGCGAACAACAAGTTTTCCGGAGAAGTTCCGGTAAGGTGTTCCGATGGCGTCGTTACTTCCGACGGCCAACTCGCCGCTATAGTCGCCGGAGACCAAATCTCCGTAAACCTTATATTCTTTTATAATTTAATTCTTTCACATATTATTCAACTTCTTCTTCTTCTCATCTTTGTTTATATTCTTCTATCTGACTTCGATTCTCATTTGTTTTCATTTGTACAGATTGCCCTAATTTCATCTCCGTGAACCACTGCCCTTACTATTCAACTTCTTCTTCTTCTCATCTTACTTTTTTATTCTTCTATCTAACTTCTCATTTGTTTTCATTTGTACAGATTCTGACGACTTCCATGTGTCGACTACTCTACTCACCATTCAATCTGTAACAATTTCTACACTCCCTTGCTTAATTCTTCTCTATGACTTTTTTTTGTTTTTTTTTAAACTAGCCTCAAATTCTGATAATATGAAAAGTACAGAAACTATGAAATCATTCCATTATCATGTAATGCCGAGATGCTGTTGATAAGTGCAATTTAACGATTCTGTTTCCCTTCTCTGTGTATAATGTAAATGTGTGTTTATATGTGTTCTGTTACTTGTTCACAGGGGTGATCTGAAGTCCCATCGCAGGAGGTGGGAATTTGTCGACTTTGAATTCAAGTTCTTCTAATTTCATTTGATTTCATCTTAGTTTTTTGTCACCTCATGACCTCTTGTAGTTTATCTTTGTCGTTTCCTCTCTGCCCCCATCACATGGAGCACCAGATCTGTCGTGCGAATCTGTTCAATCCTACCCATCTGCTCACCACCACCATTGGACATCACCAGTACACCACCATCATCGTCGAACATCTAGTATAGCGGTCTGCTGTTGTCTTCCATGTATAATTGATGTCTTGTAGGCTGTTGCTGATCAGGTAGGCAAGCCTTGATCTTTTCATAATATCTTAAATTGCTGATCAGGTGACATATTTTCACATATCCTTGGTTTTCTTATCAAAATCTTGGCATTAAAGCCCCTGCTTTTGTTATTATTGTCAGTCTGTATAGTGTTCTTTCTAATTGGATTTTCATTTGGGTCTTAAAAGTTCACTGCAGCCCCTTCATTTTACTTTTTCATAATTGTCTTATTATGTGTATTGAACATGTTTAAAGTTGGTAAACTATGTGTGATATAACTAAGAATTTGTAGTTTTCTGTCTCAACTAACATAAGCAGGAAGGAGCAAGCAAAGAGGACATTGAACTGCTGCCAAAATTCACATTTTGGCCTTATGGTGAGATACAAGGGCTGTGTCGTGGACTAATGACCGAATGTGGCACCGACCTCTTACGTTACCCTTTTGTGTTCTCTCTTTATGTCAATGTGTTTGATGTACCTACGTTCTTTATGCAGATATTGATACAACAAAAGTACAGAACCAGAACCAAGCGAGCTACATCTTGAATCAAAACCATCCACTCATTAAACCTATCTTTCAGGTGTGCAATCGTCTGCATCTTAACCTAAAATAATCAATTGCATACACATTAATAAGGGCTATAAATTTTGAATTGGCATGTAGCGATTACTTCTTTAATTAACAGTTTTGAATTCACGGTTTACAATTACTACAAGAGGATCTTTATGATCATTCACAAAAGTAAGCACATTTTTTCAAGTTCTTCTTCTCATCTTAGTTTATCCTTCTATCTTACTTTTCATTTGTTTTCATTTGTATAGATTGCCCTAAATTCATTGATTCTGACGACTTGATGTGTGGACTACTCACCATTCAATCTGTAACAATTTCTACACTCCCTTGCTTAATTCTTCTCTATAACTTTTTTGTTTTTATTCTAAAGTAGCCTTAAATTCTGATAAGATGAAAAGTACAAAAACTATGAAATCATTCCATTATTATAGGTAATGCCGAGATGCTGTTGATAAGGTGCATTTTAACGATTCTGTTTCCCTTCTCTGTGTGATAGTGTAAATGTGGATGTGTATGTGTGTTCATCTATGATCTGTGTGTATATCAAGATGACTTGTCTGTTCAATAAAATTACATGTTTGTATTCTTTACCCTTGCATTCATCAAGGTAGCAGTCCAAATCCGAACTCATAATAAATAAAATTCCTTTAAATTCTTTATGTTTGCTGAAGTAGCAGTCCAAATCCGAACTCATAATTAGTAAAATTCCTTTAAATTCTTTATGTTTGCTGAACTCAAATATCAAGGCACTTCTAAGTTCTTGGTTAATGTTGTGGAGGAAGATATACTTTAAAAACATTTTTGAGTTATTTCAAGCAGGTTTTATGACGTGTAATATTTTGCCTCTTATTGTTATTGGAAGTACTAGCTTATATAAGATCAAGAAAACTTTCAATTCTTGGCTTATGAAACTATTTGTTAGACTGGGCTGTAGTGAAAACTGGAATTTGGCTGTAATACCTGGATGTATGCTTGTAGGATGTGTGTTTTTCTTGTTATGCTTCATTTCAGAAAACACAAGTGATGTATGTAATTTAGTGACTAACTATGTTGTGTTGAGATTCGGCAGCACCAAGCCTGAGCTTATTGTAAGTCCGTCCTGTTCATATAATATTTTTGTACTTGTGCAGCAATGCTGGTATTGTGTGTACTTTTAGGAGTGAAATATCAACAATATAAGTTGTAGTATAAGTTCATGGGTTTAGATTTGAATCTGTGACGGGGTTGTGACATGAAATTCTAGTATTTAAACATTCTGAAAGTGTTCATAATCTGGTCAGGATGATTCCTCTGAAAATGTCATACCAGGTGGGTAGGCTGGTGAAAGGATATTCTGAAATATTGTATTTCTTTTATAATGGAATGTCTTTGATCAAACTATAAACTTACTTTTTTTTCAACTGGTACACAACATGAAAAGAAAAACTAATGTTTAATTTTTTGTATCATTTATTCACCTCATGGCCTCTTGTAGTTTATCTTTGTTGTTTTCCTCTCTACCCCCATCACATGGAGCACCGGATCTGTCTCACGACTCTGTTCATCCCCACCCATCTGTTCACCACCACCGTTGAACATCACCACCACCATTGTCGAACATCTGGCATTGCGGTCTGCTGTTGTCTTCCATGTATAATTGATGTCTTGCAGGCTGTTGCTGATCAGGTAGGCAAGCCTTGATCTTTGATAATATCTTAAATGGCTTCATCTATTCTTGCTAAACTTGACATATATTCACATATCCTTAGTTTTCTTATCAAAATCTTGGCATTAAAGCCCCTGCTTTTGTTGTGATTGTCAGATTGTGTAGCGTTCTTTCTAATTGGAATTCGTTTGGGTCTTAAAAGTTCATTGCAGCCACTTCGTTCTACTTTCGCATAATTGTCTTATTATGTGTGTTAAACATGTTTGAAATTTTAAACTATGTATGATATAACTAAGAATTTGTAGTTTTCTATCTCAACTAACATAAGCAGGAAGGAGCAAGCAAAGACGACATTGAACTGCTGCCAAAATTCACATTTCGGCCTTAATTACGGCCGAGCTGGAAAAACCAATGATGAGATACAAGGGCTGTGTGGTGGACTAATGTTAAATATGTTATTCTTCTCCGAACAGTGGCCTGCTCAGCGATTTTAGGTTACAATTTCCTCCCCTATCTAACTTTTCTTTTGTTTTAATTGGAGATTGTGTGCCCTAAACTCATTCACCTCACGATTTCTGCTTCAATCTTACTAATCTCAGACTATCTTTTGTTTGCTATATGTATTCAGAATCTGTATTTCCTGACGCACGATTTCTGCTTTAGTCTTTGTTTATGGTTCTGTATTCTATTAATCATTCAATCTCACCAACTAAGGTAACAATTTCTACTCTCCATGGTCTAGGCTACCTTAATACATGAAATATATCTCATGTCTAACATTCGTCCTCATTAGCCTACACATATATAACAGTAAGTTCCAAGTTAAATAATCTGAGGCTTTCTTTTCTTTGCTATTTGTATTCAGAATCTGTATTTCATGATGTAGTTAGATTCTTATATCAACCATACTTTTAACGTGTCCAGCATTTCAACATTGTAATTGGAATTAGTCAATACTTCTTAGTAAATTACTGTATAAATATGTCTGGAACTGTAATAATGCTTTCATTTCTGGATGTCATCTGCAGAACACTCAGTTAAAAGGTTCTTTAAATTCTCCAGCTGGTCTTCCTTTGACTGATGTGTAAGTTTGAATTCTCATGTACCATGCTAATCGTGATCTGTGGTGGGTATCTCATCTAAGTTATTCATTTTTTAATCGGAGATTGCCCTAAACTACTGACGATTATGGTAACAATTTCTCTACACTCCTCCCTTGGTTAGTCGTTTTGTGTAACTTTTCTTGTTGGCTCTGATGATTTCGGACTGTAGTCTACTCACCATTCAATCTGTGGTGTCCAAGGATCCGACTGACTCATGATTTCTGCTATTTTGTTTATCGTTCTAGATTGCCTGAAAATTCCTTGATTCTGGTGACTAGAGGAAATATAACAATTTTGATAGGTAATGCCATTCAATCTGTGGCTACTCACCGTTCATTTATCAGGTAATACCTTTATGCTGTTGATAAAGTAAATTAATAACGGTTCTGTTTACATTGTGTGTGTATGATGTGTATGATGTTGTATTTAGAATCTGTATTTCCTGATGCAGTTAGAGTACTCACCGTTCAATTATCAGGTAATACCTTTATGCTGTTGATAAAGTAAATTAATAACGGTTCTGTTTACATTGTGTGTGTATGATGTGTATGATGTTGTATTTAGAATCTGTATTTCCTGATGCAGTTAGAGTACTCACCGTTCAATTATCAGGTAATACCTTTATGCTGTTGATAAAGTAAATTAATAACGGTTCTGTTTACATTGTGTGTGTATGATGTGTATGATGCTGTATTTAGAATCTGTATTTCCTGATGCAGTTAGATTCTTATATCAACCATACTTCTAACGTGCTACATGTTGATGCAGGATCTCTCATATAAATAACCTCACAGGAGAGTACATGACTTCATTGTCAAGCATTTCTACATTGTAAGCCTCTTTCTTGGAACTAATTAATAATTGTTAGTAAGTTATTGTATAAATGTAATGATGCTTTCATTTCTGGATGTCATGTGCACAACAATCAATTAAGGTAACAATTTGTTTTCAACCCTTATTAATCATGATCTATGGTGGTTATCTCATCTAACTTTTCATTTGTTTTTATTGGAGATTGACCTAAACTCATGGACCTGACGATTAAGGTAACAATTTCTCTACACTCCTCCCTTGGTTAGTCGTTTCCTATAATTTTTCGTATTGATTCTGACGACTTCGGTCCCTAGTCTACTCACCAATCATCTGTGGCTTCTAAGGATCCGACGAACGATTTCGCACACAATTTCTGCTCTAATTATACTTTATCATGATGTATTCTATTCACCATTCAATCTCACCGACTAAGGTAACAATTTCTACTCTCCCTGGTCTTGGCTACCTCAAAACATGAAATATATCTCATGTCTAACATTCGTCATCATTATCAGCACATATTTACCAGTAAGTTATAAGTTATATAATCTCAGACTTTCTTTTCTTTGCTATATTTATTCAGAATCTTTCCTGATGCAGATCAACCATACTTCTAATGTGCTACATGTTAATGCAGGGATCTCTCATATAATTAATCTCACAGGAGATCTATCAAACTCCCTGAGTTCATTGTGTCAAGCATTTCTACATTGTAATGATTCTTTCATTTCTGGATCTCATGTGCAGAAAACTCAGTTACCAGGTTCTTTAAATTCTCTAGCTGGTCTTCCTTTGACTGTAGTGTAAGTTAGAATTCTGATGTGGTGGTTATTTTATTCCTTTATCTTCATTATAGAAACTTCGCAAACAACCGATTCAGGGATGGATAGCTTCTTTCCATTCCAGCTTTCATTTAAGCTATTATGCGACATTTATACGAATGTTTAAACTATCCTTTGCATTTTAGTTGGCCCTATAAGTTAAACTAAGTATTACAGAATGAACTCTATTGTTTTTATATGTATTAGGCACAATTTTAGTTATGGGCTTTCTTGTTTCTTACATGTATGCTGATATATATACGATTAATCTTTTGTGGATTGCTGTTGAAATTACATGTGTTTCTGATTACGGATTAGTTGGCTCTCCGCAATACACAGTTACGGGTCAAGGGTTGTTTCGAGTGTAACAAAGTTTCATTTTAGTTTCCATATTCTGTTAGGTCCTACAAAAGGTCTCAAGTCAAATTGGCTTAACTAAGAGGTCATAACAGGTTTGTAAAATAGTTTTACATTTTCTGTCCCAATCAGGTCAGCCTACTTGCAGAGGTCTTATTGGGGCCTTACCCGTTTTATTTGGTGTCATTTTTGGTCATTGTTGGTGATGATGAATACTTTGCTGCAGGGATCTCCCATATAAATAACCAAACAGGAGATCTACCAAACTCCCTGAGTTCATTGTGTCAAGCATTTCAACATTGTAAGCCTGTTTCTTGGAACTACTCATTACTTGTTAGTAAGTTATTGTATAAATATGTCCTGAACTGTAATATTTCTGGATGTCATGTTCAGAACAATCAATTAACAGGTTCTTTAAATTCCCTAGCTGGTCTTCCTTTGACTGATGTGTAAGTTTGAATTCTCATGTACCATGTTCATCGTGATCTGTGGTGGTTATCTCATGTATCATGGTCTTCCTCGACTGATGTGTAAGTTTGATTATATTACTAGATAAATCTGGAAACAAACTATTATATACCTAGTCAAGTATCGTATGTAATGAGATCCTTTCAAAAGATGGTATTGTTAATAAGAAAAAGTTCTCAACTTCGTGATAGTGTTTTTTTTAATGTTATATGCAGTTAATGTAGAAATGCAAAAGCAGCAGAAAATTCGACTTTTGAAAGACGGAAAAATGGATCTACAAGGGAGTGGAATCCCCTGTAACCAGTAGTTCCTATACCGCAACTCTTCAAATGGCAACAAACTGTTTCTTTCAAGACAATATAATTGGTGAAGGTTCTTTAGGTTGTGTTTATAAAGCAGACTTCTCCGATGGAAAGGTAAATTTATTTTCATCAATTGTTAATAAATTATTGCATAAATATGTCTAGAACTGTTATAATGCTTTCATTTCGGGATGTCATGTGCAGAATAGTCAGTTAACAGATTCTTTAAATTCTCCAGCTGGTCTTCCTTTGACTGATGTGTAAGTTTGAATTCTCATGTACCATTCTAATCCTGATCTGTGGTGGTTATCTTATTTTATGTAATTTTTGTTGATTTTTTTGAAACCGTTTGATGTGGTTTTGTGTGTATTATTTTCAGTAAAATAGCAGTTGACCGCAACCAGGTTAGACTACTTACAGAGGTCTTTTCGAGGTGGTAACCATTTTATTTTAGCATGCTTTTTGGTCAAGAGTTAGGAAGCATCATAACTGATTTTGTTGTTATACGAATTAATTAATGAGGTTTTGTCGGTGGGTTGTAATCACGAACTAAAGTAGACTATTAATTAAGTAATGTTGTCTTTATGACCGTATTTTTCAACTTTGTTTTTTTGGAATTAAGGATAAGAAAAAAAGTACATACGTGTTGGCTCGGCCTGACCTGATATATGGTAATGTAGAATACACTTCCCTTTCTTAATCTCTGTGTCACATGAAACTCTTTGCATAGAGTGTTAGTTATAAATATGTATAAATACTCATTAGTAAATTATTGTATTAATATGTCTGTAACTGTAATAATGATCTTTTTTGTGGATGTCATGTGCAGAACAATCAATTAACAGGTTCTGTAAATTCCCTAATGTGTAAGTTTGAATTCTCATGTCCCATGTTAATCTGATCTGTGGTGGTTATTCCTTTATCTATATCACAGAAGCATTTTCAGTGGTAGATATTAAAGGAGCTTCTTTCCTTTCCAGCTTTTATGTAAGCTATTATACGAGTGTGTAAATTATTATATGCATTTAATTTGTCTCTTTAAATAAAACAGACATGATGAAAATTCGTTTGATAATGTCTCTTTAAATAAAACAGACATGTGTAAATTATTATATGCATTTAGTTTGAATTCTCATGTCCCATGTTAACCTGATAGTGTTTTTTTTTAATGTTGTATGCAGAAATGCAAGAGCAGAGGGTATTGCCCACAGCCAGCGTAATAGATTTGGAGCCCCCACCTGCAATAACTCAACTTTTGAAGAGGGAAAATGGATCTACAAGGGAGTGAAATCCCCTATAACTAGTAGTTTCTACACTATTGCAACTCAAGTTTAGTACCTATGAGGTCATTTCTATTCATTTTTAGTTCATTCAAAATTTTATAATATTTAATTATCTATATGCTTTGTGGTCATCTAGACACATGCTGGGAGTTTGCTGGAAGGTCTTACACAAACTCAAGTTAGTACTCTAGCAATCAAGGATGATCTGTAAGGTAATTTTTTGCAGTATAATGGTTCAATTTTTATTTTTTTAATCTTTTATATGCTTTCTTTCTTCTGGAGTGTCTTGGGCTGAAGGATCTAACAAGTAACAACGATATACTGTCTTTTTTTTGAAACATTGTGCTGAAAGATGATGCCTTGAACTTGTTAGATCTATGTATACCTTTTTGACCCTAGCTGCAACATAAACTTGTTTGGTTCCTCTCATAACCTGGGTCTAATATTTGGAACATTAGCATGGGTATACCTTTTTGGCCCTAGCTGCAGCATAAACTGATACTGTGGATATGTGCTGTTAGATCTATGTTTTATGTGCTCTCAGAATCTAATAAATATAAGGATTTTTGTTTTATTCAAAATGCTTTTACCGTAATGAGTCCACTAGAATGTATTTTAAACAAGTTGTAGACAAACAAACACTTAATGAGTCAACTGAGATGTATAGTGTAATCTCTTCAATATCACTCGTAAAGTCCTAATAAGACTGGCAATCACTAATAGCAAGATTTTTAATTGCTGACTAATTTAGTGGAGAATCACATTCAGGTATTTCTTTAATTATTGTTGTACTTTTGCTTGCACTCACTCTTGTCCTCGACTTACGAGACTTGTTTTGCCTTTTTGACATATATAGAAAGAATAATCCTCCCTTGACAAATGTATTTGTTGTAATTAAAAAGAATAATCCTCCGTTGATCAGTTTGGGCAATTTTGGGCATTTTCGTTTAGCTAATATATTTATTTTGCCCCGTATGACTTGTTAGAGATTTAACCATATGACTTTTTAGAGATATAACATTTGACTTAACCCTTATTATGGTTTTGACCGTATGACTTATTTCAATATGACTCGTTAGAGATCTGACCGTAAGACTTGTTTGAGCCATTTGACTCATCATTTTTAGCTGTTGTTTTAGTTAACCATTTAACTTGTAATAGATAAAACATTTTTAGTCAAAAGTTCTTACAACCAATGGAAAGAAGTTGAGCACTGGAGCTATTTTAGGTATAAGTTTTGGTTCTGCATTCCTTATATTTTTTCAGTTCTTATACTTTTTTTCTGCATTCAAAAAGGGAAAAGGACGGAAAATGTCAGAAGTTCTACAGTAAATCCTCTTGGCGAGAAAGGTTCAGCTCATCTTTTTTCTATTATTGATTATATGCATAGGTATTCTTATTAACGAAAAAAGGCATTAGATAGATCTGGAAACAAACTACTATAAATGATGCCTAGTCAAGTATGTATAGAATGAGATCCTTTCAAATGATGGTATTATTAAATTAAAAAAAGTTCTCAACCTCCCAATAGTGTTTTTTTTAAATGTTGTATGCAGTTAATGCAGAAATGCAAAAGCAGAGGGTAACACCCACAGCCAGCAGAATAGATTTGGAGCCCCCACCAACACACTAGCCAACTTTTGAAAGAGGGAAAAATGGATCTACAAAGAGAACCAATAGTTCCTACACTATTGCAACTCTTCAAATGGCAACAAAGATAAAATTAGTGGATAATATAACTCGTGAAGGTTCTTTAGGTCATATTTATAAAGCAAACTTCTTCTAGGAAAGGTAAATTTATTTTCATTAATTTCCAAAGATAAAATTAGTGGATATCCAAGTTAATTTGGTTTTACATTTGTTTTCTCCGAGATGATGGCTGTTAAAAAGATGGATAATGTAGCATGATCACTTCAAGAAGAAGATAATTTTGTTGAAGCTGTCTCTAACTTGTCACACTTAAGGCACCCAAACAGTGGGCTAATTGGCGATTGAGGTAAATGCTTCGACCATCCTTTGGTTTATTGTTCTGTATTACTTTTCGTTTGTGTTTGTTTGAGATTGATTTTAAATTCCTTGATTATGGCAAGGATTGATATAGAAATTTTGATTGGGGGGCTATTCAACTATTGAAGGTAATGATTTCTACACTCCCTCTGTTGACTATTCTATATAGCCATTTACTCTTTTTCATTTGAAATTTCCTTTAGTTTCTGATATTGAATCTGGCGACTAGAAGTTTTAGGGTAACAAGTTCAATCTGTGGGGTAGTTAGCAATTAAGGTAAATGTTTTGACCCTCCCTTGGTTAATGTACTGTATTAGTTTTCATTCGAGGCTGTCCTTAATTTGGCCACGGGAAACAATTTTGATCCGCAGCTACTAGAACAATTGAGGTAACAATTTCAACCCTCTCTTTGTTTATTGTTCACGGTATGACTGTCATATTATTCATTCTAGATTACTATTGAATGTTGATCTTGATTTTGGTGAATAAACGATGAAGGTACAATTTCAACCACTGGGATACTAAGTGATTAAGGTAACAATCTCGATCCTCCCTTGCTTTATTGTTCTGTATAACTCTCATTCGTTTTCATTCGAGACTGACTTAAACTTCCCATATTGAATCTAGCGACTAAAGGATTAAGGTAACAATTTCGATGCGTGAACTACATAGCCATTGAGGTAATAATATCAACCCTTCCTTGGTTAATGGTTCTGTATAACTACTCATTTGTTTCCATTTGAGACTGCCCTTTAATTCTGATGTTAATTCTGGCTACTTAAGGATTAAAGTAACAATTTTGATATGTGCACTACTCATCAATTAAGGTAAGAATATCTTCTTCCCTTAGTTTATCGTTTTGTATAACTGTTCATTCAAAATTGCCCATGAATTTTAATGATGATTGTGGCAACAAATGTAGACATAAAAGAATTAGTAAAATAAATGTTCTGTTTCCTTGGAAGTGGTAGTCCGGTAGATGACTGAACTTGAAATCAAAAAGTTGAATTAGGGAGTATTTAGGTGCTTTAGGTCGATTTGGGGTGTATTTAGATGCTCTTAATGCTGTTTCAGCCCCTAGTTTGGCTAATTATAGACTCAAAACTCACGAACAAATAGGTGTAAGTTGTTGTAAAGAAGAATTGAATATTTACTTGAACACTCACAAGAACTTTTGTTTCATTCATAGACTTCAAAAAAAATAGTCTAGAATCAAAAGAAATGCACTTACTGTTCCTACAAGACAGAGTAAATGACCCACTAACTTTAAACAACTAACACTCAAGCAAAAAAAACCTAATCTGCTGTAACTAAACCCTTTAAACTGCTGTAGACCCGCTCAACCCATGGGAAGTGCTAATGGCATGGACTAAACTTGTAGTAAAAGAGTATATTGTGTTGTAAATAATTGAGTACAATAAGGCCCTATATATAGAGACTTATACAAACTATTTTTAGTAAACTGCTAGCTATAATATAGCTAATATAATTACAATCATTAACATATTTATCAGCATAAATCTTGGTCTAATATTCCCCTCAAGCTAAGGCCGGGGAGCGACCTTTAGCTTGGACCTAAGAAGTAAGAACCGTTGTGAAGATAAAGGCTTTGTAAACACATCTGCAATTTGATCATTTGTCTTGATAAACTAAACCGAAAGCTTTCTTTGGGCGACTTTTTCTCTGACAAAATGAAAGTCGATCTCCGCATGTTTTGTACGAGCATGAAACACTGGATTAGCTGAGAGGTATGTGGCACCTAGATTGTCACACCATAAGATAGGAGCTTTAGTCATGAAAATGTGAAGTTCCTTTAGAAGTGCCTCAAGCCATGTCAATTCTACAAGGGTATCTGCTAAGACTTTATATTCTGCTTCTGTAGATGACCGAGAGACAGTGCGTTGTTTACGAGCATGCCATGAAATAATATTTTATCCAAGATAGATGGCATATCCCCCGGTGGATCGACGGTCATCTAGAGAACCAACCCAATCTGCATCGGAGAAGGCTGTAAGAGGCCGATTATGGGCATCTATGTAGGCATGTATAATAGGAGCTGATTTTTGTTGAATCAACAAGCCCAAATGAGAGGTTCTTTGTAGATACCTAAGAATTCTTTTGACTGCACACCAATGATTTTATGTGGGGGAGTGCATAAATTGACAGACTTTATTGACCGCGAAGGTGATGTCCGGTCAGGAAAGAGTTACGTATTGTAGTGCTTCAACAATCTGTTGAAATTTAACTGGATCATTAAAGTGAGGACTGTCATCAAGAGCCAAATTAGAGTTAGTGGCCATAGGCGAGTCAATCTGTTTGGACTGAGAGAGGCCTTCTTTGTGAATAATATCACGTATATGGTTCTTCTATGAGAGAAGCAAATCATTTCCTTTTGGAAGCACTTCGAATCCTAGAAAATAAGAGAGCCGACCCATGTCTTGGATCGGAAGTGTGGTGCTTAACCGGTGAATGATATGATCAATGAGCCGAGGGGGGTTGCCGGTTAGGATGATATCATCTACATAGACAAGCCTTTACCGTAAAGAACCATTGTGGGAGAAAATAAATAATGATGGATCTGTTTTAGATCCTTGAGACCCAAGCTGTAACAAAGTATCTAAAAGTCGATTAAACCAGGCCCTCGTGCTTGTGTGAAGCAGACAAAGATGATTTGGTTTTTGTGGATCAATGAAACCAGGTGGTTGTCGTAAATAAACAGTTTCCTTGAGATCTCCATGTAGGAATGCGTTCTGGACATCGAGTTGACGAAGAGGCCATTGCCTTGCCACAGCAAGTGATAGAACCACACGCATAGTAGTAGATTTTACTACTGGACTAAACGTCTCGTGATAATCAATTCCTGGCTGTTGGTTGAACCCTTTTGCCACCAAACGGGCTTTGTAACGTTTGATATTCCCACTTTCGTCACGTTTCAATCTATACACCCACTTACAATCAACAACATTGGCATTAGGAACGGGTGGTACACGAGTCCATGTATCATTTCTCATCAAGGCTTTGAATTCCTCTGTCATGGCTGCACGCCAATGAGGAATTTTGTTGGCAATAGCAAAAGTGGAGGGTTCAGTTGAGGAAGAATCTGTTGATGTGTGAAATGCAGAGGCATTGTATGGGTGTGTCTTCTTGGGATTTTGGCGAAGATTTGGAGGACGGGTACGTGGTTGACTTTCGGTTGTGGAGGGATTTATAGGAGCTGGTGTAGGATTTGTGGATTGAGTTTTTGGTTTGCGACTGTAGGTGTGTTGTAAAGGGGATGGATCATGGCGGGGAGAGGTATTGGAGGTGGTTGGGGCAATTGTGGATGCTGTTATATTAAGTTGGATGGTAGGGTGAGCTAAACCAGATGGGTTTTGGATGGGAGGTGTTGTGCCATTACCGGATGAGTTTTGGGTTGAATGGGAATTTGCCTGGCTGGATGGTTGGGAAGGTGGGCTGGATGGTTGGGCAGGTGGGCTGGAGGGCTAGGCAGGCGGGTTAGAGGGTGGATTATTTAGGCTAGGTGATGTTTGATTAGGTGGAACAGGAGATGGGTACGAAGAGAAGTATGGATCAGGTGATGGTGTAGAAGGTGTAGATGGTGATGGTTGAAGAAGAGGAAAAAGTGCCTCATTGAATAGTACGTGTCGGGCAACATAAATACGGTTGGTAGCAGGATCGAGACATTGATACCCGTGATGGGAGGAGCTGTACCCTAAGAAGATGCACGGTAGTGAGCCGAAATCCATTTTGTGTGGATTATAGGAGGGAAGCATTGGCACCCGAAAACACGTAGGAAAGAAAGATCAGGTTACGGTTAAACAAGTGCTCAAAGGGAGAGATATTTGAAGAAGTGCAAGAAGGCATGCAGTTTATCAAGTAAGTGGCAGTCTCAAAGGCAAAGTTTCAGAATCGCATTGGAACACCCGATTGAGCCAAGAGAGTGAGACCGATCTCAACCACATGGCGGTGTCGTCTCTCAACGAAACCATTTTGTTCGCTTGTGTGAGGACAAGAAAGACGATGTATGATTCCAAGAGTTTTGAAGAAAGAGGATAAATTGCGAAATTCTCCCCCCAATCTGTTTGAATGGATTTCAGTTGCGTTTGAAATTGTCTTTCAGCCATGGTGTGGAATTGTTTAAAAGTGCTAAATACATCAGATTTTTGTTTTATGGGAATTAACCACATGTATCAAGTGTAATGATCAATACAAAGTAGGTAGCGATGACCATAAAAGGGATTAACAGGGGATGGTCCCAAACATCACAAAACACTAAATCAAGAACGCGTGTACTTTTGTAATTCAAAACAGACAAATGCATTTTTGAAGATTTGCCCATAGGACATGAATTGCAAAAAGAAAAAAAACAAAATGATTGCTAATAGGAAGATTATATTTTGAAAGTGTTGACTTTAAAAGCTGTGATGAGGGTGTCCAAGTCTTTGATGCCAGGTTGTGGGATAAGCTCGAACAGTGGAGAAGGCGAAATTTGAAACGGTGTGAAGCTTTGGTAGATTAAAAGAGTAAAGCCCGTCTTTACTTGGACCCTTGAGGAGGATAGTTCGGGTATCCGTATCCTTCACACAAAAGAAGTTAGAGTGAAACTCAAAGAATACGTTATTGTCTTGGCAAAACCGTTGTACAGAAAGAAGATTTCGTTTGATTTGTGGAACATGTATGATTTTGTTAATGGAAAGAGTTTTGTTAGGTGAATTAAATGTGGTAGAAGCAATATGAAGAATAGGTAAACTTTTGCCATTACCAACGATTAGTGTGTCCTTACCATAATATGGCTCATATTCGTCAAAGTTGTTGAGATCGGGAGACACATGACTGCTTGCACCCGTGTCCGGTAGCCATGATGATGAGGCTTGTGAGCGATGATCAGCAAAGTTTGCTCGTGGAGCCTGTCTTGAGGAGCGAATTGTTGTCGGGTCTCGGTTAGGGCATTGTGAGGGAACATGTCCAATGCCACACCTGTTGCAAGAACCATAGACTGTATTTTGATTAGATACCCAAGCAAATCTAGAGTTAGTACCTGAAGCATTGTTGTTTTGGCGGCTAGTTTGGTTGTAGCGTCCACGACCACGTCGATTATATGAACCACGGTTCGACGAGCCACGGGTGGTATAAAAGGCTTGATTGGGTTGCTGTGCAGTTGCACATTAAATCCTAATTGCGTCATCAACTGCTGAAGATTTTGTATTGTTTCGGGTGGAAGTTGGAGACCGGTGGATGAGGTTGAATCATGGTGACCTGTAGCCGTGAACGTGAAGGCGTGGGCATGCACGGTGGGATCAGCCTTTTTGATCATATATTCATGATCAGCAAGTAGACCAAGAAGTTCTAGAAGAGTAACAGGAGGTTGTCTTGCAATCAAGGTGGGCTTCAGGGAGTTGTATTCTTCTCTAAGTCCTTAAATAACCAGCGTTACAATGTCTTTTTCTTTCATGGGCTCACCAATGTTTGCTAAAGCATCTGGATATTCTTGGGCCCGTGTAAGATAATCAGCAGATGTTTCTTCCGGCTTCATCTCGATCTTGAGGAATTGGGTTTTGAGGGTGTATTCTCGTGAAGATGTGTGGGGTGCATAAGCAAGCTCCAAGGCAAGCCACAATTCACGAGATGTGCCCCCCCTGTACATGCTTGAAGGAGGCTTCAGAAATGGTGGAGAGCAGCAACATACGAATACGAGCATCATTGGAAATCCATACGGAATAGTCAGGGTTGGAGCTTGAAGTTGTTACTGCTGGAGCATCATTAGAGGAGGAGGAGGAGGTGAGGATAGTCTTAGACGAACAAGCGACAGATCCATCTATGTACCCAAAGAGATCGTTGTGACCAAAAAGGGTTGGATCATAGTTTTCCAATATCCATAGTTGGTGGGACCGAGTTTGAACCCAAACTTGTGGGATTTGTGGTTGGTTTTGTCTGCGGTTGAGAAAGCAAGGATGGTCATTGTGTGACTGATTGGAAATGGTGGCAGAGATAGCAGGAAAAAAAAAACTTGCGGCAGAGGGGGGTGGATGACTAGAGGCTCTGGTACCATAATAAACTTGTAGTAAAAGAGTATATTGTGTTGTAAATAATTGAGTACAATAAGGCCCTATATATAGAGACTTATACAAACTATTGGGGCCTTAACCATTTTATTTGGTGTCATTTTTGGTCATTTTTGGTGATGATGAATACTTTGTTGCAGGGATCTCTCATATAAATAACCGAACAGGAGAGCTACCAAACTACCTTAGTTCATTGTGTCAAGCATTTCAACATTGTAAGCCTCTTTCTTGGAACTACTCATTACTTGTTAGTAAATTATTGTATAAATATGCTCTGAACTGTAATAATACTTTCATTTCTGGGGTGGCGACCAGTGGGACATTATGATTATGATATGTGATATGAGATATGTTATGTTGGCACTGTGAATGTGCAATTTTAAATATTTGATTTGTAGGTTACTCGGTATCAATAACCCTAACCCGTTGCTTCAGCCTTTAATCTTTGGTTTATTCTGGTGTAAAGGGTGGAATTCGATGGAGATGTTTTAAACTTAAAAATTTGGTTTCTTTTCTAATCCGTTGACATTATTATTCGATAAATATTATTTTGTCTATTGTGAACTACATCCGCGCAAGTATTTATTTTGATGGATGTTTTAGACTTTATAAGTTGATGTCTTAATTTAACCTTCGTAATTTAAGTATTCTTTTGGACTTCGTATGTTCTGTTAACATTTGACGTCACCTCCTGTTCCACGTTGGGGCGAGGGTGTTACAATTAATGAATTCCAACATTGCTCAATCCCATATATGCATCCTCCTTGGCTACCCCACAAATCATATATGGTATACGTGTTATGACTTGTCTAACAGCAAAGTCATAATCTCTCAACACGTTCTTTTTGTTAAAACTATTTTCCCTTTCCCCAAACTACATTAAACTCCACCTTCATAGGACTTTCTCCGTAACAATCTCCCCACCTCTTCCGACTTACACCTTTTATTATGACGTTTGACTACACCAACTCAACTATAACCCCCACCTAAATAAAAACTAGCGTACCAACTACACTCTACCACTCCACTTTTTGGGAATATCTGTCACTCAAGGCTTTAATATCATCTCAAAAACAGTATGCAACAACATTCTCAAACATGACAAAATGGAAAAGTGAAACCCGATCCACACCCCGGCTGGGAAACTTGCTGCAACTGATGGAGTTTTAATCGATGATCCTACAACATATCGTTTTCTAGTGGGAGCCCTGCGATACTTGATCAATCTTCATCAGACTAGATGAGCAGTTCAATAAGTATGCATGCATATGCACGCTCCCATATCTTCTCATCTTAATGTACTAAAGCTTATACTTTGATATATTAAAGGGACCACTTCTCTCGGTCTTTACTTTGCGTCGTGGTTCCTTTACCTCCCTCATTTCCTATATAAATGTTGATTGGGTGTGCTGCCCAGACACCCGCATGCTCACTTCCGGTTACTACATATACTTTGATATATGAAATTGCCCTCCACGCCTCTCTCAACGCATGTTACTGCTTTATTGTGATAATGTGAGCATGATATACATGACGGGAAACCATATACAACATCAACACTCAATACACATCAAAATCGACATCCATTTGGTTGGTGACCAAGTTTGCCACGGTCAAGTCCGTATCTTACATGTCCCTTCTTGATATCAAATGGTCGACATCTTCATAGAAGGGTTGCCTTAAGTCTTCTCCTCCACCTTAGACTGAGGGGGTATATTTGAGATTGTCGACATATAATTATAGTTTGTTGTAAATATATCGTATTCATTAGTATTATATTACAATTGTAATTCCTAGCGTATAAGATATCCATTGTATTATAAATAGAAGATTATCAATAAGTGGTTCTCACTTTAAATAATTAAAATATTTAAATACAGGAAGAGTTCATACTATGCTAAAATGATTCCTTTTGCCTTCTGTTTATGCTATCTCACCTTATTAATAGGGACATTTTCAGGAAAGAATCACAAAATAACATGAGAATTCTTTTATATGCGAATTCTTTCTTTTGTATAATATATCTCATATAATATTTTTCACCTATTAATTTCAACGCATTTATATGTCAATTCTTTCTTTCTTGATTCTGTGTGAGATTCATTCTTTTGTTCTCAACTTTTATAACTTTAAGATGATTATTAGAAAGAAAAAAAATGCTTGGTTCATGGTTTGTAAGGTACAATACATCCACATACATGTACTTTCACGTTCCCAAGGAATTGTTAAAAATCGCTAATAAAACTTTATTTTAATGGATAATCTTGTGTACTCAAATCATCATTGTAATTATTTTATCTATTCACATGATAAGCCCGAATACTTGATAACCATAGCATTAAGCAATATGAGAGTTGACTTCAAAACATTTTGACAAAGTCAAGGTATTAAGAAATGTCAAAGAAACATCCCAACCAGAACCCAACTTCTATCTATATAAACATGTACATATTATATGTTTGTGTTACAGAAAATAACCAGCAAAAGAATGGAGAAAAACCTGTTTGAAGCATCCTTAACAGGAAACATACAAGCCATCAATGAATTGCTCCGGAAAGACGAACTCATTCTCGACCGAGTTACACTAACTCGGTTCAGTGAAACTCCTTTGCACATTGCAGCCATGAGAGGCCACCTCGATTTAGTTAAGCTTCTTCTGCTTAAAAAACCGACACTCGCCATGTCCCTTGACTCCACAAGGCGGACCCTGCTTCACTTGGCCTCAGCCGCGGGCCACGTGGAGATCGTTCGTGAACTTTTGCAGGTTATGGGTGCTGAAGGGTGCACTTTTCGTGATCAAGATGGAAGAACACCTCTCTATTTTGCTGTCAAGAATCAACAGTTGGAGATTATAAAACTTTTGGTTCTAACAAAACCTGATGTTGGTAGAAAATTGCAAGAAAATGGGGAGACTATTTTGCATACATGCATTTATTATAATAGTTTTGAAGCATTGAAATTGTTGTGTGAATTGTGGGATGAAGATGAGCTTGCAGTGGTGACAGATTCTAATGGGAACACCCTCCTGCACCTAGTTTTAGAAAAGTTTTGTAGTTATTTCAACAAATATTTAAACGATCAAGCTCTGCTAGTTTATCTTAAGAGAGCTCGACTCGTTTCGAGTTCTATGTCTAAAGTTTAATCGAGCTTGGCCTGTTCCAAGTTGTCTAAAGCTTGATCGAGCTCGGCTTGTTTCAAGTTCTATGTTTATAGTTACATTTGGGCTCATTATTAAATTTTAAAGACTGTGCTCGGGTCGGCCACATCTGTTTATTATTTATTAAAAATTTAATTGTCTTATTAGACACATAATTATTTGTTTTATTTATATGTATAATTTTTTATAAGTAACAAGTATTAATTATTTAGTACTTTTTTCATATTTATAGATATAATATATTTATTATGTAACCTTTTTTATATATTATATCAAATAAAAGTTATTATATTTATACAAATAATAATCTTATTTAGGCTTAAGTTAGTTAAGCTCGGGCCCAAGCTCGTTTATTAGATGAGCCCTATTTTAAGCCCAAACTTGTACTCAAACTCGTTTAAGCTCGATTAGATTCAAGAATCCAGCAGCCCTATTTCAAATAACTCACGAGCAACTAGCTTTGTTCGTACCAACTTTCTTACTTGTTTATTATCTCAACTTTCTATTAATTAATCCTATCATTACAAATCTGGGTTTTAATGTTGTGCATAGACTGTGAAGTATCTCCTCCGAAAATCAAGTATCAGAACAAACAGTACCATTGTCAATGAACATGGTTACTCAGCATTAGATGTTCTTGATCGTTATCCGCGAGATTTTGAAGCACTAGAGATCCGAGCTTTACTTATGGAAGCCAATATATCGAGAGCTAAAGATGTTAAATCATTTCAAACGCGAATCAAATCCAATTCGTCACAAAATGTTACCAATCTTGAGAGCAAACCAAAAGGATTGATGTCAAGAATATGGAACTGGTATCTAAACAACAACGGAAACTGGTTGGAGAAACAACGTGGGATTTTGATGCTTGCGACGATAGTAGTGGCAACATCAGCGTTCTACTCCGGGCTACACCCGCCAGAAGGCACGTTCACAAATTCTAGAGACGGGCCGCTAGGAAATGCAGTTAAAACCGAACCAGACGTAGGACCGTTTAGCGATTTTGTGATCAAGAATACGATAATCATGGTCTTTTCTCTAATGATATTTGTGGTGTTGCTAAGTGGAATTCCTTTACGAAACAAGTTTTGTTTGTGGGTGCTCAACTTGGCTACTGTTTGCATCATCTTTTTCGTGACATTTACATATTTAGCGGAGATAGCCAACATGTCTCCTGATACGTGGGTAAATCCTACAACCGCCTACATGTGTTTTATAGGGATGCTTTTGTGCTTGTTGTTTGCGTTCATTCACACTATTTTCTTCATAACATGGGTTGTAAAGAAACTGTTGAAGGCCAGAAGAAAGACAAGAAATAATGGTCCGATTAATGTTGTTTGATCTTCATAATGTTTGGTAATAAAAAGATTTTATTTCATTATTTGAATGTATCATATGTTGTTCGGTTGCTTTTCTATGTGAAGTATTTGTGTTCAACCTCTTAGATTTGAAATTGTATTCTTTTATAAAAATAAAGATTTATGAGCAATGCGATCCACTTGCAAAGTTGTAATTAACAAACAAGAAATCACCTAGTAAAGTCTCACCCGTAAAAGAGTTATTAATAGAGTCTGAAAAAGATAACACAATGATAAACATTTCCATTGTCACAAAGCAAACCACTTGTAATTAAAGGGAGATAATTGTTGTATGTTTTTACGTTAAACCACGTCTCAAAATGAATATGATGTTGTTACTCTTTTAATCTTTTAATTGAACTAGGTTGGATTGGTAAAATGATAAAAGAGAAGAATATTAATAAATAAAAAATGAAAAATAAATAAAAATTTTTTCACTTTCTGAGAACAGCTAAAAGTAAAGATTATTAAAAAATATTACTTCCAATTTCTTTTACTTTCTTCCACTATTTTCCATTAAAAAAACTTTAAACAGAATATATTGCTTTTCCACTTATTCCTTTCATTTCTTTAAAAAAATTTGGAAACACAACGTTACTGCCAAAAATCTAAATTGTTGAGTAGGTTAATCGTGAAGATTATGATTATTTATGAAGCAATCTACCTAGAGGACACGTGACAACATCACATTCCTACTCATCAAAATTTCCAGCTTCTCTCTTCCATTAGATAACCGCATTAATTACTAAAAATATTATTTACTTCTTTTAGATTTAATATTTTTTTAATAAATTAAGAAAGAGAACTTTTTGTTAATGTTATTTCTAAAAATATTTTTTTAAATAATATTTTTTAAAAAAAATCAAACTTTTTGAAAAAAACAAAATATTTAAAATTAGTGTTTTTAAAAAAATTATAAACTAAAAATAATTAAATTAGAAGTTATAATTTTTTTAAAAACGGTTGTTTTGAAACAAAATGTTTAATTTTATTGGAAGAAAAAAAGCTTAAAAACAAAAGTTTAACGGATTATATCATTATTTTATTACTTATAGTCATTACACATACGTAATTTCAATCATATCTTATCTTAAAATATCATTTTATAATTAATAAATTTTCATTTTATATAATATTTTATTTATTCAATTGTGTAATACACGGATTTACTAAAGCCAGTGATTACATATAAGATAAAAAATTCACAAACCGTGTAATCGTGTGTTATATTTACCTTAAAAAAGAAATGAAGCTGCCATGAAAGGGAGACGTGTACACGAAATCAACAAATCTTGATGACCATAAAAGGAATTAACGGGGGCTGGTCCCCAAACATCATAAAACACTAAATCAAGAACACGTGTAATTCGAAAGTATTACAAATGAATTTTTGAAGATTTGCTCATAGGACATGAATTGCAAAAACACAAAATAGAATTATTGCTAACAGGGAGACTATTTTTGAAAGTATTGACTTTAAAAGCTGTGAATGAGGGTGTCCAAGTCTTTGATGCCAGGTTGTGGGAGAAGCTCGAATAGTGGAGAAGGCGACATTTGAAACAGATTGAAGCTTTGGTAGATTAAAAGAGTAAAGCCCGTCTTTACTTGGACCCATGAGGAGGATAGTTCGGGCATCTGTATCCTTCACACAAACTAATTTAGAGTGAAACTCAAAGAATACGTTATTGTCTTGGCAAACCGTTGTACAGAAAGAAGATTTCGTTTGATTTGTGGAACATGTTGGATTTTGTTAATGGAAAGAGTTTTGTCAGGTGAATTAAATGTAGTAGAAGCAATATGAAGAACAGGTAAACTTTTTCCATTAGCAACGATTAGTTTGTCCTTACCATAATATGGCTGGATTCGTCAAAGTTGTTGAGATCGGAAGACACATGACTGCTTGCACCCGTGTCCGGTAGCCATGATGATGAGGCTTGTGAGATGCTCGGCAAAGTTTGCTTGTGGAGCCTATCTTGAGGAGCGAATTGTTGTTGGGTCTTGGTTAGGGCATTGTGAGGGAACATGTCCAATACCACACCTGTTGCAAGAACCATAGACTGTATTTTGATTAGATGCCCAAAAAAATCTAGAGTTAGTACCTGAAGCAGTGTTGTTTTGGCGGCTAGTTTGGTTGTTGTAGCTTCCACGACCACGTCGATTATATGAACCATGGTTGGATGAGCCGGGGGTGGTGTAAAAGGCTTGATTGGGCTTCTGCGCAGGTTGCACATTAAATCCTAATTGCGTCATCAACTGCTGAAGATTTTGTATTGTTTCGGGCGGAAGTTGGAGACCGGTGGATGAGTTGAATCACGGTGACCTGTAGCCGTGAATGGGTGGGCAGGCACGGTGGGATCAGCCTTTTTGATCATATATTCATGATCAGCAAGTAGACCAAGTAGTTCTAGAAGAGTAACAGGAGGTTGTCTTGCAATCAAGGTGGACTTTAGGGAGTTGTATTCTTCCTAAGTCCTGAAATAACCAGTATTACAATGTCTTTTTCTTTCATGGGCTCACCAATGTTTGCTAAAGCATTTGAATATTCTTAGGCCGTGTAAGATAATCAGCATATGTTTCTTCCGGCTTCATCTCTATCTTGAGGAATGGGATTTGAGGGTGTATTCTCGTGAAGATGGGGTGCATAAGCACGCTACAAGGCAAGCCACAATTCACGAGATGTGTCCCCCTGTACATGCTTGAAGGAGGCTTCAGAAATGGCGGAGAGCAGCAACATACGAATATGAGCGTCATTGAAATCCATACGGAGTAGTCAGGGTTAGAGCTTGAAGTTACTGGAGCATCATTAGAGGAGGAGGAGGTGAGGATAGTCTTAGACGGACAAGCGACAGATCCATCTTGTACCCAAAGAGATCGTTGGTGACCAAAAAGGGTTGGATCATAGTTTTCCAATATCCATAGTTGGTGGGACCGAGTTTGAACCCAAACTTGTGGGAATTGTGGTTGGTTTTGTTTGCGGTTGAGAAAGCAAGGATGGTCATTGTGTGATCGATTGGAAATGGTGGCAGAGACAGCCGGAAAAAAACACTTGCGGCAGAGGGGGGTGGATGACCAGAGGCTCTGGTACCAGAATAAACTTGTAGTAAAAGAGTATATTGTGTTGTAAATAATTGAGTACAATAAGGCCCTATATATAGAGACTTATACAAACTTTTTGGTAAACTGCTAGCTATAATACAGCTAAATAATTACAATCATTAACATATTTATCAGCATAAATCTTGGTCTAATAGCATGTTCATCCCATGTGAGGCGGGGATCTCCTGGGAGCGGCCTCTTTATCCTGTGGGATAGAGGTAAGGCTTGCCTTCATCTTGTATCCCCAGCCTTTAGAGTCAAGTGGGATTTTTGTTAGGTTGGTTGGTTGTTTGTTTGTTGTTATTCAAAGATTTAGTTTCATTTTAGTATGAATTTAAGTTCCTTATATCTTACCCATTCTTTTAGGTCCTAGAAAAGGTCTCAAGTCAAATAGGCTTAACTAAGAGGCCATAAAAGGTTTGTAAAACCTAATTACTTTTTCTGTCCCAATGAGGTCAACCTACTTGCAGAGGTCTTATTGGGCCTTAACCATTTTATTTTTGGTCATTTTGGTCATTTTTGGTGATGATCAATACTTTGCTGCAGGGATCTCTCATATAAATAACCGAACAGTAGATCTACAAAACTCCCTGAGTTCATTGTGTCAAGCATTTCAACATCGTAAGCCTCTTTCTTGGAACTACTCATTACTTGTTAGTAAATTATTGCATAAATATGCCCTGAACTGTAATAATACTTTCATTCTGGATGTCATGTTCAGAACAATCAATTAACAGGTTCTTCAAATTCCCTAGCTGGTCTTCCTTTGACTGATGTGTAAGTTTGAATTCTCATGTGCCATGTCAATCGTGATCCGTGGTGGTTATCTTATTCCTTTATCTTTATCACAGAAACTTTTCAAGCAACTGTTTCAGTGGATGGATACCAAATGAGCTTCCTTCCATTCCAGATTTCATGTAAACTATTATGCGAGTGTTTAAATTATTATATGCATTTAATTTGTCTCTTTAAATGAAACAGATTTATGGAAATTCGTTTGATAATGACCCTGCACCATCTCCACCACCATACACTACCCATCCTAGTAAAGCTCATAATAATTGCAGCCCTTCTCCTTCCCCATGTACACATACGGGCCTAGCACGCCATCATCAAATACAACCAATGGAAAGAAGTTGAGCATTGGAGCTATTTTAGGCATACTTCTTACAGTTCTTGTACTTCAGAAAGAGAAAAGGGCGGAAAATGTCAGAAGAAGTTTTACAGTAAATCGTCCTGTTAGTAGCGAGAAAGGTTCAGCCCATCTTCTTTCTAAATTTTTTTATGTGCACAGGTATTCTTGTTAGTGAAAAAAGGCATAGGTATGCTGGTTGTATAAAAACTAAGTGCATAGGGTTGTTTTACAATGCTTTGATTAAGTTACTAGATATATCTGGAAATAAACTATAATGCATGATACCTAGTCAAGTATCGTATGTATTGAGTTCCTTTCATATGATGGTATTAAAAAAAAGCTCTCAACCTCTAGACAGTGTTTGTATAATGTTGTATGCAGTTAATGCAGAAATGTAAGAGCAGAGGGTATTACCCACAGCCAGCGTAATAGATTTGGAGCCCCCACCTGCAGAAAACTCAACTTTTGAAAAAGGGAAAATGGATCCACAAGGGAGTGAAATCCTTTATAACTAGTAGTTTCTACGCTATTGCAACTCAAGTTAGTGCCTAATGAGGTAATTTCTATTTATTTTTAGTTCATTCTAAATTGTATAATATTTCATTATCCATATGCTTTGTGGTCATCTAGACACATGCTGGGAGTTTGCTGGAAGGTCTTACACAAACTCAACTTAGTACTCTAGCAATCAAGGATGATCTGTAAGGTAACTTTTTGCAGTATAATGGTTCAATTTTTATTTTTTTTATCTTTTATATGATTTCTTTCTTCTGGAGTGTTTTGGGCTGAAGGATCTAACAAGTAACAACGATATACTGTCTTATTTTCTATACATGTGCTGAAAGATGGTGCCTTGAACCTGTTAGATCTATGTATACCTTTTAGACCCTAGCTGCAACATAAACTTGTTTGGTTCCTCTCATAACCTTGGGTCTAATATTTGTAACATTAGCATGGGTATACCTTTTGGGCTCTAGCTGCAGCATAAACTGATACTGTGGATATGTGCTGATAATATGTATTATGTGCTGTCAGAATCTAATAAATATAAGGATTTTTGTTTTATTCAAAATGCTTTTACCCTAATGAGTCCACTAGATTGTATTTTAAACTAGTTGTAGACAAATAAACACTTAATGAGTCGACTTAGATGTATATTGAAATCTCTTCAATATCACTCCTAAAGTCCTAATCAGGCTTGTAATCATAAACAGCAAGATTTTTAATTGCTGACTAATTTAGTGGAGAATCACATTCAGGTACTTCTTTAATTATTGTTGTACTTTTGCCTGCACTCATGGTTTAGGTTTGACTCTTGTCCTCAACTTACGAGACATGTTTTGGCTTTTTGACTTATATAGGAAGAACAATTCTCTCTTGACAAATGTATTTGTTGCAATTAAAAAGAAAATAACTGCTATGTTCAATCCTCTTGGAAGCCAGTAGAGGACTGAACTTGAAATTAGAAGATTGAATTGGGTTGTATAATTGCTCTTTGGCTAAGAATAACAAGTCAACGTAACTGATATGTAAGGTAACAAATTTGACCCTCCCTTGGTTTATCGTTCTGTATATCTTTTCACTTGTTTTTTATTTGAGATTGCCCAAAATTTCTGATGTTGACTCTGGCTAAGGCCTGGTGTGGGCTACCTCAAAACATAAAGTATATTTCTTGTCTAACTACTCTATCATGGAGTGGTCATCATTATCATACAATTTGACCGTTGTTCTTAACATGTCTGGTCATGTAGCACCTACTGAGGTAATTGAAGTTTATTTATAACAATTTGGTGATTTTTGATGGAATCAGATTGATATTGTAATCAAGAAAAAAAGATGAATTGCAAAGGCTTGAATATTATTGATAGCAAGATTGCATACATTGAGAGATCAGAGATTACAAATAAATAGAACAATAGAAAACGGCTAGAACCCTAAGTCTCGCAACAAACTAGTAGACCGAGTATTAGGGATTACTTATTCAACTAATAACGTAAACAAGAAATTAAATAAAGTCACATGGGAGATAACTAACTGATCTCAATAAATAATGCATGCATGGGTCATATTTCAATACCCTCCCTTGATCCATGCTCCTTGACTCCAAGCCAATGTCTGAAAAACACAAATTCTTCCCGAGTAACCGCATGAGTCAGCAGATCTGCCAGCTGCTCATTTGTGTTACAATATTCCAGCTTCACGAACTCTTGATTCACCATTTCTCTTATAAAGTGATGTTTTAGTTCAATGCGCTTTGAACGGCCATGCATAACAGGATTTTTACTCAATTAATAGTTGATTTGTTGTCACAAAACATCATAGTGGCTTTCTTTTGATCAAACCCAAGATCTTCCAAAATTCTTCTCAGCCATATAGCTTGACAAGTAGCAGTGGTTGAGGCTATATATTCAGCCTCGGTACTTGACAAGGCAATAGTGGATTGCTTCTTCGAGCTCCAGGTTACAGCACCACTACCCAATGAGAAAACATTAGCTGACACACTTTTTCTATCATCAGCACATGAAGCCCAGTCGCTATCCGTGTATCCAACAAGTTCAATCTTAACACCTTTTTCATACCACATACCAAACGACAACGTACCAGTAACATACCTCATAATTCTTCTCGCAGCCCCAAGATGAAGTTTAGATGGAGATTGCATACAACGAGCTACAACTCCAACTGCATAGGCCAGGTCTTGCCTAGTGTGAGTCAAATAAATTAGGCCATCTATCATACTCCTATACCTGGCTACATTAACTTTGTCTGCACCATCATCTGAGCTCAGCTTTTCACTTGTATTCATAGGCGTTTCTTCAGTCTTGCAGTTAATCATTCCAAACCTGTCAAGTAGAGTCTTGGCATACTTTTCTTGACCCAAAAACACACCTCTTTCACATTGATATACTTCCAAACCGAGAGAGTATTTTAATAGCCCCAAATCGGTCATTTCAAAGACCCTTTTCATGCCGATTTTGAATTCATCTACAAGCCCATCACACGGACTTGTACATATTATGTCATCAACATACAAACACACGTAAATACGTTTATGATCATCACCTGATTTCACGTAGAGAGTAGGCTCCGTTTATGCTCCGATGATACCCATTTTCAACAAAATAACCATCGATCTTGGCATACCAAGCTCTAGGAGCTTGTTTTAACCCATAGAGTGCCTTCTTCAACTTGTATACATAGCTTTCTTTACCCGATACAATAAACCCTTCCGGTTGTTCAACATAGATTTCTTCGGTTAAATCGCCATTCAAGAAGGCCGACTTAACATCTAGTTGATGGATTTTCCACCCCATTTGGGCTGCAATACTCACAACAACACGGATGGTTTCGAACCGAGCAACGGGTGCAAACGTCTCTTGATAATCAATACCTTGCATTTGAGAGTACCCTTTTGCAACTAAGTGAGCCTTATGGCGAATTAGCACCCAACTTGGTCTTGTACAACCATTTCAAACCAACTGATTTTTACCAGGAGGAAGTTGGACAAGCTCCCAGGTCTTATTTCTTTTGATAGCATCTAACTCCTCATTCATTGCATCTATCCTTTCTTGCTTCACAATGGCTTCTTCATAGTGCAGCGGATTAGTGACATTTAGAGCAAACTGACAATTGTAGAAATCAGTACCAACATTAATCTCTTCGGTTCTATCATAAACATCTTGAAGCCCCTTGGTTCTAGGAGGATGAGAGGGTGTATTGGTGTTATCATGTTGTGAAGAAGATAATGTGTGTGAATCTGAGGTTTGGCTTTGGTTGTTGTTTGATTCTGAAGTAGTAATTGAGGTTGACTGATTGAGTGTTGCTGGTTCGAAGAGTAAGTAGTCGTTTGGTGAGTTTGAGTAGTTTCAGTGGGTTGTTTGAGTGTTACGGCTTGGGCTGAAGGTGGTGAAAGTGGTGATTGAGGATCTTGGTTTGGTGAAGAATGATTAGGCTCATCAAAAGGGAAAGGATCGATATAGTTTAGTTCATAGGAGAGGGGTTCCTCCTTATTCCACTGCCATTTTTCCGATTCCAGAAACTTGACATCTCTTCTAGTCAAAAACTTTTTTGTAAAGGATTACATAATCGATAACCCTGCTTTGAGTAGAGTAACCGATAAAGATGCACTTCTCTGATTTATCATCAAGCTTTCGACGAAACTGAGAGGATATTAAACCATAGGCCACACAACCGAACACCTTGAGATGATTAACGTGGGTTTCCTGTTAGACCATGCCTCAAGAGGTGTTTGGTTACGAACAGCCTTGGTTGTGGCCAAATTGATCAAATACACTGCCGTGGCCACACCTTCTGCCCAGAAAAATTAGGAACCAACATACTCGTGAGCATACTTCTTGTCATTCCCATAACAGTTTGGTTCTTCCTTTCTACAATGCCATTGTGCTCATGAGTGTATGGAACAGTTAATTCCCTTTTAATGCCATGAGCTTCACAACTTATTAAATTGTGGAAGTGTACTCTCCACCCCGATCCGATCTTAACACCTTGATAGAGCTTTCACTTTCTTTTTCAACCATGAGTTTAAATACTTTGAACTTGGAGAATACTTCAGCTTTGTTAGAGAGAAATATACCCAGCACATCGGGTGTAATCATCAATAAAGAGAACATAGTACCTGCTGCCACCAAGACTTGAAACTTGCATTGGTCCACAAACATCAGAGTGAACCAATTCAAGCTTCTTAGTAGCTCTCCAAACTTGAAAGGAAAAGATTCCTTGGCCTGTTTTCCCACTACACAACCTTCACATTTTTCTGCCTTTTAAATTTTGGTAGACCATAAACCATTTGTTTATCATGCAGTAGCTTCAAACTTTCAAAATGATAATGCCCATATCTCATGTGCCAAAGTTTAGAGGCTGCATCAATGGGTGTACATGTACTTGGTTCAGTCTTGGAAGCATCCAAGAGGAACATGTTATTATTGAGTACAAGTGCACTCATCAGAATTTTGCCTGAAGCTTTATGAGTAATGTCACATTTTCCATCATCAAACAATAACGCATACCCCCTTTTCATTAATTGACCAACACTCAACAGGTTATAACCTAGGTAAGGAGCAAAATAACATCTTCAAGGAGTCTAGTGTTTACCATTTTAAGTGACAATCTTCACGGTACCCTTTCCTTGAACTTGAAGCTCTTTCTAATCACCAAGTTTGACTCCAATCTTGAAGTTTTTCGTCCAGATAAGTGAAACTTTCTTTATCTCCCGTCATGATTAGATGCCCCCGAATCAAGAAACCAAGGGTAGGATCATTGCCAGATGGTTCTTCATTAGTAAGGGCCATAAACAATCGTTCATCATCTTCTTGAACATTCTCATTCTCGGCAGAGGCAGCGGCGGCTGTTTCTTCATTATACCAACAGTCCTTTTTCTCGTGACCGTATTTGTTGCAACATGTGCAATGAGGTATCCTGGAGTTGGGAGAATTTTGACTTCTCCCACGACCTCTACCTCTAAATGACAGCCTTCCTCTTCCTCGTGAAAAATTACCCTTATTTATGTTCGACTCTTGCATGGCTTGCAAGGCCTGGGCATCTCCACCATTCGTCTTTTCAGGAGTTCTGCTGTTGATTCGTCTTCTTGGGACTGTAGGCATCCCATGAGTTTCACAGGAGTGAGAGTAGCAAGATCATTATTGATTTCAATAGACGGTACTACATAATCAAACTTTGCAGTTAGGCTACGTAGTATCTTTTCAACCACAACTTGATCAGCATGATCTCATCGAAGGCCCTCATTTGGCTAACAAGGGCCATTACTCTTCCAAAATATCGCCTACGACCTCTCCTTCTTTGAGCAGGTTCTCAAAATCCCTTCTAAAGCCTTGAAGTTTCACGGCCTTAACTTGTGAGTCTCCTTGGAATTCCAATTTCAGAATCTCCCACGTTTCCTTGGCCGTGGAAGCAGCAGCGACATGAGAAAACAGTTGATCATGTACAGCCTGCTGAATAATGGCCATAGCATGAGCATCTTTCTTTTGGGCATTCTTGAGTTTCCCTTGATCTTTCTCTTTTTCATCAACACCATCTTGTACTAGATCCCATAGATCACGAGATCTGAGAATAGTCTTCATCCGGATGCTCCAATATTCATACCCTTCTCCCTTAAACACTAGAATTGGAATAGCTGCAGTGGGCAAGAGACTGGTACCTGGCTGATCGGCCATGGGATAAATTAGGGTAAAAGGGAACGAGTAGAAGGGATGAAGATGTATTATAGGATCGATTAAAAAATCGGTGCTCTGATACCAATCTGATGGAATCAGATTGATATTGTAATCAAGAAAAAAAGATGAATTGCAAAGGCTTGAATATTATTGATAGCAAGATTGCACATTGAGAGATCAGAGATTACAAATAAATAGAACAATAGAAAACTAGAGCTAGAACCCTAAGTCTCGCAACAAACTAGAAGACTGAGTATTAGGGATTACTTATTCAACTAATAACGTAAACAAGAAATTAAAGTCACATGGGAGATAACTAACTGATCTCAATAAATAATGCATGCATGGGTCATATTTCAATAATTTTTATCTATTTTTAGTTCATTTATAATTTTGCTATTTTAATATTCGTGTATTTATATGCTTTATTGTCAAGGATGATTTTTTAGTTGCCAGAGGAATTCGAGGAGGGCTCGCATGTAAGGTATTTTGCAGTGTGATAGTTCAAAATCTCTCTTTTATTCAATTTCTTTCTTCTGGAATGTCTTGGGTTGAAAGGATCTAATAACAATCTAACACATTTGTCAATGTTTTCAATACATAACCTTGGGTCTATCTTTTTTACTCTAGCTGCAGCATAAACTTGTTTGGATCCAATCATAACCTTGGTTCTGATATTTGCAATATCAGCATGGTATACCATTTGGTCCTTGCTTCAGCCAGGGCCGGCTCTCTTCATTTGTAAAAAGCACTAGCTTAGGGCTCCCAAAATTAAGGGCACCAAATTTTACCAGGTGAATACGTTTAATACTTTCAAAACATTCAAATGATTTTATTTTGCGAAAATGGCATTAGTACGTTAACCATGTTAATGCATAGAGGTATTTGTTAAAACATTTAGACCAGAAGTATATGTATGTTTGATCAAATTATATCTTGGGGATGGGTGAAAATCTCATACCGGGGCTGGTTCAGACTTAGTGCAGATCCGGAGAGTCCCGTAGTAAGACTGTCTGAGCATCAATACCAGTATATACGGAGGGGGGACTTCCAGTTAAAATAGACTGCTAAATGTGTGGTTTACTGTTAATTATGATTAACTGTTTATCGTATTCATGCCAAAATATTTTTGTGTCAAATTAAATGTATTCACCAGCGGTATTATTTTCAAACATTTTCAGGTAAACATAATTAAATATGTTTAGTCAGGTGTTAGTTCTGGATGGACTATGAATCCTATGCATAGAAACCCTGTGATGAATATAGTAGCAAGAATAGTGTCGGAAAGACTAAAGTTTCCTAGCATAGACCTTGTAGCAAGTTTTGAATATCTGTTAGTAGACAGAAAATTTTTTAAACATTACGTTGAACAATGTTCCATAAAATTATGGGTATTTAATCCCCAACGAATATATGAAAGTTTGTTTTTATAAATTATCAAATAAATTGTGAAATAATTTTCCGCTGGATAAACGTCTTTCAAGACAAGCAAATAAAAGGTGAACAATAACGCGTACCAATGGTCGCACTCCCGAGGTGCCCTGAAACCGGAGTGTGACAAAAAAATGTGTTATGGGGTTTGGTTAGTGGCATATTTGAGAAAGAAAAAAAAATATTATCACGAGCTAGGTTGACATATAAACATAGTTTTTCTCATAAAAAAATGTTTAAAAAAGGGTATAGTGAGTGGGTTGATTGGTGATAAATAACCGTTAATTTAAGCAAAATACAACAATTTATTCCTCCAACCCTCGTGTTTTCCGATCTAATACTTTTTCATTCCAATGTAGACATTTATCTAGTAAATCTTTTACGCATATGTGAATTTATTGCTACATGAAATCATTGAACATATCCAAAAAAACAAAGAAAGATTGAAGCAAAGTGATTTAGGTAATTAGCGTATGTTTAAATGAAGAAGATGACCAGAAGGAAGACCACATTATGATAAATCTAGTTTGGATGGGTTATTGTACGTACAATGGTTGATTCAAACAGAAATTAATTCATCAAATATATTGTTTATATTAATATTAGAGTATAATAAGAACAAATGTTTTGACAAGTTTATATTTATTTATGTTAGGAACTATAAAAATACTATTTAAAATGAGATATGATTGAAAATACATATATATAAGTACTTTAATTCAATAAATATTTCTTTTAAACCTTCGTTTAGAAAAACGGTCTTTTAAATATTTCGTTTTAAGAAAACTATTTTTGAAATATGTCATTTTATAAAAATATGTTGTTTAAAATCTATGGGTTTTACTTCTTTGTTATATAAATTACTTTCGTCTTTGAAATAAGTGCTTTGCTAAAATTTGATTTTTAATAAAAAAATCATTGGTAAAAATCCTGATATTAATAATAAAATTTAAAAAGAAATTCAATTTTTTAAATCGTTTTCTATAAAAAAATTTATAAAAAGATCAACTTTAAAATTGTTTTAGAAATCTTTCTTTATTTAAAATTTGAGAAAGAAGAGGGAAATATAAGAAATTATTATTTGACTTATTAAAAAACGGACATCTAAAATGAACATAGTTTAAGAATGTGACACTTAACAAAAATGACCAAAAGGGTTAATAATAATTTATTAGAAGGATGAGGTTAAATTGATAATAAAGGCTTGGTTACATGAACACTCAAAATTTATTATGTGATCGTTCACATCATTTCTCCATCTCTTTATGTATCTATATGTATGTATAGAAAAAGATAGAAAGAACGTGAAAATAATAGGTGTACCTATAACATACCCTTGATAAATACTATCTATTTTATGTTTTATTTTTATAATTTAATTCTTTCACATATTATTTTATTCTTATACTTGTAGCTAAATAAATTTATAAAATGAATTAAATGAGTAAAATGAGAATAGAACAGAAAGGATTATTATTATTATTTCTTATAAAAGGAAAGGATTTTATAAACAAACGATCGGATTGTGTGTGCAACGGTCAGATGAAATTAAATCCCCAAAATCAGTATAAATCTTTCATATCTGAACCCTAACGAAAACCCCCAAATCACTATAAAATCTTTCATATCGGAACCCAAATCGTTCCGGCGAACAACAAGTTTTCGGCGAAGTTCCGGTAAGGTGTTCCGATGGTGTCGTTACTTCCGACGGCGCAACTCGCCGCTATAGTCGCCGAGACCAAATCTCCGTAAACTTACTCTTACTATTCAAATTCTTCTTTCTCATCTTGTTTATATCTTCTATCTGACTTCAATTCTCATTTGTTTCACTTTCATTGTTCTATCTGACTTTTCATTTGTTTCATTTGTTCACAGGGGTGATCGGAAGTTCCATTGATTCTTACGACTTTTGAAATGGTGTCGCCGGAGGCCAAATCTCCGTGAACCACTGCCCTTACTATTCAACTTCTTCTCTTCTCATCTTACTTTTTTATTCTTCTATCTAACTTCTCATTTGTTTCATTTTTATAGATTGCCCTAATTTCACTGATTCTGACGACTTCCATGTGTCGACTACTCTGCCAAATCTCCGTGAACCACTGCCCTTACTATTCAACTTCTTCTCGTCTCCTCTTACTTTTTAATTCTTCTATCTAACTTCTCATTTGTTTTCATTTTTATAGATTGCCCTAATTCACTGATTCTTACGACTTCCATGTGTCGACTACTCTCTCACCATTCAATCTGTAACAATTTCTTTACACTCCCTTGCTATTATCTTCTCTATAACTTTTTTTTGTTTTATTTTAAACTAGCCTCAAATTCTGATAATATGAAAAGTACAGAAACTATGAAATCATTCCATATAAGTAATGCCGAGATGCTGTTGATAGGTGTAATTAAGCGATTCTGTTTCCCTTCTCTGTGTATATATGTAAATGTGTGTTTATATTGTTATGTTACTTGTTCACAGGGGTGATCTGAAGTTCCATCGCAGGAGGTGGGAATTTGTGAATTTGAATTCAAGTTCTTCTTCTAATTTCATTTGATTTCATCTTAGTTTTTTGTCACTCTATCTAACTTTTCATTTTTTTTCATCGTATAGATTGCCCTAATTTCATTGATTCTGAAGACTTCCATGTGTGGACTATTCTACTCACCATTCTATCTGTAACCATTTCTACACTCCCTTGCTTGATTCTTCTATAGAACTGGCCTTCAATTCTGAAAACATTCCATTATCAGGTAATGCCATGATGCTGTTGATAAGGTGCAATTTAACGATTCTGTTTCCCTTCTCTGTGTGTATAATATAAATGTGGATGTGTATATCTGTTATCTGTGATCTGCGTGTATATCAAGATGACTTGTTTGTCAATAAAATTACATGTTTAAATTCTTATCCTTGCATTCATCAGGTAGCAGTCCAAATCCGAACTCATAATAACTAAATTCCATTAAATTCTTTATGTTTGCTGAACTGAAATCTGAACTCAAAGTGGCACTTCTAAGTTCTTGGTTGATGTTATGTGAGGGACATATACTTGTAAAACATTTTGAGTTTTTCAAGCAGGTTTTATGACCTGTAGGTGTTTTGCCTCTTGTTGTTATTGGAAGTACTAGCTTATATAGATTAAGAAAACTTTTAATTCATGGCTTATAAACTATTTATTAGACTGGGCTTTAGTGAAAATTGGAATGCACCAGTTTGGCTGTAGTTCTTGGATGTATGCTTGTACTCCTATATGTGTGTTCTTCTTGTTGTTCTTCATTTCAGAAAACAGTAATTTGGTCAGTTTGTTGTGATCAATTATACTATGTGATATCAATTACTGCCATGGTGATCATGTGCAGTGTTAGTTTAAGAAGTTTAGTGGACCAGAATAGACCAATTTCATCCGCCCACATCACAAGTAACTAACTTTTTTGTGTTGAGATATGGCAGCACCAACCCTGAGCTTATTGTGAGCTGTCCTGTTCATATAATATGTTTCTACTTGTGCCACAATGCTGGCATTGTGTGTACGTTTAGGGGTAAAATATCATGCTACAACAACCTAAGTTATAGAATAAGTTCATGGGTTTAAATTTGAATCTGTACCGGTGGTGTGACATGAGATTTTACTATTTAAACATTCTGAAACTGTTTATATGTGTTCTGTTACTTGTTCACAGGGTGATCTGAAGTTCCATCGCAGGAGGTGGGAATTTGTCGAATTTGAATTCAAGTTCTTCTTCTAATTTCATTTGATTTCATCTTAGTTTTTTGTCACTCTATCTAACTTTTCATTTGTTTTCATTCGTATAGATTGCCCTAATTTCATTGATTCTGAAGACTTATATTGGAACCCAAATCGTTCCGGCGAACACAAGTTTTCCGGAAGTTCCGGTAAGGTGTTCCGATGGTGTCGTTACTTCCGACGGCCAACTCGCCGCTATAGTCGCCGGAGACCAAATCTCCGTAACCTTATATTCTTTTATAATTTAATTCTTTCACATATTTTCAACTTCTTTCTTCTTCTCATCTTTGTTTATATTCTTCTATCTGACTTCGATTCTCATTTGTTTCATTTGTACAGATTGCCCTAAGTTCATCTCCGTGAACCACTGCCCTTACTATTCAACTTCTTCTTCTTCTCATCTTACTTTTTTATTCTTCTATCTACATTCTCATTTGTTTTCATTTGTACAGATCTGACGACTTCCATGTGTCGACTACTCTACTCACCATTCAATCTGTAACAATTTCTACACTCCCTTGCTTAATTCGTCTCTATGATTTTTTTTTGTTTTTTTTACTAGCTCAAATTATGATAATATGAAAAGTACAGAAACTATGAAATCATTCCATTATCATGTAATGCCGAGATGCTGTTGATAAGGTCAATTTAACGATTCTGTTTCCCTTCTCTGTGTATAATGTAAATGTGTGTTTATATTTTCTGTTACTTGTTCACAGGGGTGATCTGAAGTCCCATCGCAGGAGGTGGATTTGTCGACTTTGAATTCAAGTCTTCTTCTAATTTCATTTGATTTCATCTTAGTTTTTTGTCACCTCATGACCTCTTGTAGTTTATCTTGTCGTTTCCTCTCTGTGCCCCCTCACATGGAGCACCAGATCTGTCGTGCGAATCTGTTCAATCCTACCCATCTCTCACCACCACCATTGGACATCACCAGTACACCACCATCATCGTCGAACACTAGTATAGCGGTCTGCTGTTGTCTTCCATGTATAATTGATGTCTTGTAGGCTGTGCTGATCAGGTAGGCAAGCCTTGATCTTTTCATAATATCTTAATTGCTGATCAGGTGACATATTTCACATATCCTTGGTTTTCTTATCAAAATCTTGGCATTAAAGCCCCTGCTTTGTTATTATGTCAGTCTGTATAGTGTTTTTTCTAATTGGATTTTCATTGGGGTCTTAAAGTTCACTGCAGCCCCTTCATTTTACTTTTTCATAATTGTCTTATTATGTGTATTGAACATGTTTAAAGTTGGTAAACTATGTGTGATATAACTAAGAATTTGTGTAGTTTTCTGTCTCACTAACTAAGCTCTTTATGTCAATGTGTTTGATGTACCTACGTTCTTTATGGATATTTTATACACAAAAGTACAGAACCAGAACCAAGCGAGCTACAATCTTGAATCAAAACCATCCACCTCATTAAACCTATCTTTCAGGTGTGCAATCGTCTGCATCTTAAACCAAAATAATCAATTGCATAACATTAAAAGGCTATAAATTTTGAATTGGCATGTAGCGATTACTTCTTTAATTAACAGTTTTGAATTCACGGTTTACAATTACTACAAGAGGATCTTATGATCATTCACAAAAGTAAGCACATTTTTTCAAGTTCTTCTTCTCATCTTAGTTTATCCTTCTATCTTACTTTTCATTTGTTTTCATTTGTATAGATTGCCCTAAATTCATTGATTCTGACGACTTGATGTGTGGACTACTCACCATTCAATCTGTAACAATTTCTACACTCCCTTGCTTAATTCTTCTCTATAACTTTTTTTTGTTTTTATTCTAAAGTAGCCTTAAATTCTGATAAGATGAAAAGTACAAAAACTATGAAATCATTCCATTATTATAGGTAATGCCGAGATGCTGTTGATAAGGTGCATTTAACGATTCTGTTTCCCTTCTCTGTGTGATAGTGTAAATGTGGATGTGTATGTGTGTTCATCTATGATCTGTGTGTATATCAAGATGACTTGTCTGTTCAATAAAATTACATGTTTGTATTCTTTACCCTTGCATTCATCAAGGTAGCAGTCCAAATCCGAACTCATAATAAATAAAATTCCTTTAAATTCTTTATGTTTGCTGAAGTAGCAGTCCAATCCGAACTCATAATTAGTAATTCCTTTAAATTCTTTATGTTTGCTGAACTCAAATATCAAGGCACTTCTAAGTTCTTGGTTAATGTTGTGGAGGAAGATATACTTTAAAAACATTTTTGAGTTATTTCAAGCAGGTTTTATGACGTGTAATATTTTGCCTCTTATTGTTATTGGAAGTACTAGCTTATATAAGATCAAGAAAACTTTCAATTCTTGGCTTATGAAACTATTTGTTAGACTGGGCTGTAGTGAAAACTGGAATTTGGCTGTATACCTGGATGTATGCTTGTAGGATGTGTGTTTTTCTTGTTATGCTTCATTTCAGAAAACACAAGTGATGTATGTAATTTAGTGACTAACTATGTTGTGTTGAGATTCGGCAGCACCAAGCCTGAGCTTATTGTAAGTCCGTCCTGTTCATATAATATTTTTGTACTTGTGCAGCAATGCTGGTATTGTGTGTACTTTTAGGAGTGAAATATCAACAATATAAGTTGTAGTATAAGTTCATGGGTTTAGATTTGAATCTGTGACGGGGTTGTGACATGAAATTCTAGTATTTAAACATTCTGAAAGTGTTCATAATCTGGTCAGGATGATTCCTCTGAAAATGTCATACCAGGTGGGTAGGCTGGTGAAAGGATATTCTGAAATATTGTATTTCTTTTATAATGGAATGTCTTTGATCAAACTATAAACTACTTTTTTTTTCAACTGGTACACAACATGAAAAGAAAAACTAATGTTTAATTTTTTGTATCATTTATTCACCTCATGGCCTCTTGTAGTTTCTTTTGTTGTTTTCCTCTCTACCCCCATCACATGGAGCACCGGATCTGTCTCACGACTCTGTTCATCCCCACCCATCTGTTCACCACCACCGTTGACATCACCACCACCATTGTCGAACATCTGGCATTGCGGTCTGCTGTTGTCTTCCATGTATAATTGATGTCTTGCAGGCTGTTGCTGATGCCTCTTCTTGGAACTAATTAATAATTGTTAGTAAGTTATTGTATAAATGTAAGATGGCTTTCATTTCTGGATGTCATGTGCACAACAATCAATTAAGGTAACAATTTGTTTTCAACCCTTATTAATCATGATCTATGGTGGTTATCTCATCTAACTTTTCATTTGTTTTTATTGGAGATTGACCTAAACTCATGGACCTGACGATTAAGGTAACAATTTCTCTACACTCCTCCCTTGGTTAGTCGTTTCCTATAATTTTTCGTATTGATTCTGACGACTTCGGTCTCTAGTCTACTCACCAATCATCTGTGGCTTCTAAGGATCCGACGAACGATTTCGCACACAATTCTGCTCTAATTATACTTTATCATGATGTATTCTATTCACCATTCAATCTCACGACTAAGGTAACAATTTCTACTCTCCCTGGTCTTGGCTACCTCAAAACATGAAATATATCTCATGTCTAACATTCGTCATCATTATCAGCACATATTTACCAGTAAGTTATAAGTTATATAATCTCAGACTTTCTTTTCTTGCTATATTATTCAGAATCTTTCCTGATGCAGATCAACCATACTTCTAATGTGCTACATGTTAATGCAGGGATCTCTCATATAATTAATCTCACAGGAGATCTATCAAACTCCCTGAGTTCATTGTGTCAAGCATTTCTACATTGTAATGATTCTTTCATTTCTGGATCTCATGTGCAGAAAACTCAGTTACCAGGTTCTTTAAATTCTCTAGCTGGTCTTCCTTTGACTGTAGTGTAAGTTAGAATTCTGATGTGGTGGTATTTTATTCCTTTATCTTCATTATAGAAACTTCGCAAACAACCGATTCAGGGATGGATAGCTTCTTTCCATTCCAGCTTTCATTTAAGCTATTATGCGACATTTATACGAATGTTTAAACTATCCTTTGCATTTAGTTGGCCCTATAAGTTAAACTAAGTATTACAGAATGAACTCTATTGTTTTTATATGTATTAGGCACAATTTTAGTTATGGGCTTTCTTGTTCTTACATGTATGCTGATATATATACGATTAATCTTTTGTGATTGCTGTTGAAATTACATGTGTTTCTGATTACGGATTAGTTGGCTCTCCGCAATACACAGTTACGGGTCAAGGTTTTTTCGAGTGTAACAAAGTTTCATTTTAGTTTCCATATTCTGTTAGGTCCTACAAAAGGTCTCAAGTCAAATTGGCTTAACTAAGAGGTCATAACAGGTTTGTAAAATAGTTTTACATTTTCTGTCCCAATCAGGTCAGCCTACTTGCAGAGGTCTTATTGGGGCCTTACCCGTTTTATTTGGTGTCATTTGGGTCATTGTTGGTGATGATGAATACTTTGCTGCAGGGATCTCCCATATAAATAACCAAACAGGAGATCTACAAACTCCCTGAGTTCATTGTGTCAAGCATTTCAACATTGTAAGCCTGTTTCTTGGAACTACTCATTACTTGTTAGTAAGTTATTGTATAAATATGTCCTGAACTGTAATATTTCTGGATGTCATGTTCAGAACAATCAATTAACAGGTTCTTTAAATTCCCTAGCTGGTCTTCCTTTGACTGATGTGTAAGTTTGAATTCTCATGTACCATGTTCATCGTGATCTGTGGTGGTTATCTCATGTATCATGGTCTTCCTCGACTGATGTGTAAGTTTGATTATATTACTAGATAATCTGGAAACAAACTATTATATACCTAGTCAAGTATCGTATGTAATGAGATCCTTTCAAAAGATGGTATTGTTAATAAGAAAAAAGTTCTCAACTTCGTGTAGTGTTTTTTTAATGTTATATGCAGTTAATGTAGAAATGCAAAAGCAGCAGAAAATTCGACTTTTGAAAGACGGAAAAATGGATCTACAAGGGAGTGGAATCCCCTGTAACCAGTAGTTCCTATACCGCAACTCTTCAAATGGCAACAAACTGTTTCTTTCAAGACAATATAATTGGTGAAGGTTCTTTAGGTTGTGTTTATAAAGCAGACTTCTCCGATGGAAAGGTAAATTTATTTTCATCAATTGTTAATAATTATTGCATAATATGTCTAGAACTGTTATAATGCTTTCATTTCGGGATGTCATGTGCAGATAGTCAGTTAACAGATTCTTTAAATTCTCCAGCTGGTCTTCCTTTGACTGATGTGTAAGTTTGAATTCTCATGTACCATTCTAATCCTGATCTGTGGTGGTTATCTTATTTTATGTAATTTTTGTTGATTTTTTTGAAACCGTTTGATGTGGTTTGTGTGTATTATTTTCAGTAAAATAGCAGTTGACCGCAACCAGGTTAGACTACTTACAGAGGTCTTTTCGAGGTGGTAACCATTTTATTTTAGCATGCTTTTTGGTCAAGAGTTAGGAAGCATCATAACTGATTTTGTTATTATACGAATTAATTAATGAGGTTTTGTCGGTGGGTTGTAATCACGAACTAAAGTAGACTATTAATTAAGTAATGTTGTCTTTATGACCGTATTTTTCAACTTTGTTTTTTTGGAATTAAGGATAAGAAAAAAAGTACATACGTGTTGGCTCGGCCTGACCTGATATATGGTAATGTAGAATACACTTCCCTTTCTTAATCTCTGTGTCACATGAAACTCTTTGCATAGAGTGTTAGTTATAAATATGTATAAATACTTATTAGTAAATTATTGTATTATATGTCTGTAACTGTAATAATGATCTTTTTTGTGGATGTCATGTGCAGAACAATCAATTAACAGGTTCTGTAAATTCCCTAATGTGTAACTTTGAATTCTCATGTCCCATGTTAATCTGATCTGTGGTGGTTATTCCTTTATCTATATCACAGAAGCATTTTCAGTGGTAGATATTAAAGGAGCTTCTTTCCTTTCCAGCTTTTATGTAAGCTATTATACGAGTGTGTAAATTATTATATGCATTTAATTTGTCTCTTTAAATAAAACAGACATGATGAAAATTCGTTTGATAATGTCTCTTTAAATAAAACAGACATGTGTAAATTATTATATGCATTTAGTTTGAATTCTCATGTCCCATGTTAACCTGATAGTGTTTTTTTTAATGTTGTATGCAGAAATGCAAGAGCAGAGGGTATTGCCCACAGCCAGCGTAATAGATTTGGAGCCCCCACCTGCAATAACTCAACTTTTGAAGAGGGAAAATGGATCTACAAGGGAGTGAAATCCCCTATAACTAGTAGTTTCTACACTATTGCAACTCAAGTTTAGTACCTATGAGGTCATTTCTATTCATTTTTAGTTCATTCAAAATTTTATAATATTTAATTATCTATATGCTTTGTGGTCATCTAGACACATGCTGGGAGTTTGCTGGAAGGTCTTACACAACTCAAGTTAGTACTCTAGCAATCAAGGATGATCTGTAAGGTAATTTTTGCAGTATAATGGTTCAATTTTTATTTTTTTTAATCTTTTATATGCTTTCTTCTTCTGGAGTGTCTTGGGCTGAAGGATCTAACAAGTAACAACGATATACTGTCTTTTTTCGAAACATTGTGCTGAAAGATGATGCCTTGAACTTGTTAGATCTATGTATACCTTTTTGACCCTAGCTGCAACATAAACTTGTTTGGTTCCTCTCATAACCTGGGTCTAATATTTGGAACATTAGCATGGGTATACCTTTTTGGCCCTAGCTGCAGCATAAACTGATACTGTGGATATGTGCTGTTAGATCTATGTTTTATGTGCTCTCAGAATCTAATAAAATAAGGATTTTTGTTTTATTCAAAATGCTTTTTACCGTAATGAGTCCACTAGAATGTATTTTAAACAAGTTGTAGACAAACAAACACTTAATGAGTCAACTGAGATGTATAGTGTAATCTCTTCAATATCACTCGTAAAGTCCTAATAAGACTGGCAATCACTAATAGCAAGATTTTTAATTGCTGACTAATTTAGTGGAGAATCACATTCAGGTATTTCTTTATTATTGTTGTACTTTTGCTTGCACTCACTCTTGTCCTCGACTTACGAGACTGTTTTGCCTTTTTGACATATATAGAAAGAATAATCCTCCTTGACAAATGTATTTGTTGTAATTAAAAAGAATAATCCTCCGTTGATCAGTTTGGGCAATTTGGGCATTTTCGTTTAGCTAATATATTTATTTTGCCCCGTATGACTTGTTAGAGATTTAACCATATGACTTTTTAGAGATATAACATTTGACTTAACCCTTATTATGGTTTTGACCGTATGACTTATTTCAATATGACTCGTTAGAGATCTGACCGTAAGACTTGTTTGAGCCATTTGACTCATCATTTTTAGCTGTTGTTTTAGTTAACCATTTAACTTGTAATAGATAAAACATTTTTTAGTCAAAAGTTCTTACAACCAATGGAAAGAAGTTGAGCACTGGAGCTATTTTAGGTATAAGTTTTGGTTCTGCATTCCTTATATTTTTTCAGTTCTTATACTTTTTTCTGCATTCAAAAAGGGAAAAGGACGGAAAATGTCAGAAGTTCTACAGTAAATCCTCTTGGCGAGAAAGGTTCAGCTCATCTTTTTTCTATTATTGATTATATGCATAGGTATTCTTATTAACGAAAAAAGGCATTAGATAGATCTGGAACAAACTACTATAAATGATGCCTAGTCAAGTATGTATAGAATGAGATCCTTTCAAATGATGGTATTATTAAAATTAAAAAGTTCTCAACCTCCCAATAGTGTTTTTTTTAAATGTTGTATGCAGTTAATGCAGAAATGCAAAAGCAGAGGGTAACACCCACAGCCAGCAGAATAGATTTGGAGCCCCCACCAACACACTAGCCAACTTTGAAAGAGGGAAAAATGGATCTACAAAGAGAACCAATAGTTCCTACACTATTGCAACTCTTCAAATGGCAACAAAGATAAAATTAGTGGATAATATAACTCGTGAAGGTTCTTTAGGTCATATTTATAAAGCAAACTTCTTCTAGGAAAGGTAAATTTATTTTCATTAATTTCCAAAGATAAAATTAGTGGATATCCAAGTTAATTGGTTTTACATTTGTTTTCTCCGAGATGATGGCTGTTAAAAAGATGGATAATGTAGCATGATCACTTCAAGAAGAAGATAATTTTGTTGAAGCTGTCTCTAACTTGTCACACTTAAGGCACCCAAACAGTGGGCTAATTGGCGATTGAGGTAAATGCTTCGACCATCCTTTGGTTTATTGTTCTGTATTACTTTTCGTTTGTGTTTGTTTGAGATTGATTTTAAATTCCTTGATTATGGCAAGGATTGATATAGAAATTTTGATTGGGGGGCTATTCAACTATTGAAGGTAATGATTTCTACACTCCCTCTGTTGACTATTCTATATAGCCATTTACTCTTTTTCATTTGAAATTTCCTTTAGTTTCTGATATTGAATCTGGCGACTAGAAGTTTTAGGGTAACAAGTTCAATCTGTGGGGTAGTTAGCAATTAAGGTAAATGTTTTGACCCTCCCTTGGTTAATGTACTGTATAGTTTTCATTCGAGGCTGTCCTTAATTTGGCCACGGGAAACAATTTTGATCCGCAGCTACTAGAACAATTGAGGTAACAATTTCAACCCTCTCTTTGTTTATTGTTCACGGTATGACTGTCATATTATTCATTCTAGATTACTATTGAATGTTGATCTTGATTTTGGTGAATAAACGATGAAGGTACAATTTCAACCACTGGGATACTAAGTGATTAAGGTAACAATCTCGATCCTCCCTTGCTTTATTGTTCTGTATAACTCTCATTCGTTTTCATTCGAGACTGACTTAAACTTCCCATATTGAATCTAGCGACTAAAGGATTAAGGTAACAATTTCGATGTGTGTGACTACATAGCCATTGAGGTAATAATATCAACCCTTCCTTGGTTAATGGTTCTGTATAACTACTCATTTGTTTCCATTTGAGACTGCCCTTTAATTCTGATGTTAATTCTGGCTACTTAAGGATTAAAGTAACAATTTTGATATGTGCACTACTCATCAATTAAGGTAAGAATATCTTCTTCCTTAGTTTATCGTTTTGTATAACTGTTCATTCAAAATTGCCCATGAATTTTAATGATGATTGTGGCAACAAATGTAGACATAAAAGAATTAGTAAAATAAATGTTCTGTTTCCTTGGAAGTGGTAGTCCGGTAGATGACTGAACTTGAAATCAAAAAGTTGAATTAGGGAGTATTTAGGTGCTTTAGGTCGATTTGGGGTGTATTTAGATGCTCTTATGCTGTTTCAGCCCCTAGTTTGGCTAATTATAGACAAAAACTCACGAACAAATAGGTGTAAGTTGTTGTAAAGAAGAATTGAATATTTACTTGAACACTCACAAGAACTTTTGTTTCATTCATAGACTTCAAAAAAATATTATACTTTTTTCTGCATTCAAAAAGGGAAAGGACGGAAAATGTCAGAAGTTTCTACAGTAAATCCTCTTGGCGAGAAAGGTTCAGCTCATCTTTTTTCTATTATTGATTATATGCATAGTATTCTTATTAACGAAAAAAGGCATTAGATAGATCTGGAAACAAACTACTATAATGATGCCTAGTCAAGTATGTATAGAATGAGATCCTTTCAAATGATGGTATTATTAAATTAAAAAAAGTTCTCAACCTCCAATAGTGTTTTTTTTAAATGTTGTATGCAGTTAATGCAGAAATGCAAAAGCAGAGGGTAACACCCACAGCCAGCAGAATAGATTTGGAGCCCCCACCAACACACTAGCCAACTTTTGAAAGAGGGAAAAATGGATCTACAAAGAGAACCAATAGTTCCTACACTATTGCAACTCTTCAAATGGCAACAAAGATAAAATTAGTGGATAATATAACTCGTGAAGGTTCTTTAGGTCATATTTATAAAGCAAACTTCTTCTAGGAAAGGTAAATTTATTTTCATTAATTTCCAAAGATAAAATTAGTGGATATCCAAGTTAATTTGGTTTTACATTTGTTTTCTCCGAGATGATGGCTGTTAAAAAGATGGATAATGTAGCATGATCACTTCAAGAAGAAGATAATTTTGTTGAGCTGTCTCTAACTTGTCACACTTAAGGCACCCAAACAGTGGGCTAATTGGCGATTGAGGTAAATGCTTCGACCATCCTTTGGTTTATTGTTCTGTATTACTTTTCGTTTGTGTTTGTTTGAGATTGATTTTAAATTCCTTGATTATGGCAAGGATTGATATAGAAATTTTGATTGGGGGGCTATTCAACTATTGAAGGTAATGATTTCTACACTCCCTCTGTTGACTATTCTATATAGCCATTTACTCTTTTTCATTTGAAATTCCTTTAGTTTCTGATATTGAATCTGGCGACTAGAAGTTTTAGGGTAACAAGTTCAATCTGTGGGGTAGTTAGCAATTAAGGTAAATGTTTTGACCCTCCCTTGGTTAATGTACTGTATTAGTTTTCATTCGAGGCTGTCCTTAATTTGGCCACGGGAAACAATTTTGATCCGCAGCTACTAGAACAATTGAGGTAACAATTTCAACCCTCTCTTTGTTTATTGTTCACGGTATGACTGTCATATTATTCATTCTAGATTACTATTGAATGTTGATCTTGATTTTGGTGAATAAACGATGAAGGTACAATTTCAACCACTGGGATACTAAGTGATTAAGGTAACAATCTCGATCCTCCCTTGCTTTATTGTTCTGTATAACTCTCATTCGTTTTCATTCGAGACTGACTTAAACTTCCCATATTGAATCTAGCGACTAAAGGATTAAGGTAACAATTTCGATGCGTGAACTACATAGCCATTGAGGTAATAATATCAACCCTTCCTTGGTTAATGGTTCTGTATAACTACTCATTTGTTTCCATTTGAGACTGCCCTTTAATTCTGATGTTAATTCTGGCTACTTAAGGATTAAAGTAACAATTTTGATATGTGCACTACTCATCAATTAAGGTAAGAATATCTTCTTCCCTTAGTTTATCGTTTTGTATAACTGTTCATTCAAAATTGCCCATGAATTTTAATGATGATTGTGGCAACAAATGTAGACATAAAAGAATTAGTAAAATAAATGTTCTGTTTCCTTGGAAGTGGTAGTCCGGTAGATGACTGAACTTGAAATCAAAAAGTTGAATTAGGGAGTATTTAGGTGCTTTAGGTCGATTTGGGGTGTATTTAGATGCTCTTAATGCTGTTTCAGCCCCTAGTTTGGCTAATTATAGACTCAAAACTCACGAACAAATAGGTGTAAGTTGTTGTAAAGAAGAATTGAATATTTACTTGAACACTCACAAGAACTTTTGTTTCATTCATAGACTTCAAAAAAAATAGTCTAGAATCAAAAGAAATGCACTTACTGTTCCTACAAGACAGAGTAAATGACCCACTAACTTTAAACAACTAACACTCAAGCAAAAAAAACCTAATCTGCTGTAACTAAACCCTTTAAACTGCTGTAGACCCGCTCAACCCATGGGAAGTGCTAATGGCATGGACTAAACTTGTAGTAAAAGAGTAGTATTGGTGTTGTAAATAATTGAGTACAATAAGGCCCTATATATAGAGACTTATACAAACTATTTTTAGTAAACTGCTAGCTATAATATAGCTAATATAATTACAATCATTAACATATTTATCAGCATAAATCTTGGTCTAATATTCCCCCTCAAGCTAAGGCCGGGGAGCGACCTTTAGCTTGGACCTAAGAAGTAAGAACCGTTGTGAAGATAAAGGCTTTGTAAACACATCTGCAATTTGATCATTTGTCTTGATAAACTAAACCGAAAGCTTTCTTTGGGCGACTTTTTCTCTGACAAAATGAAAGTCGATCTCCGCATGTTTTGTACGAGCATGAAACACTGGATTAGCTGAGAGGTATGTGGCACCTAGATTGTCACACCATAAGATAGGAGCTTTAGTCATGAAAATGTGAAGTTCCTTTAGAAGTGCCTCAAGCCATGTCAATTCTACAAGGGTATCTGCTAAGACTTTATATTCTGCTTCTGTAGATGACCGAGAGACGGTGCGTTGTTTACGAGCATGCCATGAAATAATATTTTATCCAAGATAGATGGCATATCCCCCGGTGGATCGACGGTCATCTAGAGAACCAACCCAATCTGCATCGGAGAAGGCTGTAAGAGGCCGATTATGGGCATCTATGTAGGCATGTATAATAGGAGCTGATTTTTGTTGAATCAACAAGCCCAAATGAGAGGTTCTTTGTAGATACCTAAGAATTCTTTTGACTGCACACCAATGATTTTATGTGGGGGAGTGCATAAATTGACAGACTTTATTGACCGCGAAGGTGATGTCCGGTCAGGAAAGAGTTACGTATTGTAGTGCTTCAACAATCTGTTGAAATTTAACTGGATCATTAAAGTGAGGACTGTCATCAAGAGCCAAATTAGAGTTAATGGCCATAGGCGAGTCAATCTGTTTGGACTGAGAGAGGCCTTCTTTGTGAATAATATCACGTATATGGTTCTTCTATGAGAGAAGCAAATCATTTCCTTTTGGAAGCACTTCGAATCCTAGAAAATAAGAGAGCCGACCCATGTCTTGGATCGGAAGTGTGGTGCTTAACCGGTGAATGATATGATCAATGAGCCGAGGGGGGTTGCCGGTTAGGATGATATCATCTACATAGACAAGCCTTTACCGTAAAGAACCATTGTGGGAGTAAATAAATAATGATGGATCTGTTTTAGATCCTTGAGACCCAAGCTGCAACAAAGTATCTAAAAGTCGATTAAACCAGGCCCTCGGTGCTTGTGTGAAGCAGACAAAGATGATTTGGTTTTTGTGAATCAATGAAACCAGGTGGTTGTCGTAAATAAACAGTTTCCTTGAGATCTCCATGTAGGAATGCGTTCTGGACATCGAGTTGACGAAGAGGCCATTGCCTTGCCACAGCAAGTGATAGAACCACACGCACAGTAGTAGATTTTACTACTGGACTAAACGTCTCGTGATAATCAATTCCTGGCTGTTGGTTGAACCCTTTCGCCACCAAACGGGCTTTGTAACGTTTGATATTCCCACTTTCGTCACGTTTCAATCTATACACCCACTTACAATCAACAACATTGGCATTAGGAACGGGTGGTACACGAGTCCATGTATCATTTCTCATCAAGGCTTTGAATTCTCTGTCATGGCTGCACGCCAATGAGGACTTTGTTGGCAATAGCAAAAGTGGAGGGTTCAGTTGAGGAAGAATCTGTTGATGTGTGAAATGCAGAGGCATTGTATGGGTGTGTCTTCTTGGGATTTTGGCGAAGATTTGGAGGACGGGTACGTGGTTGACTTTCGGTTGTGGAGGGATTTGTAGGAGCTGGTGTAGGATTTGTGGATTGAGTTTTTGGTTTGCGACTGTAATTGTGTTGTAAAGGGGGTGGATCATGGCGGGGAGAGGTATTGGAGGTGGTTGGGGCAATTGTGGATGCTGGTATATTAAGTTGGATGGTAAGGTGAGCTAAACCAGATGGGTTTTGATGGGAGGTGTTGTGCCATTACCGGATGAGTTTTGGGTTGAATGGGAATTTGCCTGGCCGGATGGTTGGGAAGGTGGGCTGGATGGTTGGGCAGGTGGGCTGGAGGGCTAGGCAGGCGGGTTAGAGGGTGGATTATTTAGGCTAGGTGATGTTTGATTAGGTGGAACAGGAGATGGGTACGAGGAGAAGTATGGATCAGGTGATGGTGTAGAAGGTGTAGATGGTGATGGTTGAAGAAGAGGAAAAAGTGCCTCATTGAATAGTACGTGTCGGGCAACATAAATGCGGTTGGTAGCAGGATCGAGACATTGATACCCGTGATGGGAGGAGCTGTACCCTAAGAAGATGCACGGGGATTATAGGAGGGAAGCGTTGGCACCCGAAAACACGTAGGAAAGAAAGATCAGGTCTACGGTTAAACAAGTGCTCAAAGGGAGAGATATTTGAAGAAGTGCAAGAAGGCATGCAGTTTATCAAGTAAGTGGCAGTCTCAAAGGCAAAGTTTCAGAATCGCATTGGAACACCCGATTGAGCCAAGAGAGTGAGACCGATCTCAACCACATGGCGGTGTCGTCTCTCAACGAAACCATTTTGTTCGCTTGTGTGAGGACAAGAAAGACGATGTATGATTCTAAGAGTTTTGAAGAAAGAGGATAAATTGCGAAATTCTCCCCCCTGTTTGAATGGATTTCAGTTGCGTTTGAAATTGTCTTTCAGCCATGGTGTGGAATTGTTTAAAAGTGCTAAATACATCAGATTTTTGTTTTATAGGAATTAACCACATGTATCGAGTGTAATGATCAACACAAAGTAGTAGCGATGACCATAAAAGGGATTAACAGGGGATGGTCCCCAAACATCACAAAACACTAAATCAAGAACGCGTGTACTTTTGTAATTCAAAACAGACAAATGCATTTTTGAAGATTTGCCCATAGGACATGAATTGCAAAAAGAAAAAAACAAAATTATTGCTAACAGGAAGACTATATTTTGAAAGTGTTGACTTTAAAAGCTGTGATGAGGGTGTCCAAGTCTTTGATGCCAGGTTGTGGGATAAGCTCGAACAGTGGAGAAGGCGACATTTGAAACGAAGTGAAGCTTTGGTAGATTAAAAGAGTAAAGCCTGTCTTTACTTGGACCCTTGAGGAGGATAGTTCGGGTATCCGTATCCTTCACACAAAAGAAGTTAGAGTGAAACTCAAAGAATACGTTATTGTCTTGGCAAAACCGTTGTACAGAAAGAAGATTTCGTTTGATTTGTGGAACATGTATGATTTTGTTAATGGAAAGAGTTTTGTTAGGTGAATTAAATGTGGTAGAAGCAATATGAAGAATAGGTAAACTTTTGCCATTACCAACGATTAGTGTATCCTTACCATAATATGGCTCATATTCGTCAAAGTTGTTGAGATCGGGAGACACATGACTGCTTGCACCCGTGTCCGGTAGCCATGATGATGAGGCTTGTGAGCGATGATCAGCAAAGTTTGCTCGTGGAGCCTGTCTTGAGGAGCGAATTGTTGTCAGGTCTCGGTTAGGGCATTGTGAGGGAACATGTCCAATGCCACACCTGTTGCAAGAACCATAGACTGTATTTTGATTAGATACCCAAGCAAATCTAGAGTTAGTACCTGAAGCATTGTTGTTTTGGCGGCTAGTTTGGTTGTAGACTCCACGACCACGTCGATTATATGAACCGCGGTTCGACGAGCCACGGGTGGTGTAAAAGGCTTGATTGGGTTGCTGTGCAGGTTGCACATTAAATCCTAATTGCGTCATCAACTGCTGAAGATTTTGTATTGTTTCGGGTGGAAGTTGGAGACCGGTGGATGAGGTTGAATCATGGTGACCTGTAGCCGTGAACGTGAAGGCGTGGGCATGCACGGTGGGATTAGCCTTTTTGATCATATATTCATGATCAGCAAGTAGACCAAGAAGTTCTAGAAGAGTAACAAGAGGTTGTCTTGCAATCAAGGTGGGCTTCAGGGAGTTGTATTCTTCTCTAAGTCCTAAAATAACCAGCGTTACAATGTCTTTGTCTTTCATGGGCTCACCAATGTTTGCTAAAGCATCTGATATTCTTGGGCCCGTGTAAGATAATCAGCAGATGTTTCTTCCGGCTTCATCTCGATCTTGAGGAATTGGGTTTTGAGGGTGTTTCTCGTGAAGATGTGTGGGGTGCATAAGCACGCTCCAAGGCAAGCCACAATTCACGAGATGTGCCCCCCCTGTACATGCTTGAAGGAGGCTTCAGAAATGGTGGAGAGCAGCACACATACGAATACGAGCGTCATTGGAAATCCATACGGAATAGTCAGGTTGGAGCTTGAAGTTGTTACTGCTGGAGCATCATTAGAGGAGGAGGAGGTGAGGATAGTCTTAGACGAACAAGCGACAGATCCATCTATGTACCCAAAGAGATCGTTGTGACCAAAAAGGGTTGGATCATAGTTTTCCAATATCCATAGTTGGTGGGACCGAGTTTGAACCCAAACTTGTGGGATTTGTGGTTGGTTTTGTCTGCGGTTGAGAAAGCAAGGATGGTCATTGTGTGACTGATTGGAAATGGTGGCAGAGATAGCAGGAAAAAAAAAACTTGCGGCAGAGGGGGGTGGATGACTAGAGGCTCTGGTACCATAATAAACTTGTAGTAAAAGAGTATATTGTGTTGTAAATAATTGAGTACAATAAGGCCCTATATATAGAGACTTATACAAACTATTGGGGCCTTAACCATTTTATTTGGTGTCATTTTTGGTCATTTTTGGTGATGATGAATACTTTGTTGCAGGGATCTCTCATATAAATAACCGAACAGGAGAGCTACCAAACTACCTTAGTTCATTGTGTCAAGCATTTCAACATTGTAAGCCTCTTTCTTGGAACTACTCATTACTTGTTAGTAAATTATTGTATAAATATGCTCTGAACTGTAATAATACTTTCATTTCTGGGGTGGCGATCAGTGGGACATTATGATTATGATATGTGATATGAGATATGTTATGTTGGCACTGTGAATGTGCAATTTTAAATATTTGATTTGTAGGTTACTCGGTATCAATAACCCTAACCCGTTGCTTCAGCCTTTAATCTTTGGTTTATTCTGGTGTAAAGGGTGGAATTCGATGGAGATGTTTTAAACTTAAAAATTTGGTTTCTTTTCTAATCCGTTGACATTATTATTCGATAAATATTATTTTGTCTATTGTGAACTACATCCGCGCAAGTATTTATTTTGATGGATGTTTTAGACTTTATAAGTTGATGTCTTAATTTAACCTTCGTAATTTAAGTATTCTTTTGGACTTCGTATGTTCTGTTAACATTTGACGTCACCTCCTGTTCCACGTTGGGGCGAGGGTGTTACAATTAATGAATTCCAACATTGCTCAATCCCATATATGCATCCTCCTTGGCTACCCCACAAATCATATATGGTATACGTGTTATGACTTGTCTAACAGCAAAGTCATAATCTCTCAACACGTTCTTTTTGTTAAAACTATTTTCCCTTTCCCCAAACTACATTAAACTCCACCTTCATAGGACTTTCTCCGTAACAATCTCCCCACCTCTTCCGACTTACACCTTTTATTATGACGTTTGACTACACCAACTCAACTATAACCCCCACCTAAATAAAAACTAGCGTACCAACTACACTCTACCACTCCACTTTTTGGGAATATCTGTCACTCAAGGCTTTAATATCATCTCAAAAACAGTATGCAACAACATTCTCAAACATGACAAAATGGAAAAGTGAAACCCGATCCACACCCCGGCTGGGAAACTTGCTGCAACTGATGGAGTTTTAATCGATGATCCTACAACATATCGTTTTCTAGTGGGAGCCCTGCGATACTTGACAATCTTCATCAGACTAGATGAGCAGTTCAATAAGTATGCATGCATATGCACGCTCCCATATCTTCTCATCTTAATGTACTAAAGCTTATACTTTGATATATTAAAGGGACCACTTCTCTCGGTCTTTACTTTGCGTCGTGGTTCCTTTACCTCCCTCATTTCCTATATAAATGTTGATTGGGTGTGCTGCCCAGACACCCGCATGCTCACTTCCGGTTACTACATATACTTTGATATATGAAATTGCCCTCCACGCCTCTCTCAACGCATGTTACTGCTTTATTGTGATAATGTGAGCATGATATACATGACGGGAAACCATATACAACATCAACACTCAATACACATCAAAATCGACATCCATTTGGTTGGTGACCAAGTTTGCCACGGTCAAGTCCGTATCTTACATGTCCCTTCTTGATATCAAATGGTCGACATCTTCATAGAAGGGTTGCCTTAAGTCTTCTCCTCCACCTTAGACTGAGGGGGTATATTTGAGATTGTCGACATATAATTATAGTTTGTTGTAAATATATCGTATTCATTAGTATTATATTACAATTGTAATTCCTAGCGTATAAGATATCCATTGTATTATAAATAGAAGATTATCAATAAGTGGTTCTCACTTTAAATAATTAAAATATTTAAATACAGGAAGAGTTCATACTATGCTAAAATGATTCCTTTTGCCTTCTGTTTATGCTATCTCACCTTATTAATAGGGACATTTTCAGGAAAGAATCACAAAATAACATGAGAATTCTTTTATATGCGAATTCTTTCTTTTGTATAATATATCTCATATAATATTTTTCACCTATTAATTTCAACGCATTTATATGTCAATTCTTTCTTTCTTGATTCTGTGTGAGATTCATTCTTTTGTTCTCAACTTTTATAACTTTAAGATGATTATTAGAAAGAAAAAAAATGCTTGGTTCATGGTTTGTAAGGTACAATACATCCACATACATGTACTTTCACGTTCCCAAGGAATTGTTAAAAATCGCTAATAAAACTTTATTTTAATGGATAATCTTGTGTACTCAAATCATCATTGTAATTATTTTATCTATTCACATGATAAGCCCGAATACTTGATAACCATAGCATTAAGCAATATGAGAGTTGACTTCAAAACATTTTGACAAAGTCAAGGTATTAAGAAATGTCAAAGAAACATCCCAACCAGAACCCAACTTCTATCTATGTAAACATGTACATATTATATGTTTGTGTTACAGAAAATAACCAGCAAAAGAATGGAGAAAAACCTGTTTGAAGCATCCTTAACAGGAAACATACAAGCCATCAATGAATTGCTCCGGAAAGACGAACTCATTCTCGACCGAGTTACACTAACTCGGTTCAGTGAAACTCCTTTGCACATTGCAGCCATGAGAGGCCACCTCGATTTAGTTAAGCTTCTTCTGCTTAAAAAACCGACACTCGCCATGTCCCTTGACTCCACAAGGCGGACCCTGCTTCACTTGGCCTCAGCCGCGGGCCACGTGGAGATCGTTCGTGAACTTTTGCAGGTTATGGGTGCTGAAGGGTGCACTTTTCGTGATCAAGATGGAAGAACACCTCTCTATTTTGCTGTCAAGAATCAACAGTTGGAGATTATAAAACTTTTGGTTCTAACAAAACCTGATGTTGGTAGAAAATTGCAAGAAAATGGGGAGACTATTTTGCATACATGCATTTATTATAATAGTTTTGAAGCATTGAAATTGTTGTGTGAATTGTGGGATGAAGATGAGCTTGCAGTGGTGACAGATTCTAATGGGAACACCCTCCTGCACCTAGCTGTTGTTCATAAGCAAGTTCAGGTACTAGTTTTAGAAAAGTTTTGTAGTTATTTCAACAAATATTTAAACGATCAAGCTCTGCTAGTTTATCTTAAGAGAGCTCGACTCGTTTCGAGTTCTATGTCTAAAGTTTAATCGAGCTTGGCCTGTTCCAAGTTGTCTAAAGCTTGATCGAGCTCGGCTTGTTTCAAGTTCTATGTTTATAGTTACATTTGGGCTCATTACTAAATTTTAAAGACTGTGCTCGGGTCGGCCTCATCTGTTTATTATTTATTAAAAATTTAATTGTCTTATTAGACACATAATTATTTGTTTTATTTATATGTATAATTTTTTATAAGTAACAAGTATTAATTATTTAGTACTTTTTTCATATTTATAGATATAATATATTTATTATGTAACCTTTTTTATATATTATATCAAATAAAAGTTATTATATTTATACAAATAATAATCTTATTTAGGCTTAAGTTAGTTAAGCTCGGGCCCAAGCTCGTTTATTAGATGAGCCCTATTTTAAGCCCAAACTTGTACTCAAACTCGTTTAAGCTTGATTAGATTCAAGAATCCAGCAGCCCTATTTCAAATAACTCACGAGCAACTAGCTTTGTTCGTACCAACTTTCTTACTTGTTTATTATCTCAACTTTCTATTAATTAATCCTATCATTACAAATCTGGGTTTTAATGTTGTGCATAGACTGTGAAGTATCTCCTCCGAAAATCAAGTATCAGAACAAACAGTACCATTGTCAATGAACATGGTTACTCAGCATTAGATGTTCTTGATCGTTATCCGCGAGATTTTGAAGCACTAGAGATCCGAGCTTTACTTATGGAAGCCAATATATCGAGAGCTAAAGATGTTAAATCATTTCAAACGCGCATCAAATCCAATTCATCACAAAATGTTACCAATCTTGAGAGCAAACCAAAAGGATTGATGTCAAGAATATGGAACTGGTATCTAAACAACGGAAACTGGTTGGAGAAACAACGTGGGATTTTGATGCTTGCGACGATAGTAGTGGCAACATCAGCGTTCTACTCCGGGCTACACCCGCCAGAAGGCAAGTGGGAATGCAGTTAAAACCGAACCAGACGTAGGACCGTTTAGCGATTTTGTGATCAAGAATATGATAATCATGGTCTTTTCTCTAATGATATTTGTGGTGTTGCTAAGTGGAATTCCTTTACGAAACAAGTTTTGTTTGTGGGTGCTCAACTTGGCTACTGTTTGCATCATCTTTTTCGTGACATTTACATATTTAGCGGAGATAGCCAACATGTCTCCTGATACGTGGGTAAATCCTACAACCGCCTACATGTGTTTTATATGGATGCTTTTGTGCTTGTTGTTTGCGTTCATTCACACTATTTTCTTCATAACATGGGTTGTAAAGAAACTGTTTAAGGCCAGAAGAAAGACAAGAAATAATGGTCCGATTAATGTTGTTTGATCTTCATAATGTTTGGTAATAAAAAGATTTTATTTCATTATTTGAATGTATCATATGTTGTTCGGTTGCTTTTCTATGTGAAGTATTTGTGTTCAACCTCTTAGATTTGAAATTGTATTCTTTTTTATAAAAATAAAGATTTATGAGCAATGCGATCCACTTGCAAAGTTGTAATTAACAAACAAGAAATCACCTAGTAAAGTCTCACCCGTAAAAGAGTTATTAATAGAGTCTGAAAAAGATAACACAATGATAAACATTTCCATTGTCACAAAGCAAACCACTTGTAATTAAAGAGAGATAATTGTTGTATGTTTTTACGTTAAACCACGTCTCAAAATGAATATGATGTTGTTACTCTTTTAATCTTTTAATTGAACTAGGTTGGATTAGTAAAATGATAAAAGAGAAGAATATTAATAAATAAAAAATGAAAAATAAATAAAAAAATTTCTTTCACTTTCTGAGAACAGCTAAAAGTAAAGATTATTAAAAAATATTACTTCCAATTTCTTTTACTTTCTTCCACTATTTTCCATTAGAAACACTTTAAACATAATATATTGCTTTTCCACTTATTCCTTTCATTTCTTTAAAAAAATTTGGAAACACAACGTTACTGCCAAAAATCTAAATTGTTGAGTAGGTTAATCGTGAAGATTATGATTATTTATGAAGCAATCTACCTAGAAGGACACGTGACAACATCATATTCATACTCATCAAAATTTCCAGCTTCTCTCTTCCATTAGATAACCGCATTAATTACTAAAAATATTATTTACTTCTTTTTAGATTTAATATTTTTTTTAATAAATTAAGAAAGAGAACTTTTTGTTAATGTTATTTCTAAAAATGATTTTTTTAAAATAATATTTTTTAAAAAAAATCAAACTTTTTGAAAAAAACAAAATATTTAAAATTAGTGTTTTTAAAAAATTTTATAAACTAAAAATAATTAAATTAGAAGTTATAATTTTTTTAAAAACGGTTGTTTTGAAACAAAATGTTTAATTTTATTGGAAGAAAAAAAGCTTAAAAACAAAAGTTTAACGGATTATATCATTATTTTATTACTTATAGTCATTACACATACGTAATTCCAATCATATCTTATCTTAAAATATCATTTTATAATTAATAAATTTTCATTTTATATAATATTTTATTTATTCAATTTGTGTAATACACGGATTTACTAAAGCCAGTGATTACATATAAGATAAAAAATTCACAAACCGTGTAATCGTGTGTTATATTTACCTTAAAAAAGAAATGAAGCTGCCATGAAAGGGAGACGCGTACACGAAATCAACAAATCTTGATGACCATAAAAGGAATTAACGGGGGCTGGTCCCCAAACATCATAAAACACTAAATCAAGAACACGTGTAATTCGAAAGTATTACAAATGAATTTTTGAAGATTTGCTCATAGGACATGAATTGCAAAAACACAAAATAGAATTATTGCTAACAGGGAGACTATTTTTTGAAAGTATTGACTTTAAAAGCTGTGAATGAGGGTGTCCAAGTCTTTGATGCCAGGTTGTGGGAGAAGCTCGAATAGTGGAGAAGGCGACATTTGAAACAGATTGAAGCTTTGGTAGATTAAAAGAGTAAAGCCCGTCTTTACTTGGACCCATGAGGAGGATAGTTCGGGCATCTGTATCCTTCACACAAACTAATTTAGAGTGAAACTCAAAGAATACGTTATTGTCTTGGCAAACCGTTGTACAGAAAGAAGATTTCGTTTGATTTGTGGAACATGTTGGATATTGTTAATGGAAAGAGTTTTGTCAGCTGAATTAAATGTAGTAGAAGCAATATGAAGAACAGTTAAACTTTTTCCATTAGCAACGATTAGTTTGTCCTTACCATAATATAGCTTGGATTCGTCAAAGTTGTTGAGATCGGAAGACACATGACTGCTTGCACCCGTGTCCGGTATCCATGATGATGAGGCTTGTGAGCGATGCTCGGCAAAGTTTGCTTGTGGAGCCTATCTTGAGGAGCAAATTGTTGTTGGGTCTTGGTTAGGGCATTGTGAGGGAACATGTCCAATGCCACACCTGTTGCAAGAACCATAGACTGTATTTTGATTAGATGCCCAAAAAAATCTAGAGTTAGTACCTGAAGCAGTGTTGTTTTGGTGGCTAGTTTGGTTGTTGTAGCTTCCACGACCACGTCGATTATATGAACCATGGTTGGATGAGCCGGGGGTGGTGAAAAGGCTTGATTGGGCTTCTGCGCAGGTTGCACATTAAATCCTAATTGCGTCATCAACTGCTGAAGATTTTGTATTGTTTCGGGCGGAAGTTGGAGACCGGTGGATGAGCTTGAATCACGGTGACCTGTAGCCATGAATGGGTGGGCAGGCACGGTGGGATCAGCCTTTTTGATCATATATTCATGATCAGCAAGTAGACCAAGTAGTTCTAGAAGAGTAACAGGAGGTTGTCTTGCAATCAAGGTGGACTTCAGGGAGTTGTATTCTTCTCTAAGTCCTGAAATAACCAGTATTACAATGTCTTTTTCCAATATCCATAGTTGGTGACCAAAAAGGGTTGGATCATAGTTTTCCAATATCCATAGTTGGTGGGACCGAGTTTGAACCCAAACTTGTGGGAATTGTGGTTGGTTTTGTTTGCGGTTGAGAAAGCAAGGATGGTCATTGTGTGATTGATTGGAAATGGTGGCAGAGATAGCCGAAAAAAAAACACTTGCGGCAGAGGGGGTGGATGACCAGAGGCTCTGGTACCAGAATAAACTTGTAGTAAAAGAGTATATTGTGTTGTAAATAATTGAGTACAATAAGGCCCTATATATAGAGACTTATACAAACTATTTTTGGTAAACTGCTAGCTATAATACAGCTAATATAATTACAATCATTAACATATTTATCAGCATAAATCTTGGTCTAATAGCATGTTCATCCCATGTGAGGCGGGGATCTCCCTGGGAGCGGCCTCTTTATCCTGTGGGATAGAGGTAAGGCTTGCCTTCATCTTGTATCCCCAGCCTTTAGAGTCAAGTGGGATTTTTGTTAGGTTGGTTGGTTGTTTGTTTGTTTGTTATTCAAAGATTTAGTTTCATTTTAGTATGAATTTAAGTTCCCTTATATCTTACCCATTCTTTTAGGTCCTAGAAAAGGTCTCAAGTCAAATAGGCTTAACTAAGAGGCCATAAAAGGTTTGTAAAACCTAATTACTTTTTCTGTCCCAATGAGGTCAACCTACTTGCAGAGGTCTTATTGGGGCCTTAACCATTTTATTTTTGGTCATTTTTGGTCATTTTTGGTGATGATCAATACTTTGCTGCAGGGATCTCTCATATGAATAACCGAACAGTAGATCTACAAAACTCCCTGAGTTCATTGTGTCAAGCATTTCAACATCGTAAGCCTCTTTCTTGGAACTACTCATTACTTGTTAGTAAATTATTGCATAAATATGCCCTGAACTGTAATAATACTTTCATTCTGGATGTCATGTTCAGAACAATCAATTAACAGGTTCTTCAAATTCCCTAGCTGGTCTTCCTTTGACTGATGTGTAAGTTTGAATTCTCATGTGCCATGTCAATCGTGATCCGTGGTGGTTATCTTATTCCTTTATCTTTATCACAGAAACTTTTCAAGCAACTGTTTCAGTGGATGGATACCAAATGAGCTTCCTTCCATTCCAGATTTCATGTAAACTATTATGCGAGTGTTTAAATTATTATATGCATTTAATTTGTCTCTTTAAATGAAACAGATTTTATGGAAATTCGTTTGATAATGACCCTGCACCATCTCCACCACCATACACTACCCATCCTAGTAAAGCTCATAATAATTGCAGCCCTTCTCCTTCCCCATGTACACATACGGGCCTAGCACGCCATCATCAAATACAACCAATGGAAAGAAGTTGAGCATTGGAGCTATTTTAGGCATACTTCTTACAGTTCTTGTACTTCAGAAAGAGAAAAGGGCGGAAAATGTCAGAAGAAGTTTTACAGTAAATCGTCCTGTTAGTAGCGAGAAAGGTTCAGCCCATCTTCTTTCTAAATTTTTTTATGTGCACAGGTATTCTTGTTAGTGAAAAAAGCATAGGTATGCTGGTTGTATAAAAACTAAGTGCATAGGGTTGTTTTACAATGCTTTGATTAAGTTACTAGATATATCTGGAAATAAACTATAATGCATGATACCTAGTCAAGTATCGTATGTATTGAGTTCCTTTCATATGATGGTATTAAAAAAAAAGCTCTCAACCTCTCGACAGTGTTTGTATAATGTTGTATGCAGTTAATGCAGAAATGTAAGAGCAGATGGTATTACCCACAGCCAGCGTAATAGATTTGGAGCCCCCACCTGCAGAAAACTCAACTTTTGAAAAAGGGAAAATGGATCCACAAGGGAGTGAAATCCTTTATAACTAGTAGTTTCTACACTATTGCAACTCAAGTTAGTGCCTAATGAGGTAATTTCTATTTATTTTTAGTTCATTCTAAATTGTATAATATTTCATTATCCATATGCTTTGTGGTCATCTAGACACATGCTGGGAGTTTGCTGGAAGGTCTTACACAAACTCAACTTAGTACTCTAGCAATCAAGGATGATCTGTAAGGTAACTTTTTGCAGTATAATGGTTCAATTTTTATTTTTTTATCTTTTATATGATTTCTTTCTTCTGGAGTGTTTTGGGCCGAAGGATCTAACAAGTAACAATGATATACCGTCTTATTTTCTATACATGTGCTGAAAGATGGTGCCTTGAACCTGTTAGATCTATGTATACCTTTTAGACCCTAGCTGCAACATAAACTTGTTTGGTTCCTCTCATAACCTTGGGTCTAATATTTGTAACATTAGCATGGGTATACCTTTTGGGCTCTAGCTGCAGCATAAACTGATACTGTGGATATGTGCTGATAATATGTATTATGTGCTGTCAGAATCTAATAAATATAAGGATTTTTGTTTTATTCAAAATGCTTTTACCCTAATGAGTCCACTAGATTGTATTTTAAACTAGTTGTAGACAAATAAACACTTAATGAGTCGACTTAGATGTATATTGAAATCTCTTCAATATCACTCCTAAAGTCCTAATCAGGCTTGTAATCATAAACAGCAAGATTTTTAATTGCTGACTAATTTAGTGGAGAATCACATTCAGGTACTTCTTTAATTATTGTTGTACTTTTGCCTGCACTCATGGTTTAGGTTTGACTCTTGTCCTCAACTTACGAGACATGTTTTGGCTTTTTGACTTATATAGGAAGAACAATCCTCTCTTGACAAATGTATTTGTTGCAATTAAAAAGAAAATAACTGCTATGTTCAATCCTCTTGGAAGCCAGTAGAGGACTGAACTTGAAATTAGAAGATTGAATTGGGTTGTATAATTGCTCTTTGGCTAAGAATAACAAGTCAACGTAACTGATATGTAAGGTAACAAATTTGACCCTCCCTTGGTTTATCGTTCTGTATATCTTTTCACTTGTTTTTTATTTGAGATTGCCCAAAATTTCTGATGTTGACTCTGGCTAAGGCCTGGTGTGGGCTACCTCAAAACATAAAGTATATTTCTTGTCTAACTACTCTATCATGGAGTGGTCATCATTATCATACAATTTGACCGTTGTTCTTAACATGTCTGGTCATGTAGCACCTACTGAGGTAATTGAAGTTTATTTATAACAATTTGGTGATTTTTGATGGAATCAGATTGATATTGTAATCAAGAAAAAAAGATGAATTGCAAAGGCTTGAATATTATTGATAGCAAGATTGCATACATTGAGAGATCAGAGATTACAAATAAATAGAACAATAGAAAACGGCTAGAACCCTAAGTCTCGCAACAAACTAGTAGACCGAGTATTAGGGATTACTTATTCAACTAATAACGTAAACAAGAAATTAAATAAAGTCACATGGGAGATAACTAACTGATCTCAATAAATAATGCATGCATGGGTCATATTTCAATACCCTCCCTTGATCCATGCTCCTTGACTCCAAGCCAATGTCTGAAAAACACAAATTCTTCCCGAGTAACCGCATGAGTCAGCAGATCTGCCAGCTGCTCATTTGTGTTACAATATTCCAGCTTCACGAACTCTTGATTCACCATTTCTCTTATAAAGTGATGTTTTAGTTCAATGCGCTTTGAACGGCCATGCATAACAGGATTTTTACTCAAATTAATAGTTGATTTGTTGTCACAAAACATCATAGTGGCTTTCTTTTGATCAAACCCAAGATCTTCCAAAATTCTTCTCAGCCATATAGCTTGACAAGTAGCAGTGGTTGAGGCTATATATTCAGCCTCGGTACTTGACAAGGCAATAGTGGATTGCTTCTTCGAGCTCCAGGTTACAGCACCACTACCCAATGAGAAAACATTAGCTGACACACTTTTTCTATCATCAGCACATGAAGCCCAGTCGCTATCCGTGTATCCAACAAGTTCAATCTTAACACCTTTTTCATACCACATACCAAACGACAACGTACCAGTAACATACCTCATAATTCTTCTCGCAGCCCCAAGATGAAGTTTAGATGGAGATTGCATACAACGAGCTACAACTCCAACTGCATAGGCCAGGTCTTGCCTAGTGTGAGTCAAATAAATTAGGCCATCTATCATACTCCTATACCTGGCTACATTAACTTTGTCTGCACCATCATCTGAGCTCAGCTTTTCACTTGTATTCATAGGCGTTTCTTCAGTCTTGCAGTTAATCATTCCAAACCTGTCAAGTAGAGTCTTGGCATACTTTTCTTGACCCAAAAACACACCTCTTTCACATTGATATACTTCCAAACCGAGAGAGTATTTTAATAGCCCCAAATCGGTCATTTCAAAGACCCTTTTCATGCCGATTTTGAATTCATCTACAAGCCCATCACACGGACTTGTACATATTATGTCATCAACATACAAACACACGTAAATACGTTTATGATCATCACCTGATTTCACGTAGAGAGTAGGCTCCTTTATGCTCCAATGATACCCATTTTCAACAAAATAACCATCGATCTTGGCATACCAAGCTCTAGGAGCTTGTTTTAACCCATAGAGTGCCTTCTTCAACTTGTATACATAGCTTTCTTTACCCGATACAATAAACCCTTCCGGTTGTTCAACATAGATTTCTTCGGTTAAATCGCCATTCAAGAAGGCCGACTTAACATCTAGTTGATGGATTTTCCACCCCATTTGGGCTGCAATACTCACAACAACACGGATGGTTTCGAACCGAGCAACGGGTGCAAACGTCTCTTGATAATCAATACCTTGCATTTGAGAGTACCCTTTTGCAACTAAGTGAGCCTTATGGCGAATAATACTACCATTAGCACCCAACTTGGTCTTGTACACCCATTTCAAACCAACTAGATTTTTACCAGGAGGAAGTTGGACAAGCTCCCAGGTCTTATTTCTTTTGATAGCATCTAACTCCTCATTCATTGCATCTATCCATTCTTGCTTCACAATGGCTTCTTCATAGTGCAGCGGATCAGTGACATTTAGAGCAAACTGACAATTGTAGAAATCAGTACCAACATTAATCTCTTCGGTTCTATCATAAACATCTTAAAGCCCCTTGGTTCTAGGAGGATGAGAGGGTGTATTGGTGCTATCATGTTGTGAAGAAGATAATGTGTGTGAATCTGAGGTTTGGCTTTGGTTGTTGTTTGATTCTGAAGAAGTAAATTGAGGTTGACTGATTGAGTGTTGCTGGTTCGAAGAGTAAGTAGTCGGTGTTTGGTGAGTTTGAGTAGTTTCAGTGGGTGTTTGAGGTGTTACGGCTTGGGCTGAAGGTGGTGAAAGTGGTGATTGAGGATCTTGGTTTGGTGAAGAATGATTAGGCTCATCAAAAGGGAAAGGATCGATATAGTTTAGTTCATAGGAGAGGGGTTCCTCCTTATTCCACTGCCATTTTTCCGATTCCAGAAACTTGACATCTCTTCTAGTCAAAAACTTTTTTGTAATAGGATTACATAATTGATAACCCTTGCTTTGAGTAGAGTAACCGACAAAGATGCACTTCTCTGATTTATCATCAAGCTTTCGACGAAACTGAGAGGATATTAAACCATAGGCCACACAACCGAACACCTTGAGATGATTAACCGTGGGTTTCCTGTTAGACCATGCCTCAAGAGGTGTTTGGTTACGAACAGCCTTGGTTGTGGCCAAATTGATCAAATACACTGCCGTGGCCACACCTTCTGCCCAGAAATAATTAGGAACCAACATACTTTTGAGCATACTTCTTGTCATTCCCATAACAGTTTGGTTCTTCCTTTCTACAACGCCATTGTGCTCATGAGTGTATGGAACAGTTAATTCCCTTTTAATGCCATGAGCTTCACAGAACTTATTAAATTCTGTGGAAGTGTACTCTCCGCCCCGATCCGATCTTAACACCTTGATAGAGCTTTCACTTTCTTTTTCAACCATGAGTTTAAATACTTTGAACTTGGAGAATACTTCAGCTTTGTTAGAGAGAAAATATACCCAGCACATCTGGGTGTAATCATCAATAAAGAGAACATAGTACCTGCTGCCACCAAGACTTGAAACTTGCATTGGTCCACAAACATCAGAGTGAACCAATTCAAGCTTCTTAGTAGCTCTCCAAGACTTGAAAGGAAAAGATTCCTTGGCCTATTTTCCCACTACACAACCTTCACATTTTTCTGCATTTTGAATTTTTGGTAGTCCATAAACCATTTGTTTATCATGCAGTAGCTTCAAACTTTCAAAATGATAATGCCCATATCTCATGTGCCAAAGTTTAGAGGCTGCATCAATGGGTGTACATGTACTTGGTTCAGTCTTGGAAGCATCCAAGAGGAACATGTTATTATTGAGTACAAGTACACTCATCAGAATTTTGCCTGAAGCTTTATGAGTAATGTCACATTTTCCATCATCAAACAATAACGCATACCCCCTTTTCATTAATTGACCAACACTCAACAGGTTATAACCTAGGTAAGGAGCAAAATAAACATCTTCAAGGAGTCTAGTGTTACCATTTTAAGTGACAATCTTCACGGTACCCTTTCCTTGAACTTGAAGCTCTTTCTAATCACCAAGTTTGACTCCAATCTTGAAGTTTTCGTCCAGATAATGTTAGCCAATTGTTCACAGAAACACAAAGACAGCAGTGATTTTTGTGTTTCTGTGAACAATTGGCTAACAATTGGTATCAGAGCAATAAAGATCAAGGACTGTTGAAGACAAAACCGACCACCATCAAACCAAAATGAACCTGTGATTGGTTCAAATATTGGTAAAAGAGCTGCTGATCAAATATGAAGGCTGCTGCGAGGTTCTAATAAAATGGTTGTTTAGGTAGCAATCAAGCAGCAGAGTGCAGACCAGATTTGTGAAGTTTCTGCTCTATTTCTGTTGAAGGATCAAAGGGCTGTGAGAGCCGGTTGCGAGAAACAATCAAAACAGGGTGAAGATAAGTGACTGATCTGTGACAGATCAATTGAAGACAGGTTGTGTGACGCAACTGTAGTAGAAAAAGACCTGTGTGATTCAGGTTATATCCGTGGAAGACGGACCTTGAGAGAAGAAGACTGTGTGAAGCAGCGAACGAGGTGAAGAAACATGTGTGATACAAGTTACAAAGGTGTGATACCAGTGTGGAGAAGATGTTTAATCTGTGAAGGATTGAACCAAGTTTGCTGTGAAAGCGGGTTCGAGAAGAACTAATCAGTGATTGATCAAAGTGGGAAAACGGGTGATTCTGTGAAGAAACAGGAAACTAATCTGTGAAAGGGCTGTGAGAGCCGGTTGCGAGAAACAATCAAAACAGGGTGAAGATAAGTGACTGATCTGTGACAGATCAATTGAAGACAGGTTGTGTGACGCAACTATAGTAGAAAAAGACCTGTGTGATTCAGGTTATATCCGTGGAAGACGGACCTTGAGAGAAGAAGACTGTGTGAAGCAGCGAACGAGGTGAAGAAACCTGTGTGATACAAGTTACAAAGGTGTGATACCAGTGTGGAGAAGATGTTTAATCTGTGAAGGATTGAACCAAGTTTGCTGTGAAAGCGGGTTCGAGAAGAACTAATCAGTGATTGATCAAAGTGGGAAAACGGGTGATTCTGTGAAGAAACAGGAAACTGATCTGTGTGAAACAGACTACGTTTTGCTGCAGTATCTGTGTGAGACAGATTGGTTTATGCTTATTTGCTGCTGAAGTTTGTGAATCAGAGGATTTTTGTTACTACTGCAGGAACTGTTTGTGCAGAAAAGAGTTTTTTTTTTATGAAAAAAAAGGTGATCAGGTAGTTCAAAAGAAGATGACAGAAGGTGCATGTGAAGACGAGGAGAAAAATGATCAAGCTGTGAAGAAGAACGAGGCCACCCGATTGAATCTGTGAGAGATTAATCGTGTCCCGAACCTGTGATAGGTTCAAACAAGTCAATTGAGCAGATCCAAGGGGAAGAACAGTTGTGTGATCCAACTACAGAAGGAAAAATCTGAGTGATTCAGATTGTAAAAAATCTGAGTGATTCAGATTGCAAAAAATCTGTGCGAGACAGATTGGGTTCTATATGAGGCAGAAGTGAAGAAAACCTGAGCGATTCAGGTCACTACTGAGAAGATTTAATCTGTGAGGGATTATTCATATATGGGACAAGCTGTGTGACACAGGTTGTGAGGAGAATAGCTCAGACAAGCAAGGCTAGAAGAGCTTGTTGTTGTTTGCAATCAAAGGAAACAATTGGAAAGTGATTTGCTAGGAAGTGAGATTGTTGGGCTGCTGTGATAGCAGGTTTGCAAGGCTGCAGGAAAGGAAGAAAACAGAACGGAAGCTGCGTGTGACAGAACACAGAACAGAAGCTATGTGAAGTAGATTTGAAGATCGATGATTGATCAAACTTGGAAAAACATGGTTTCAGCTACTGGAAATCAAGACCAAGGTGGTACAACATCAAGATTAAGGGCGAGAATGTTAGAAATTAATCTTGATGTTCAAGGGTGTATACTGGAGAACCAAGAAAGATAAGGGTGGAATTAGTTAACATATAGAATATGTTAGTCAAGGTTAATATTAGGAAAGTATTGAATATTTTAGCTATGAATGGGTTGTCATCCAGCTGTGTTTGAGCTGTGATTTCATAGTAATTAAGGTTAGGAGTAGTATAAAAGAGGGTCATTGTATAGAGTTTAAGTAGTGGTCTTTTGTTCTTCATATTTATAAAAAGAGTCGTGGTAGTTCCCACAAAATACCGAGTATTATCTTTGTTTTTCTGGGCCAATATTCTAACAGATAAGTGAAACTTTCTTTATCTCCCGTCATATGATTAGATGCCCCCGAATCAAGAAACCAAAGGGTAGGATCATTGCCAGATGGTTCTTCATTAGTAAGGGCCATAAACAATCGTTCATCATCTTCTTGAACATTCTCATTCTCGGCAGAGGCAGCGGCGGCTGTTTCTTCATTATACCAACAGTCCTTTTTCTCGTGACCGTATTTGTTGCAACATGTGCAATGAGGTATCCTGGAGTTGGGAGAATTTTGACTTCTCCCACGACCTCTACCTCTAAATGACAGCCTTTCTCTTCCTCGTGAAAAATTACCCTTATTTATGTTCGACTCTTGCATGGCTTGCAAGGCCTGGGCATCTCCACCATTCGTCTTTTCAGGAGTTCTGCTGTTGATTCGTTCTTCTTGGGACTGTAGGCATCCCATGAGTTTCACAGGAGTGAGAGTAGCAAGATCATTATTGATTTCAATAGACGTTACTACATAATCAAACTTTGCAGTTAGGCTACGTAGTATCTTTTCAACCACAACTTGATCAGCAATGATCTCATCGAAGGCCCTCATTTGGCTAACAAGGGCCATTACTCTTCCAAAATAATAGCCTACGACCTCTCCTTCTTTCATGAGCAGGTTCTCAAAATCCCTTCTAAGGCCTTGAAGTTTCACGGCCTTAACTTGTGAGTCTCCTTGGAATTCCAATTTCAGAATCTCCCACGTTTCTATGGCCGTGGAAGCAGCAGCAACATGAGAAAACAGTTGATCATGTACAGCCTGCTGAATAATGGCCATAGCATGAGCATCTTTCTTTTGGGCATTCTTGAGTTTCCCTTGATCTTTCTCTTTTTCATCAACACCATCTTGTACTAGATCCCATAGATCACGAGATCTGAGAATAGTCTTCATCCGGATGCTCCAATATTCATACCCTTCTCCCTTAAACACTAGAATTGGAATAGCTGCAGTGGGCAAGAGACTGGTACCTGGCTGATCGGCCATGGGATAAATTAGGGTAAAAGGGAACGAGTAGAAGGGATGAAGATGTATTATAGGATCGATTAAAAAATAAAAACTGGTGCTCTGTTACCAATCTGATGGAATCAGATTGATATTGTAATCAAGAAAAAAAGATGAATTGCAAAGGCTTGAATATTATTGATAGCAAGATTGCACATTGAGAGATCAGAGATTACAAATAAATAGAACAATAGAAAACGGCTAGAACCCTAAGTCTCGCAACAAACTAGAAGACTGAGTATTAGGGATTACTTATTCAACTAATAACGTAAACAAGAAATTAAAGTCACATGGGAGATAACTAACTGATCTCAATAAATAATGCATGCATGGGTCATATTTCAATAATTTTTATCTATTTTTAGTTCATTTATAATTTTGCTATTTTAATATTCGTGTATTTATATGCTTTATTGTCAAGGATGATTTTTTAGTTGCCAGAGGAATTCGAGGAGGGCTCGCATGTAAGGTATTTTTGCAGTGTGATAGTTCAAAATCTCTCTTTTATTCAATTTCTTTCTTCTGGAATGTCTTGGGTTGAAAGGATCTAATAACAATCTAACACATTTGTCAATGTTTTCAATACATAACCTTGGGTCTATCTTTTTTACTCTAGCTGCAGCATAAACTTGTTTGGATCCAATCATAACCTTGGTTCTGATATTTGCAATATCAGCATTGGTATACCATTTGGTCCTTGCTTCAGCCAGGGCCGGCTCTCTTCATTTGTAAAAAGCACTAGCTTAGGGCTCCCAAAATTAAGGGCACCAAATTTTACCAGGTGAATACGTTTAATACTTTCAAAACATTCAAATGATTTTATTTTGCGAAAATGGCATTAGTACGTTAACCATGTTAATGCATAGAGGTATTCTGTTAAAACATTTAGACCAGAAGTATATGTATGTTTGATCAAATTATATCTTGGGGATGGGTGAAAATCTCATACCCGGGCTGGTTCAGACTTAGTGCAGATCCGGAGAGTCCCGTAGTAAGACTGTCTGAGCATCAATACCAGTATATACGGAGGGGGGACTTCCAGTTAAAATAGACTGCTAAATGTGTGGTTTACTGTTAATTTATGATTAACTGTTTATCGTTATTCATGCCAAAATATTTTTTGTGTCAAATTAAATGTATTCACCAGCGGTATTATTTTCAAACATTTTCAGGTAAACATAATTAAATATGTTTAGTCAGGTGTTAGTTCTGGATGGACTATGAATCCTATGCATAGAAACCCTGTGATGAATATAGTAGCAAGAATAGTGTCGGAAAGACTAAAGTTTCCTAAGCATAGACCTTGTAGCAAGTTTTGAATATCTGTTAGTAGACAGAAAATTTTTTAAACATTACGTTGAACAATGTTCCATAAAATTATGGGTATTTAATCCCCAACGAATATATGAAAGTTTGTTTTTATAAATTATCAAATAAATTGTGAAATAATTTTCCGCTGGATAAACGTCTTTCAAGACAAGCAAATAAAAGGTGAACAATAACGCGTACCAATTGGTCGCACTCCCGAGGTGCCCTGAAACCGGAGTGTGACAATAAAATTATGTGTTATGGGGTTTGGTTAGTGGCATATTTGAGAAAGAAAAAAAAATATTATCACGAGCTAGGTTGACATATAAACATAGTTTCTCTCATAAAAAAATGTTTAAAAAAGGTATAGTGAGTGGGTTTGATTGGTGATTAAATAACCGTTAATTTAAGCAAAATACAACAATTTATTTCCTCCCAACCCTCGTGTTTTCCGATCTAATACTTTTTTCATTCCAATGTAGACAATTTATCTAGTAAATCTTTTACGCATATGTGAATTTATTGCTACATGAAATCATTGAACATATCCAAAAAAACAAAGAAAGAATTGAAGCAAAGTGATTTAGGTAATTAGCGTATGTTTTAAAATGAAGAAGATGACCAGAAGAAGACCACCACATGGACATTGTGGGTTAACTATGGTCAAATCTAAAATATTGATTAAATCTAGTTTGGATGGGTTATTGTACGTACAATGGGTTGATTCAAACAGAAATTAATTCATCAAATATATTGTTTATATTAATATTAGAGTATAATAAGAACAAATGTTTTGACAAGTTTATATTTATTTATGTTAGGAACTATAAAATACTATTTTAAAATGAGATATTGATTAAATATATATATATAAGTACTTTAATTCAATAAATATTTTCTTTTAAACCTTCGTTTAGAAAAACGGTCTTTTAAATATTTCGTTTTAAGAAAATTATTTTTGAAATATGTCATTTGTTTATAAAAATATGTTGTTTAAAATCTATGGGTTTTACTTCTTTTGTTATATAAATTACTTTTCGTCTTTTGAAATAAGTGCTTTGCTAAAATTTGATTTTTAATAAAAAATCATTGTGTAAAAATCCTGATATTAATAATAAAATTTAAAAGAAATTCAATTTTTTAAATCGTTTTCTATAAAAAAATTTATTAAAAAGATCAACTTTAAAATTGTTTTAGAACTTCTTTCTTTATTTAAAATTTGAGAAAGAAGAGGGAAAATATAAGAATTTATTATTTTGACTTATTAAAAACGGACATCTAAAATGAACATAGTTTAAGAATGTGACACTTAACAAAACATGACCAAAAGGGTTAATAATAATTTATTAGAAGGATGAGGTTAAATTGATAATAAAGGCTTGGTTATATGAACACTCAAAATTTATTATGTGATCGTTCACATCATTTCTCCATCTCTTTATGTATCTATATGTATGTATAGAAAGAGATAGGAAGAACGTGAAGATAGTGGATGTACCTATAACATACCCTTTGATAAATACTATCTATTTTATGTTTTGTTGCTTTTTTTTAGTTTGTGTTTTATTTTTATAATTTAATTCTTTCACATATTATTTTATTCTTATACTTGTAGCTAAATAAATTTATAAAATGAATTAAATGAGTAAAATGAGAATAGAACAGAAAGGATTATTATTATTATTTTCTTATAAAAGGAAAGGATTTTATAAACAAACGATCGGATTGTGTGTGCAACGGTCAGATGAAATTAAATCCCCAAAATCAGTATAAATCTTTCATATCTGAACCCTAACGAAAACCCCCAAATCACTATAAAATCTTTCATATCGGAACCCAAATCGTTCCGGCGAACAACAAGTTTTCCGGCGAAGTTCCGGTAAGGTGTTCCGATGGTGTCGTTACTTCCGACGGCGCAACTCGCCGCTATAGTCGCCGGAGACCAAATCTCCGTAAACCTTACTCTTACTATTCAACTTCTTCTTCTTCTCATCTTTGTTTATATTCTTCTATCTGACTTCAATTCTCATTTGTTTTCACTTTCATTGTTCTATCTGACTTTTCATTTGTTTTCATTTGTTCACAGGGGTGATCGGAAGTTCCATTGATTCTTACGACTTTTGAAATGGTGTCGCCGGAGGCCAAATCTCCGTGAACCACTGCCCTTACTATTCAACTTCTTCTTCTTCTCATCTTACTTTTTTATTCTTCTATCTAACTTCTCATTTGTTTTCATTTTTATAGATTGCCCTAATTTCACTGATTCTGACGACTTCCATGTGTCGACTACTCTACTCACCATTCAATCTGTAACAATTTCTTTACACTCCCTTGCTATTATCTTCTCTATAACTTTTTTGTTTTTATTTTAAACTAGCCTCAAATTCTGATAATATGAAAAGTACAGAAACTATGAAATCATTCCATTATCAGGTAATGCCGAGATGCTGTTGATAAGGTGTAATTAAGCGATTCTGTTTCCCTTCTCTGTGTATATAATGTAAATGTGTGTTTATATGTGTTATGTTACTTGTTCACAGGGGTGATCTGAAGTTCCATCGCAGGAGGTGGGAATTTGTTGAATTTGAATTCAAGTTCTTCTTCTAATTTCATTTGATTTCATCTTAGTTTTTTGTCACTCTATCTAACTTTTCATTTGTTTTCATTCGTATAGATTGCCCTAATTTCATTGATTCTGAAGACTTCCATGTGTGGACTATTCTACTCACCATTCTATCTGTAACAATTTCTACACTCCCTTGCTTGATTCTTCTATAGAACTGGCCTTCAATTCTGAAAACATTCCATTATCAGGTAATGCCATGATGCTGTTGATAAGGTGCAATTTAACGATTCTGTTTCCCTTCTCTGTGTGTATAATATAAATGTGGATGTGTATATCTGTTCATCTGTGATCTGCGTGTATATCAAGATGACTTGTTTGTCCAATAAAATTACATGTTTAAATTCTTTATCCTTGCATTCATCAAGGTAGCAGTCCAAATCCGAACTCATAATAACTAAAATTCCATTAAATTCTTTATGTTTGCTGAACTGAAATCTGAACTCAAAGTGGCACTTCTAAGTTCTTGGTTGATGTTATGTGAGGGACATATACTTGTAAAACATTTTTGAGTTATTTCAAGCAGGTTTTATGACCTGTAGTGTTTTGCCTCTTGTTGTTATTGGAAGTACTAGCTTATATAAGATTAAGAAAACTTTTAATTCATGGCTTATGAAACTATTTATTAGACTGGGCTTTAGTGAAAATTGGAATGCACCAGTTTGGCTGTAGTTCTTGGATGTATGCTTGTACTCCTATATGTGTGTTCTTCTTGTTGTTCTTCATTTCAGAAAACAGTAATTTGGTCAGTTTGTTGTGATCAATTTAACTATGTGATATCAATTAACTGCCATGGTGATCATGTGCAGTGTTAGTTTAAGAAGTTTAGTGGACCAGAATAGACACAATTTCATCCCGCCCACATCACAAGTAACTAACTTTTTTGTGTTGAGATATGGCAGCACCAACCCTGAGCTTATTGTGAGTCTGTCCTGTTCATATAATATGTTTCTACTTGTGCCACAATGCTGGCATTGTGTGTACGTTTAGGGGTAAAATATCATGCTACAACAACATAAGTTATAGAATAAGTTCATGGGTTTAAATTTGAATCTGTACCGGTGGTGTGACATGAGATTTTACTATTTAAACATTCTGAAACTGTTTATATGTGTTCTGTTACTTGTTCACAGGGGTGATCTGAAGTTCCATCGCAGGAGGTGGGAATTTGTCGAATTTGAATTCAAGTTCTTCTTCTAATTTCATTTGATTTCATCTTAGTTTTTTGTCACTCTATCTAACTTTTCATTTGTTTTCATTCGTATAGATTGCCCTAATTTCATTGATTCTGAAGACTTATATTGGAACCCAAATCGTTCCGGCGAACAACAAGTTTTCCGGCGAAGTTCCGGTAAGGTGTTCCGATGGTGTCGTTACTTCCGACGGCCCAACTCGCCGCTATAGTCGCCGGAGACCAAATCTCCGTAAACCTTATATTCTTTTATAATTTAATTCTTTCACATATTATTCAACTTCTTCTTCTTCTCATCTTTGTTTATATTCTTCTATCTGACTTCGATTCTCATTTGTTTTCATTTGTACAGATTGCCCTAATTTCATCTCCGTGAACCACTGCCCTTACTATTCAACTTCTTCTTCTTCTCATCTTACTTTTTTATTCTTCTATCTAACTTCTCATTTGTTTTCATTTGTACAGATTCTGACGACTTCCATGTGTCGACTACTCTACTCACCATTCAATCTGTAACAATTTCTACACTCCCTTGCTTAATTCTTCTCTATGACTTTTTTTTGTTTTTTTTTAAACTAGCCTCAAATTCTGATAATATGAAAAGTACAGAAACTATGAAATCATTCCATTATCATGTAATGCCGAGATGCTGTTGATAAAGTGCAATTTAACGATTCTGTTTCCCTTCTCTGTGTATAATGTAAATGTGTGTTTATATGTGTTCTGTTACTTGTTCACAGGGGTGATCTGAAGTCCCATCGCAGGAGGTGGGATTTGTCGACTTTGAATTCAAGTTCTTCTTCTAATTTCATTTGATTTCATCTTAGTTTTTTGTCACCTCATGACCTCTTGTAGTTTATCTTTGTCGTTTCCTCTCTGCCCCCATCACATGGAGCACCAGATCTGTCGTGCGAATCTGTTCAATCCTACCCATCTGCTCACCACCACCATTGGACATCACCAGTACACCACCATCATCGTCGAACATCTAGTATAGCGGTCTGCTGTTGTCTTCCATGTATAATTGATGTCTTGTAGGCTGTTGCTGATCAGGTAGGCAAGCCTTGATCTTTTCATAATATCTTAAATTGCTGATCAGGTGACATATTTTCACATATCCTTGGTTTTCTTATCAAAATCTTGGCATTAAAGCCCCTGCTTTTGTTATTATTGTCAGTCTGTATAGTGTTTTTTCTAATTGGATTTTAATTTGGGTCTTAAAAGTTCACTGCAGCCCCTTCATTTTACTTTTTCATAATTGTCTTATTATGTGTATTGAACATGTTTAAAGTTGGTAAACTATGTGTGATATAACTAAGAATTTGTAGTTTTCTGTCTCAACTAACATAAGCAGGAAGGAGCAAGCAAAGAGGACATTGAACTGCTGCCAAAATTCACATTTTGGCCTTATGGTGAGATACAAGGGCTGTGTCGTGGACTAATGACCGAATGTGGCACCGACCTCTTACGTTACCCTTTTGTGTTCTCTCTTTATGTCAATGTGTTTGATGTACCTACGTTCTTTATGCAGATATTGATACAACAAAAGTACAGAACCAGAACCAAGCGAGCTACATCTTGAATCAAAACCATCCACTCATTAAACCTATCTTTCAGGTGTGCAATCGTCTGCATCTTAACCTAAAATAATCAATTGCATACACATTAATAAGGGCTATAAATTTTGAATTGGCATGTAGTGATTACTTCTTTAATTAACAGTTTTGAATTCACGGTTTACAATTACTACAAGAGGATCTTTATGATCATTCACAAAAGTAAGCACATTTTTTCAAGTTCTTCTTCTCATCTTAGTTTATCCTTCTATCTTACTTTTCATTTGTTTTCATTTGTATAGATTGCCCTAAATTCATTGATTCTGACGACTTGATGTGTGGACTACTCACCATTCAATCTGTAACAATTTCTACACTCCCTTGCTTAATTCTTCTCTATAACTTTTTTTGTTTTTATTCTAAAGTAGCCTTAAATTCTGATAAGATGAAAAGTACAAAAACTATGAAATCATTCCATTATTATAGGTAATGCCGAGATGCTGTTGATAAGGTGCATTTTAACGATTCTGTTTCCCTTCTCTGTGTGATAGTGTAAATGTGGATGTGTATGTGTGTTCATCTATGATCTGTGTGTATATCAAGATGACTTGTCTGTTCAATAAAATTACATGTTTGTATTCTTTACCCTTGCATTCATCAAGGTAGCAGTCCAAATCCGAACTCATAATAAATAAAATTCCTTTAAATTCTTTATGTTTGCTGAAGTAGCAGTCCAAATCCGAACTCATAATTAGTAAAATTCCTTTAAATTCTTTATGTTTGCTGAACTCAAATATCAAGGCACTTCTAAGTTCTTGGTTAATGTTGTGGAGGAAGATATACTTTAAAAACATTTTTGAGTTATTTCAAGCAGGTTTTATGACGTGTAATATTTTGCCTCTTATTGTTATTGGAAGTACTAGCTTATATAAGATCAAGAAAACTTTCAATTCTTGGCTTATGAAACTATTTGTTAGACTGGGCTGTAGTGAAAACTGGAATTTGGCTGTAATACCTGGATGTATGCTTGTAGGATGTGTGTTTTTCTTGTTATGCTTCATTTCAGAAAACACAAGTGATGTATGTAATTTAGTGACTAACTATGTTGTGTTGAGATTCGGCAGCACCAAGCCTGAGCTTATTGTAAGTCCGTCCTGTTCATATAATATTTTTGTACTTGTGCAGCAATGCTGGTATTGTGTGTACTTTTAGGAGTGAAATATCAACAATATAAGTTGTAGTATAAGTTCATGGGTTTAGATTTGAATCTGTGACGGGGTTGTGACATGAAATTCTAGTATTTAAACATTCTGAAAGTGTTCATAATCTGGTCAGGATGATTCCTCTGAAAATGTCATACCAGGTGGGTAGGCTGGTGAAAGGATATTCTGAAATATTGTATTTCTTTTATAATGGAATGTCTTTGATCAAACTATAAACTTACTTTTTTTTCAACTGGTACACAACATGAAAAGAAAAACTAATGTTTAATTTTTTGTATCATTTATTCACCTCATGGCCTCTTGTAGTTTATCTTTGTTGTTTTCCTCTCTACCCCCATCACATGGAGCACCGGATCTGTCTCACGACTCTGTTCATCCCCACCCATCTGTTCACCACCACCGTTGAACATCACCACCACCATTGTCGAACATCTGGCATTGCGGTCTGCTGTTGTCTTCCATGTATAATTGATGTCTTGCAGGCTGTTGCTGATCAGGTAGGCAAGCCTTGATCTTTGATAATATCTTAAATGGCTTCATCTATTCTTGCTAAACTTGACATATATTCACATATCCTTAGTTTTCTTATCAAAATCTTGGCATTAAAGCCCCTGCTTTTGTTGTGATTGTCAGATTGTGTAGCGTTCTTTCTAATTGGAATTCGTTTGGGTCTTAAAAGTTCATTGCAGCCACTTCGTTCTACTTTCGCATAATTGTCTTATTATGTGTGTTAAACATGTTTGAAATTTTAAACTATGTATGATATAACTAAGAATTTGTAGTTTTCTATCTCAACTAACATAAGCAGGAAGGAGCAAGCAAAGACGACATTGAACTGCTGCCAAAATTCACATTTCGGCCTTAATTACGGCCGAGCTGGAAAAACCAATGATGAGATACAAGGGCTGTGTGGTGGACTAATGTTAAATATGTTATTCTTCTCCGAACAGTGGCCTGCTCAGCGATTTTAGGTTACAATTTCCTCCCCTATCTAACTTTTCTTTTGTTTTAATTGGAGATTGTGTGCCCTAAACTCATTCACCTCACGATTTCTGCTTCAATCTTACTAATCTCAGACTATCTTTTGTTTGCTATATGTATTCAGAATCTGTATTTCCTGACGCACGATTTCTGCTTTAGTCTTTGTTTATGGTTCTGTATTCTATTAATCATTCAATCTCACCAACTAAGGTAACAATTTCTACTCTCCATGGTCTAGGCTACCTTAATACATGAAATATATCTCATGTCTAACATTCGTCCTCATTAGCCTACACATATATAACAGTAAGTTCCAAGTTAAATAATCTGAGGCTTTCTTTTCTTTGCTATTTGTATTCAGAATCTGTATTTCATGATGTAGTTAGATTCTTATATCAACCATACTTTTAACGTGTCCAGCATTTCAACATTGTAATTGGAATTAGTCAATACTTCTTAGTAAATTACTGTATAAATATGTCTGGAACTGTAATAATGCTTTCATTTCTGGATGTCATCTGCAGAACACTCAGTTAAAAGGTTCTTTAAATTCTCCAGCTGGTCTTCCTTTGACTGATGTGTAAGTTTGAATTCTCATGTACCATGCTAATCGTGATCTGTGGTGGGTATCTCATCTAAGTTATTCATTTTTTAATCGGAGATTGCCCTAAACTACTGACAATTATGGTAACAATTTCTCTACACTCCTCCCTTGGTTAGTCGTTTTGTGTAACTTTTCTTGTTGGCTCTGATGATTTCGGACTGTAGTCTACTCACCATTCAATCTGTGGTGTCCAAGGATCCGACTGACTCATGATTTCTGCTGTTTTGTTTATCGTTCTAGATTGCCTGAAAATTCCTTGATTCTGGTGACTAGAGGAAATATAACAATTTTGATAGGTAATGCCATTCAATCTGTGGCTACTCACCGTTCATTTATCAGGTAATACCTTTATGCTGTTGATAAAGTAAATTAATAACGGTTCTGTTTACATTGTGTGTGTATGATGTGTATGATGTTGTATTTAGAATCTGTATTTCCTGATGCAGTTAGAGTACTCACCGTTCAATTATCAGGTAATACCTTTATGCTGTTGATAAAGTAAATTAATAACGGTTCTGTTTACATTGTGTGTGTATGATGTGTATGATGTGTATGATGCTGTATTTAGAATCTGTATTTCCTGATGCAGTTAGATTCTTATATCAACCATACTTCTAACGTGCTACATGTTGATGCAGGATCTCTCATATAAATAACCTCACAGGAGAGTACATGACTTCATTGTCAAGCATTTCTACATTGTAAGCCTCTTTCTTGGAACTAATTAATAATTGTTAGTAAGTTGTTGTATAAATATGTCTGGAACTGTAATGATGCTTTCATTTCTGGATGTCATGTGCACAACAATCAATTAAGGTAACAATTTGTTTTCAACCCTTATTAATCATGATCGATGGTGGTTATCTCATCTAACTTTTCATTTGTTTTTATTGGAGATTGACCTAAACTCATGGACCTGACGATTAAGGTAACAATTTCTCTACACTCCTCCCTTGGTTAGTCGTTTCCTATAATTTTTCTTATTGATTCTGACGACTTCGGTCTCTAGTCTACTCACCAATCATCTGTGGCTTCTAAGGATCCGACGAACGATTTCGCACACAATTTCTGCTCTAATTATACTTTATCATGATGTATTCTATTCACCATTCAATCTCACTGACTAAGGTAACAATTTCTACTCTACCTGGTCTTGGCTACCTCAAAACATGAAATATATCTCATGTCTAACATTCGTCATCATTATCAGCACATATTTACCAGTAAGTTATAAGTTATATAATCTCAGACTTTCTTTTCTTTGCTATATTTATTCAGAATCTTTCCTGATGCAGATCAACCATACTTCTAATGTGCTACATGTTAATGCAGGGATCTCTCATATAATTAATCTCACAGGAGATCTATCAAACTCCCTGAGTTCATTGTGTCAAGCATTTCAACATTGTAATGATTCTTTCATTTCTGGATCTCATGTGCAGAAAACTCAGTTACCAGGTTCTTTAAATTCTCTAGCTAGCTGGTCTTCCTTTGACTGTAGTGTAAGTTAGAATTCTGATGTGGTGGTTATTTTATTCCTTTATCTTCATTATAGAAACTTCGCAAACAACCGATTCAGGGATGGATAGCTTCTTTCCATTCCAGCTTTCATTTAAGCTATTATGCGACATTTATACGAATGTTTAAACTATCCTTTGCATTTTAGTTGGCCCTATAAGTTAAACTAAGTATTACAGAATGAACTCTATTGTTTTTATATGTATTAGGCACAATTTTAGTTATGGGCTTTCATGTTTCTTACATGTATGCTGATATGTTGATTGCTTATATACGATTAATCTTTTGTGGATTGCTGTTGAAATTACATGTGTTTCTGATTACGGATTAGTTGGCTCTCCGCAATACACAGTTACGGGTCAAGGGTTGTTTCGAGTGTAACAAAGTTTCATTTTAGTTTCCATATTCTGTTAGGTCCTACAAAAGGTCTCAAGTCAAATTGGCTTAACTAAGAGGTCATAACAGGTTTGTAAAATAGTTTTACATTTTCTGTCCCAATCAGGTCAGCCTACTTGCAGAGGTCTTATTGGGGCCTTACCCGTTTTATTTGGTGTCATTTTTGGTCATTGTTGGTGATGATGAATACTTTGCTGCAGGGATCTCCCATATAAATAACCAAACAGGAGATCTACCAAACTCCCTGAGTTCATTGTGTCAAGCATTTCAACATTGTAAGCCTGTTTCTTGGAACTACTCATTACTTGTTAGTAAGTTATTGTATAAATATGTCCTGAACTGTAATATTTCTGGATGTCATGTTCAGAACAATCAATTAACAGGTTCTTTAAATTCCCTAGCTGGTCTTCCTTTGACTGATGTGTAAGTTTGAATTCTCATGTACCATGTTCATCGTGATCTGTGGTGGTTATCTCATGTATCATGGTCTTCCTCGACTGATGTGTAAGTTTGATTATATTACTAGATAAATCTGGAAACAAACTATTATATACCTAGTCAAGTATCGTATGTAATGAGATCCTTTCAAAAGATGGTATTGTTAATAAGAAAAAGTTCTCAACTTCGTGATAGTGTTTTTTTTAATGTTATATGCAGTTAATGTAGAAATGCAAAAGCAGCAGAAAATTCGACTTTTGAAAGACGGAAAAATGGATCTACAAGGGAGTGGAATCCCCTGTAACCAGTAGTTCCTATACCGCAACTCTTCAAATGGCAACAAACTGTTTCTTTCAAGACAATATAATTGGTGAAGGTTCTTTAGGTTGTGTTTATAAAGCAGACTTCTCCGATGGAAAGGTAAATTTATTTTCATCAATTGTTAATAAATTATTGCATAAATATGTCTAGAACTGTTATAATGCTTTCATTTCGGGATGTCATGTGCAGAATAGTCAGTTAACAGATTCTTTAAATTCTCCAGCTGGTCTTCCTTTGACTGATGTGTAAGTTTGAATTCTCATGTACCATTCTAATCCTGATCTGTGGTGGTTATCTTATTTTATGTAATTTTTGTTGATTTTTTTGAAACCGTTTGATGTGGTTTTGTGTGTATTATTTTCAGTAAAATAGCAGTTGACCGCAACCAGGTTAGACTACTTACAGAGGTCTTTTCGAGGTGGTAACCATTTTATTTTAGCATGCTTTTTGGTCAAGAGTTAGGAAGCATCATAACTGATTTTGTTGTTATACGAATTAATTAATGAGGTTTTGTCGGTGGGTTGTAATCACGAACTAAAGCAGACTATTAATTAAGTAATGTTGTCTTTATGACCGTATTTTTCAACTTTGTTTTTTTGGAATTAAGGATAAGAAAAAAAGTACATACGTGTTGGCTCGGCCTGACCTGATATATGGTAATGTAGAATACACTTCCCTTTCTTAATCTCTGTGTCACATGAAACTCTTTGCATAGAGTGTTAGTTATAAATATGTATAAATACTCATTAGTAAATTATTGTATTAATATGTCTGTAACTGTAATAATGATCTTTTTTGTGGATGTCATGTGCAGAACAATCAATTAACAGGTTCTGTAAATTCCCTAATGTGTAAGTTTGAATTCTCATGTCCCATGTTAATCTGATCTGTGGTGGTTATTCCTTTATCTATATCACAGAAGCATTTTCAGTGGTAGATATTAAAGGAGCTTCTTTCCTTTCCAGCTTTTATGTAAGCTATTATACGAGTGTGTAAATTATTATATGCATTTAATTTGTCTCTTTAAATAAAACAGACATGATGAAAATTCGTTTGATAATGTCTCTTTAAATAAAACAGACATGTGTAAATTATTATATGCATTTAGTTTGAATTCTCATGTCCCATGTTAACCTGATAGTGTTTTTTTTTAATGTTGTATGCAGAAATGCAAGAGCAGAGGGTATTGCCCACAGCCAGCGTAATAGATTTGGAGCCCCCACCTGCAGTAAACTCAACTTTTGAAGAGGGAAAATGGATCTACAAGGGAGTGAAATCCCCTATAACTAGTAGTTTCTACACTATTGCAACTCAAGTTTAGTACCTATGAGGTCATTTCTATTCATTTTTAGTTCATTCAAAATTTTATAATATTTAATTATCTATATGCTTTGTGGTCATCTAGACACATGCTGGGAGTTTGCTGGAAGGTCTTACACAAACTCAAGTTAGTACTCTAGCAATCAAGGGTGATCTGTAAGGTAATTTTTTGCAGTATAATGGTTCAATTTTTATTTTTTTAATCTTTTATATGCTTTCTTTCTTCTGGAGTGTCTTGGGCTGAAGGATCTAACAAGTAACAACGATATACTGTCTTATTTTCGAAACATTGTGCTGAAAGATGATGCCTTGAACTTGTTAGATCTATGTATACCTTTTTGACCCTAGCTGCAACATAAACTTGTTTGGTTCCTCTCATAACCTGGGTCTAATATTTGGAACATTAGCATGGGTATACCTTTTTGGCCCTAGCTGCAGCATAAACTGATACTGGTGATATGTGCTGTTAGATCTATGTATTATGTGCTCTCAGAATCTAATAAATATAAGGATTTTTGTTTTATTCAAAATGCTTTTACCGTAATGAGTCCACTAGAATGTATTTTAAACAAGTTGTAGACAAACAAACACTTAATGAGTCAACTGAGATGTATAGTGTAATCTCTTCAATATCACTCGTAAAGTCCTAATAAGACTGGCAATCACTAATAGCAAGATTTTTAATTGCTGACTAATTTAGTGGAGAATCACATTCAGGTATTTCTTTAATTATTGTTGTACTTTTGCTTGCACTCACTCTTGTCCTCGACTTACGAGACTTGTTTTGCCTTTTTGACATATATAGAAAGAATAATCCTCCCTTGACAAATGTATTTGTTGTAATTAAAAAGAATAATCCTCCGTTGATCAGTTTGGGCAATTTTGGGCATTTTCGTTTAGCTAATATATTTATTTTGCCCCGTATGACTTGTTAGAGATTTAACCATATGACTTTTTAGAGATATAACATTTGACTTAACCCTTATTATGGTTTTGACCGTATGACTTATTTCAATATGACTCGTTAGAGATCTGACCGTAAGACTTGTTTGAGCCATTTGACTCATCATTTTTAGCTGTTGTTTTAGTTAACCATTTAACTTGTAATAGATAAAACATTTTTTAGTCAAAAGTTCTTACAACCAATGGAAAGAAGTTGAGCACTGGAGCTATTTTAGGTATAAGTTTTGGTTCTGCATTCCTTATATTTTTTCAGTTCTTATACTTTTTTTCTGCATTCAAAAAGGGAAAAGGACGGAAAATGTCAGAAGTTCTACAGTAAATCCTCTTGGCGAGAAAGGTTCAGCTCATCTTTTTTCTATTATTGATTATATGCATAGGTATTCTTATTAACGAAAAAAGGCATTAGATAGATCTGGAAACAAACTACTATAAATGATGCCTAGTCAAGTATGTATAGAATGAGATCCTTTCAAATGATGGTATTATTAAATTAAAAAAAGTTCTCAACCTCCCAATAGTGTTTTTTTTAAATGTTGTATGCAGTTAATGCAGAAATGCAAAAGCAGAGGGTAACACCCACAGCCAGCAGAATAGATTTGGAGCCCCCACCAACACACTAGTCAACTTTTGAAAAAGGGAAAAATGGATCTACAAAGAGAACCAATAGTTCCTACACTATTGCAACTCTTCAAATGGCAACAAAGATAAAATTAGTGGATAATATAACTCGTGAAGGTTCTTTAGGTCATATTTATAAAGCAAACTTCTTCTAGGAAAGGTAAATTTATTTTCATTAATTTCCAAAGATAAAATTAGTGGATATCCAAGTTAATTTGGTTTTACATTTGTTTTCTCCGAGATGATGGCTGTTAAAAAGATGGATAATGTAGCATGATCACTTCAAGAAGAAGATAATTTTGTTGAAGCTGTCTCTAACTTGTCACACTTAAGGCACCCAAACAGTGGGCTAATTGGCGATTGAGGTAAATGCTTCGACCATCCTTTGGTTTATTGTTCTGTATTACTTTTCGTTTGTGTTTGTTTGAGATTGATTTTAAATTCCTTGATTATGGCAAGGATTGATATAGAAATTTTGATTGGGGGGCTATTCAACTATTGAAGGTAATGATTTCTACACTCCCTCTGTTGACTATTCTATATAGCCATTTACTCTTTTTCATTTGAAATTTCCTTTAGTTTCTGATATTGAATCTGGCGACTAGAAGTTTTAGGGTAACAAGTTCAATCTGTGGGGTAGTTAGCAATTAAGGTAAATGTTTTGACCCTCCCTTGGTTAATGTACTGTATTAGTTTTCATTCGAGGCTGTCCTTAATTTGGCCACGGGAAACAATTTTGATCCGCAGCTACTAGAACAATTGAGGTAACAATTTCAACCCTCTCTTTGTTTATTGTTCACGGTATGACTGTCATATTATTCATTCTAGATTACTATTGAATGTTGATCTTGATTTTGGTGAATAAACGATGAAGGTACAATTTCAACCACTGGGATACTAAGTGATTAAGGTAACAATCTCGATCCTCCCTTGCTTTATTGTTCTGTATAACTCTCATTCGTTTTCATTCGAGACTGACTTAAACTTCCCATATTGAATCTAGCGACTAAAGGATTAAGGTAACAATTTCGATGCGTGAACTACATAGCCATTGAGGTAATAATATCAACCCTTCCTTGGTTAATGGTTCTGTATAACTACTCATTTGTTTCCATTTGAGACTGCCCTTTAATTCTGATGTTAATTCTGGCTACTTAAGGATTAAAGTAACAATTTTGATATGTGCACTACTCATCAATTAAGGTAAGAATATCTTCTTCCCTTAGTTTATCGTTTTGTATAACTGTTCATTCAAAATTGCCCATGAATTTTAATGATGATTGTGGCAACAAATGTAGACATAAAAGAATTAGTAAAATAAATGTTCTGTTTCCTTGGAAGTGGTAGTCCGGTAGATGACTGAACTTGAAATCAAAAAGTTGAATTAGGGAGTATTTAGGTGCTTTAGGTCGATTTGGGGTGTATTTAGATGCTCTTAATGCTGTTTCAGCCCCTAGTTTGGCTAATTATAGACTCAAAACTCACGAACAAATAGGTGTAAGTTGTTGTAAAGAAGAATTGAATATTTACTTGAACACTCACAAGAACTTTTGTTTCATTCATAGACTTCAAAAAAAATAGTCTAGAATCAAAAGAAATGCACTTACTGTTCCTACAAGACAGAGTAAATGACCCACTAACTTTAAACAACTAACACTCAAGCAAAAAAAACCTAATCTGCTGTAACTAAACCCTTTAAACTGCTGTAGACCCGCTCAACCCATGGGAAGTGCTAATGGCATGGACTAAACTTGTAGTAAAAGAGTATATTGTGTTGTAAATAATTGAGTACAATAAGGCCCTATATATAGAGACTTATACAAACTATTTTTAGTAAACTGCTAGCTATAATATAGCTAATATAATTACAATCATTAACATATTTATCAGCATAAATCTTGGTCTAATATTCCCCCTCAAGCTAAGGCCGGGGAGCGACCTTTAGCTTGGACCTAAGAAGTAAGAACCGTTGTGAAGATAAAGGCTTTGTAAACACATCTGCAATTTGATCATTTGTCTTGATAAACTAAACCGAAAGCTTTCTTTGGGCGACTTTTTCTCTGACAAAATGAAAGTCGATCTCCGCATGTTTTGTACGAGCATGAAACACTGGATTAGCTGAGAGGTATGTGGCACCTAGATTGTCACACCATAAGATAGGAGCTTTAGTCATGAAAATGTGAAGTTCCTTTAGAAGTGCCTCAAGCCATGTCAATTCTACAAGGGTATCTGCTAAGACTTTATATTCTGCTTCTGTAGATGACCGAGAGACAGTGCGTTGTTTACGAGCATGCCATGAAATAATATTTTATCCAAGATAGATGGCATATCCCCCGGTGGATCGACGGTCATCTAGAGAACCAACCCAATCTGCATCGGAGAAGGCTGTAAGAGGCCGATTATGGGCATCTATGTAGGCATGTATAATAGGAGCTGATTTTTGTTGAATCAACAAGCCCAAATGAGAGGTTCTTTGTAGATACCTAAGAATTCTTTTGACTGCACACCAATGATTTTATGTGGGGGAGTGCATAAATTGACAGACTTTATTGACCGCGAAGGTGATGTCCGGTCAGGAAAGAGTTACGTATTGTAGTGCTTCAACAATCTGTTGAAATTTAACTGGATCATTAAAGTGAGGACTGTCATCAAGAGCCAAATTAGAGTTAGTGGCCATAGACGAGTCAATCTGTTTGGACTGAGAGAGGCCTTCTTTGTGAATAATATCACGTATATGGTTCTTCTATGAGAGAAGCAAATCATTTCCTTTTGGAAGCACTTCGAATCCTAGAAAATAAGAGAGCCGACCCATGTCTTGGATCGGAAGTGTGGTGCTTAACCGGTGAATGATATGATCAATGAGCCGAGGGGGGTTGCCGGTTAGGATGATATCATCTACATAGACAAGCCTTTACCGTAAAGAACCATTATGGGAAAATAAATAATGATGGATCTGTTTTAGATCCTTGAGACCCAAGCTGCAACAAAGTATCTAAAAGTCGATTAAACCAGGCCCTCGATGCTTGTGTGAAGCAGACAAAGATGATTTGGTTTTTGTGGATCAATGAAACCAGGTGGTTGTCGTAAATAAACAGTTTCCTTGAGATCTCCATGTAGGAATGCGTTCTGGACATCGAGTTGACGAAGAGGCCATTGCCTTGCCACAGCAAGTGATAGAACCACACGCATAGTAGTAGATTTTACTACTGGACTAAACGTCTCGTGATAATCAATTCCTGGCTGTTGGTTGAACCCTTTTGCCACCAAACGGGCTTTGTAACGTTTGATATTCCCACTTTCGTCACGTTTCAATCTATACACCCACTTACAATCAACAACATTGGCATTAGGAACGGGTGGTACACGAGTCCATGTATCATTTCTCATCAAGGCTTTGAATTCCTCTGTCATGGCTGCACGCCAATGAGGAATTTTGTTGGCAATAGCAAAAGTGGAGGGTTCAGTTGAGGAAGAATCTGTTGATGTGTGAAATGCAGAGGCATTGTATGGGTGTGTCTTCTTGGGATTTTGGCGAAGATTTGGAGGACGGGTACGTGGTTGACTTTCGGTTGTGGAGGGATTTATAGGAGCTGGTGTAGGATTTGTGGATTGAGTTTTTGGTTTGCGACTGTAGGTGTGTTGTAAAGGGGATGGATCATGGCGGGGAGAGGTATTGGAGGTGGTTGGGGCAATTGTGGATGCTGTTATATTAAGTTGGATGGTAGGGTGAGCTAAACCAGATGGGTTTTGGATGGGAGGTGTTGTGCCATTACCGGATGAGTTTTGGGTTGAATGGGAATTTGCCTGGCTGGATGGTTGGGAAGGTGGGCTGGATGGTTGGGCAGGTGGGCTGGAGGGCTAGGCAGGCGGGTTAGAGGGTGGATTATTTAGGCTAGGTGATGTTTGATTAGGTGGAACAGGAGATGGGTACGAAGAGAAGTATGGATCAGGTGATGGTGTAGAAGGTGTAGATGGTGATGGTTGAAGAAGAGGAAAAAGTGCCTCATTGAATAGTACGTGTCGGGCAACATAAATACGGTTGGTAGCAGGATCGAGACATTGATACCCGTGATGGGAGGAGCTGTACCCTAAGAAGATGCACGGTAGTGAGCCGAAATCCATTTTGTGTGGATTATAGGAGGGAAGCATTGGCACCCGAAAACACGTAGGAAAGAAAGATCAGGTTTACGGTTAAACAAGTGCTCAAAGGGAGAGATATTTGAAGAAGTGCAAGAAGGCATGCAGTTTATCAAGTAAGTGGCAGTCTCAAAGGCAAAGTTTCAGAATCGCATTGGAACACCCGATTGAGCCAAGAGAGTGAGACCGATCTCAACCACATGGCGGTGTCGTCTCTCAACGAAACCATTTTGTTCGCTTGTGTGAGGACAAGAAAGACGATGTATGATTCCAAGAGTTTTGAAGAAAGAGGATAAATTGCGAAATTCTCCCCCCAATCTGTTTGAATGGATTTCAGTTGCGTTTGAAATTGTCTTTCAGCCATGGTGTGGAATTGTTTAAAAGTGCTAAATACATCAGATTTTTGTTTTATGGGAATTAACCACATGTATCAAGTGTAATGATCAATACAAAGTAGGTAGCGATGACCATAAAAGGGATTAACAGGGGATGGTCCCAAACATCACAAAACACTAAATCAAGAACGCGTGTACTTTTGTAATTCAAAACAGACAAATGCATTTTTGAAGATTTGCCCATAGGACATGAATTGCAAAAAGAAAAAAAACAAAATGATTGCTAATAGGAAGATTATATTTTGAAAGTGTTGACTTTAAAAGCTGTGATGAGGGTGTCCAAGTCTTTGATGCCAGGTTGTGGGATAAGCTCGAACAGTGGAGAAGGCGAAATTTGAAACGGTGTGAAGCTTTGGTAGATTAAAAGAGTAAAGCCCGTCTTTACTTGGACCCTTGAGGAGGATAGTTCGGGTATCCGTATCCTTCACACAAAAGAAGTTAGAGTGAAACTCAAAGAATACGTTATTGTCTTGGCAAAACCGTTGTACAGAAAGAAGATTTCGTTTGATTTGTGGAACATGTATGATTTTGTTAATGGAAAGAGTTTTGTTAGGTGAATTAAATGTGGTAGAAGCAATATGAAGAATAGGTAAACTTTTGCCATTACCAACGATTAGTGTGTCCTTACCATAATATGGCTCATATTCGTCAAAGTTGTTGAGATCGGGAGACACATGACTGCTTGCACCCGTGTCCGGTAGCCATGATGATGAGGCTTGTGAGCGATGATCAGCAAAGTTTGCTCGTGGAGCCTGTCTTGAGGAGCGAATTGTTGTCGGGTCTCGGTTAGGGCATTGTGAGGGAACATGTCCAATGCCACACCTGTTGCAAGAACCATAGACTGTATTTTGATTAGATACCCAAGCAAATCTAGAGTTAGTACCTGAAGCATTGTTGTTTTGGCGGCTAGTTTGGTTGTAGACTCCACGACCACGTCGATTATATGAACCGCGGTTCGACGAGCCACGGGTGGTGTAAAAGGCTTGATTGGGTTGCTGTGCAGGTTGCACATTAAATCCTAATTGCGTCATCAACTGCTGAAGATTTTGTATTGTTTCGGGTGGAAGTTGGAGACCGGTGGATGAGGTTGAATCATGGTGACCTGTAGCCGTGAACGTGAAGGCGTGGGCATGCACGGTGGGATCAGCCTTTTTGATCATATATTCATGATCAGCAAGTAGACCAAGAAGTTCTAGAAGAGTAACAGGAGGTTGTCTTGCAATCAAGGTGGGCTTCAGGGAGTTGTATTCTTCTCTAAGTCCTTAAATAACCAGTGTTACAATGTCTTTTTCTTTCATGGGCTCACCAATGTTTGCTAAAGCATCTGGATATTCTTGGGCCCGTGTAAGATAATCAGCAGATGTTTCTTCCGGCTTCATCTCGATCTTGAGGAATTGGGTTTTGAGGGTGTATTCTCGTGAAGATGTGTGGGGTGCATAAGCAAGCTCCAAGGCAAGCCACAATTCACGAGATGTGCCCCCCCTGTACATGCTTGAAGGAGGCTTCAGAAATGGTGGAGAGCAGCAACATACGAATACGAGCATCATTGGAAATCCATACGGAATAGTCAGGGTTGGAGCTTGAAGTTGTTACTGCTGGAGCATCATTAGAGGAGGAGGAGGTGAGGATAGTCTTAGACGAACAAGCGACAGATCCATCTATGTACCCAAAGAGATCGTTGTGACCAAAAAGGGTTGGATCATAGTTTTCCAATATCCATAGTTGGTGGGACCGAGTTTGAACCCAAACTTGTGGGATTTGTGGTTGGTTTTGTCTGCGGTTGAGAAAGCAAGGATGGTCATTGTGTGACTGATTGGAAATGGTGGCAGAGATAGCAGGAAAAAAAAACTTGCGGCAGAGGGGGGTGGATGACTAGAGGCTCTGGTACCATAATAAACTTGTAGTAAAAGAGTATATTGTGTTGTAAATAATTGAGTACAATAAGGCCCTATATATAGAGACTTATACAAACTATTGGGGCCTTAACCATTTTATTTGGTGTCATTTTTGGTCATTTTGGTGATGATGAATACTTTGTTGCAGGGATCTCTCATATAAATAACCGAACAGGAGAGCTACCAAACTACCTTAGTTCATTGTGTCAAGCATTTCAACATTGTAAGCCTCTTTCTTGGAACTACTCATTACTTGTTAGTAAATTATTGTATAAATATGCTCTGAACTGTAATAATACTTTCATTTCTGGGGTGGCGACCAGTGGGACATTATGATTATGATATGTGATATGAGATATGTTATGTTGGCACTGTGAATGTGCAATTTTAAATATTTGATTTGTAGGTTACTCGGTATCAATAACCCTAACCCGTTGCTTCAGCCTTTAATCTTTGGTTTATTCTGGTGTAAAGGGTGGAATTCGATGGAGATGTTTTAAACTTAAAAATTTGGTTTCTTTTCTAATCCGTTGACATTATTATTCGATAAATATTATTTTGTCTATTGTGAACTACATCCGCGCAAGTATTTATTTTGATGGATGTTTTAGACTTTATAAGTTGATGTCTTAATTTAACCTTCGTAATTTAAGTATTCTTTTGGACTTCGTATGTTCTGTTAACATTTGACGTCACCTCCTGTTCCACGTTGGGGCGAGGGTGTTACAATTAATGAATTCCAACATTGCTCAATCCCATATATGCATCCTCCTTGGCTACCCCACAAATCATATATGGTATACGTGTTATGACTTGTCTAACAGCAAAGTCATAATCTCTCAACACGTTCTTTTTGTTAAAACTATTTTCCCTTTCCCAAACTACATTAAACTCCACCTTCATAGGACTTTCTCCGTAACAATCTCCCCACCTCTTCCGACTTACACCTTTTATTATGACGTTTGACTACACCAACTCAACTATAACCCCCACCTAAATAAAAACTAGCGTACCAACTACACTCTACCACTCCACTTTTTGGGAATATCTGTCACTCAAGGCTTTAATATCATCTCAAAAACAGTATGCAACAACATTCTCAAACATGACAAAATGGAAAAGTGAAACCCGATCCACACCCCGGCTGGGAAACTTGCTGCAACTGATGGAGTTTTAATCGATGATCCTACAACATATCGTTTTCTAGTGGGAGCCCTGCGATACTTGATCAATCTTCATCAGACTAGATGAGCAGTTCAATAAGTATGCATGCATATGCACGCTCCCATATCTTCTCATCTTAATGTACTAAAGCTTATACTTTGATATATTAAAGGGACCACTTCTCTCGGTCTTTACTTTGCGTCGTGGTTCCTTTACCTCCCTCATTTCCTATATAAATGTTGATTGGGTGTGCTGCCCAGACACCCGCATGCTCACTTCCGGTTACTACATATACTTTGATATATGAAATTGCCCTCCACGCCTCTCTCAACGCATGTTACTGCTTTATTGTGATAATGTGAGCATGATATACATGACGGGAAACCATATACAACATCAACACTCAATACACATCAAAATCGACATCCATTTGGTTGGTGACCAAGTTTGCCACGGTCAAGTCCGTATCTTACATGTCCCTTCTTGATATCAAATGGTCGACATCTTCATAGAAGGGTTGCCTTAAGTCTTCTCCTCCACCTTAGACTGAGGGGGTATATTTGAGATTGTCGACATATAATTATAGTTTGTTGTAAATATATCGTATTCATTAGTATTATATTACAATTGTAATTCCTAGCGTATAAGATATCCATTGTATTATAAATAGAAGATTATCAATAAGTGGTTCTCACTTTAAATAATTAAAATATTTAAATACAGGAAGAGTTCATACTATGCTAAAATGATTCCTTTTGCCTTCTGTTTATGCTATCTCACCTTATTAATAGGGACATTTTCAGGAAAGAATCACAAAATAACATGAGAATTCTTTTATATGCGAATTCTTTCTTTTGTATAATATATCTCATATAATATTTTTCACCTATTAATTTCAACGCATTTATATGTCAATTCTTTCTTTCTTGATTCTGTGTGAGATTCATTCTTTTGTTCTCAACTTTTATAACTTTAAGATGATTATTAGAAAGAAAAAAAATGCTTGGTTCATGGTTTGTAAGGTACAATACATCCACATACATGTACTTTCACGTTCCCAAGGAATTGTTAAAAATCGCTAATAAAACTTTATTTTAATGGATAATCTTGTGTACTCAAATCATCATTGTAATTATTTTATCTATTCACATGATAAGCCCGAATACTTGATAACCATAGCATTAAGCAATATGAGAGTTGACTTCAAAACATTTTGACAAAGTCAAGGTATTAAGAAATGTCAAAGAAACATCCCAACCAGAACCCAACTTCTATCTATATAAACATGTACATATTATATGTTTGTGTTACAGAAAATAACCAGCAAAAGAATGGAGAAAAACCTGTTTGAAGCATCCTTAACAGGAAACATACAAGCCATCAATGAATTGCTCCGGAAAGACGAACTCATTCTCGACCGAGTTACACTAACTCGGTTCAGTGAAACTCCTTTGCACATTGCAGCCATGAGAGGCCACCTCGATTTAGTTAAGCTTCTTCTGCTTAAAAAACCGACACTCGCCATGTCCCTTGACTCCACAAGGCGGACCCTGCTTCACTTGGCCTCAGCCGCGGGCCACGTGGAGATCGTTCGTGAACTTTTGCAGGTTATGGGTGCTGAAGGGTGCACTTTTCGTGATCAAGATGGAAGAACACCTCTCTATTTTGCTGTCAAGAATCAACAGTTGGAGATTATAAAACTTTTGGTTCTAACAAAACCTGATGTTGGTAGAAAATTGCAAGAAAATGGGGAGACTATTTTGCATACATGCATTTATTATAATAGTTTTGAACCATTGAAATTGTTGTGTGAATTGTGGGATGAAGATGAGCTTGCAGTGGTGACAGATTCTAATGGGAACACCCTCCTGCACCTAGCTGTTGTTCATAAGCAAGTTCATGTACTAGTTTTAGAAAAGTTTTGTAGTTATTTCAACAAATATTTAAACGATCAAGCTCTGCTAGTTTATCTTAAGAGAGCTCGACTCGTTTCGAGTTCTATGTCTAAAGTTTAATCGAGCTTGGCCTGTTCCAAGTTGTCTAAAGCTTGATCGAGCTCGGCTTGTTTCAAGTTCTATGTTTATAGTTACATTTGGGCTCATTATTAAATTTTAAAGACTGTGCTCGTGTCGGCCACATCTGTTTATTATTTATTAAAAATTTAATTGTCTTATTAGACACATAATTATTTGTTTTATTTATATGTATAATTTTTTATAAGTAACAAGTATTAATTATTTAGTACTTTTTTCATATTTATAGATATAATATATTTATTATGTAACCTTTTTTATATATTATATCAAATAAAAGTTATTATATTTATACAAATAATAATCTTATTTAGGCTTAAGTTAGTTAAGCTCGGGCCCAAGCTCGTTTATTAGATGAGCCCTATTTTAAGCCCAAACTTGTACTCAAACTCGTTTAAGCTCGATTAGATTCAAGAATCCAGCAGCCCTATTTCAAGTAACTCACGAGCAACTAGCTTTGTTCGTACCAACTTTCTTACTTGTTTATTATCTCAACTTTCTATTAATTAATCCTATCATTACAAATCTGGGTTTTAATGTTGTGCATAGACTGTGAAGTATCTCCTCCGAAAATCAAGTATCAGAACAAACAGTACCATTGTCAATGAACATGGTTACTCAGCATTAGATGTTCTTGATCGTTATCCGCGAGATTTTGAAGCACTAGAGATCCGAGCTTTACTTATGGAAGCCAATATATCGAGAGCTAAAGATGTTAAATCATTTCAAACGCGAATCAAATCCAATTCGTCACAAAATGTTACCAATCTTGAGAGCAAACCAAAAGGATTGATGTCAAGAATATGGAACTGGTATCTAAACAACAACGGAAACTGGTTGGAGAAACAACGTGGGATTTTGATGCTTGCGACGATAGTAGTGGCAACATCAGCGTTCTACTCCGGGCTACACCCGCCAGAAGGCACGTTCACAAATTCTAGAGACGGGCCGCTAGGAAATGCAGTTAAAACCGAACCAGACGTAGGACCGTTTAGCGATTTTGTGATCAAGAATACGATAATCATGGTCTTTTCTCTAATGATATTTGTGGTGTTGCTAAGTGGAATTCCTTTACGAAACAAGTTTTGTTTGTGGGTGCTCAACTTGGCTACTGTTTGCATCATCTTTTTCGTGACATTTACATATTTAGCGGAGATAGCCAACATGTCTCCTGATACATGGGTAAATCCTACAACCGCCTACATGTGTTTTATAGGGATGCTTTTGTGCTTGTTGTTTGCGTTCATTCACACTATTTTCTTCATAACATGGGTTGTAAAGAAACTGTTGAAGGCCAGAAGAAAGACAAGAAATAATGGTCCGATTAATGTTGTTTGATCTTCATAATGTTTGGTAATAAAAAGATTTTATTTCATTATTTGAATGTATCATATGTTGTTCGGTTGCTTTTCTATGTGAAGTATTTGTGTTCAACCTTTTAGATTTGAAATTGTATTCTTTTTTATAAAAATAAAGATTTATGAGCAATGTGATCCACTTGCAAAGTTGTAATTAACAAACAAGAAATCACCTAGTAAAGTCTCACCCGTAAAAAAGTTATTAATAGAGTCTGAAAAAGATAACACAATGATAAATATTTCCATTGTCACAAAGCAAACCACTTGTAATTAAAGGGAGATAATTGTTGTATGTTTTTACGTTAAACCACGTCTCAAAATGAATACGATGTTACTCTTTTAATTGAACTAGGTTGGATTGGTAAAATGATAAAAGAGAAGAATATTAATAAATAAATAATGAAAAATAATAAAAAAATTTCTTTCACTTTATGAGAACAGCTAAAAGTAAAGATTATTAAAAAATATTACTTACAATTTCTTTTACTTTCTTCCACTATTTTCATTAAAAAAACTTTAAACAGAATATATTGCTTTTCCACTTATTCCTTTCATTTCTTTAAAAAAATTTGGAAACACAACTTTACTGCCAAAAATCTAAATTGTTGAGTAGGTTAATCGTGAAGATTATGATTATTTATGAAGCAATCTATCTTGGAGGACACGTGGCAACATCACATTCTTACTCACCAAAATTTCCCGCTTCTCTCTCCCATTTGATAACTGCATTAATTACGAAAAATATTATTTACTTCTTTTTAGATTTAAGATTTTTTTATCAAATTAAGAAAGAGCACTTTTTGTTAATGTTATTTCTAAAAATAATTTTTTTAAAATAATATTTTGTTAAAAAATCAAACTTTTTGAAAAAAACAAAAAATTTAAAATTAGTGTTTTTAAAAAATTTTATAAACTAAAATAATTAAATTAGAAGTTATAATTTTTTTAAAAACGGTTGTTTTGAAACAAAATGTTTAATTTTATTGGAAGAAAAAAAGCTTAAAAACAAAAGTTTAACGGATTATATCATTATTTTATTATTTATAATCATTACACATACGTAATTTCAATCATATCTTATCTTAAAATATTATTTTATAATTAATAAATCTTTATTTTATATAATATTTTATTTATTCAATTCGTGTAATACACGGGTTTACTAAAGCCAGTGATTACATATAAGATAAGAAATTCACAAACCGTGTAATCGTGTGTTATATTTACCTTAAAAAAGGAATGAAGCTGCCATGAAAGGGAGACGTGTACACGAAATCAACAAATCTTGGGATGAGATTATTATTTTCTTGATGGAATATTTAAGCCATCTATTTATTTTTAACAATCAAATAGTTGAAGCATTCAACTAAACATTTAAAATTAAGGGTGAGGTTATTCTATAAAATGTATTTTTGCTACAAAGTGTGAGAATACACAATGAGACTAAAAAAGTCACAAAAAATTATATCTCATAATCTAAATCGAATTTCAAAAAAGTACTTCAGAGTTTTTTGTTCCTCTTGTCGTCCTCTTTCAGAAAAAAATAATAATAATAAAAAGAAATTTCATCGTCTTTTATGACATAATGACGTCATTGTGTCTTTTATAATGACACAATGATGTCTTTTATAATGATATCATTGTGTCTTTCATAATGACACAATGACGTCATTGTGTCTTTGATAAATGACACAATAAAAAAGTTTATTTTTTTTATTTTTTTTATTTTTCGTTTATTTTTTTGTTAATGAGGACGGCTAGGGGAACAAAAGCTCGGAATTACTTTTTTAAAATTCGAATTAGATTGTGAGATATAATTTTTTGTGACTTTTTTTGACTCATTGTGTCTTCTCACACTTTGTAGCAAAAATACATTTTGTATTTGAATCTCTTTCTAAAATTAATTCGTTAGAGTCGTACTTGTAATCATATTAGAGGCGAACTAATGCTCTAGGGAACCATGGGGTTTCATTATACAGTTTGCACCTATAATAATGTTTTTAAAGAGGTGTTTTTTAGGAAAATAAATAATCCAATGGGTTAAACAAGTCACCGATATTCAACGGTAGTGATCTCATGCATCAAACTCGAACCCTAATAAATTTTTCAGATCTGTTTGGTAGTCTCTTAACAATTATATTAAAAGACTACTTCTGAATCGGTTAGAGATATAGTATGTTTAGTTCATTTAAAATCACATCATAATCCTTCATGCAGTTTTTTAATGGGTAAATTTTCGAATCATACTGAATGATTCAGAGACTACTTCTAATTCAATCAAACTTTTTAATGGCTTAACATAAAGTTTTCAAACAGCCTCTTAATCACCCTTTTAAACCCACCCCAAGCTACCAAAAGTAAGCACATAAGCGTATGACTAATTTGGCATAAGTTAAATTATGCCTAGATTTATTTAAACGATGAACATACAACCATAAAATCCACAACTAAAATCCACATATTGTTTTATTTTATAGGACTTAAACATGTACCATTTTAGTGGGGATAAACTCCAGATACCACTAAAACAAAAGGATATAGGAAAATGATCACTGGATCATCAGTATTTCAAATCTCCTTGATATCATAACAGTTACAGGCTGTGGTCCAATGGCTAAAGCTCTGCCAGCTTCTTGTAGACTTACATACAGTTAGAGGTGGGCAAAAAAACCGGGTTCGGACCCGACCCGGAACCGGGTACGGGTACGACCCGGTATAGTTGAACCCGGTTTGTACCCGGAAAAAACCCGTAGGGTTGGAACCGGGTATTAGTTTCTAGATTTTCTCCGAACCCGACCCGACCCGGAACCAGTTGAACCCGGGTTGGACCCGGTTTTGCCTCTTTTTTTTTTTTTTTAAAAGTAGCCGTTGGGATCGATTTTTGGCCTTTTTTTGTCACTTTTAGGCTTATAAGTTAGTATAAATAGGTGTAGGTTGATATGGTTTAGTACCCAAGTCTCAAACGCAAAAACATACGCAAAAAACGCAAAAAATACTCTCGTTTACTCTCGTTTTACACGTTCACTTTCTTCAATCTTGATATGGCTCACTCACAATCTTCCGTTGGTCAAGGTTAGTCCAACGCTCCAACCGTCGTTCGTGTCATTTAAGAAAAGAAAAAAAATAAAAATAAAAAATAAAAAACCCGGTTGGACCCGGGTTTCATACCCTACCCGAACCCGACCCGACCCGACCCTACCCGGGTATACAGGGTAGGGTTTTTATGCCACTGAACCCGACCCGGGTTCGTACCCGGGTTCACCAATACCCGGGTACAAAAAAACCCGGTTGGGCCAAACCCGGGTTGTATCCGGTTTTCGGGTCCGGCCCAAACCCGAAATGCCCATCTCTACGTACAGTTATACAGCATTACAGCCTACAGAAGTGATGTAAAATCTCTATATTGCCTATGGGCTTATGGGCCATGGGTAAACAAGCACAAACAAGATTTTAGCTTGGCCCAATATGGCCTAAATGAAACAGAGCTTGCTTGTAAGTTGTAACAGGCTTCAACAACCCCTGTATTTAGCCCATAATGACCGAGCAACAGCTGCAGGCTGCAGCCCAACATTGATTCGTTCAATGTAGTGGTCCACAAAAACCAGTTCCCAACTACCCAAACCAGTTCCTAACTCATAGGAACTGACTCCTACTCGAGATCGGCTTGCTAAAAGTTGAGCCGAGCTTAAATGAGCTCCAGCCTCATACATAAGCTTGTTTAATAAACGAGCCTAAGCTTCACTATCAAGCCTGAGCTAGCTCACAGGCGTATACAAGCTTAGTATTTATATAACTTTTATTTAGCATATTAAATATATATTTATGTTATATAAAAATTATAATTAAAAATTTTTGTAATAATTAATAATAAATGAAAGTGTATAAATTATCCAATAATAAACAAACCGATCTTGAATTTTAAAAAACTCACGAGTCAAGCTTGAACTTTATAAACAAATGAAGCTATAAAATATAGCATATTATATGTGCATTAAAGAACATAAAAAAGAAGTTATTAAGAAGCTTCCAACATATAGTCAAATGTTAAATATGTGATGACTCTTAACATGATAAATTGTAGTTTATTTGAAATGTTATCCAACTCTTACTACGTCAAAACAAAAAACCTCAAACAAACAAATGTTTGGAAAACCACAAATTGTGGAATTTGAACAAGAGATAATTAACCAATTTTTTAAAAAGTTGTACGAGTCATCAAACCGACCACTTTTGTGATCACAATACACACTTTAAGCAGTTTTATAAACCGATAACATCATACTTAAATTTAAAGATTTAAAAATATAAATAATACAAAATAAATCTATAATAACAAGCAAACCTTTTTTTAGCCCGGTTTTCACAAAACTGGACATGGCTTAATGTATGTTTACTGAACCAATGAAGAGGCCGGTTCGACCCGAGTCTGTTCGGGTTGGGTTAACAAAACCATGAAGAGAAATCATCTTTGTTGAATTCAGATTCAATACCTTCATTTCCATCAAATTCATCAAGTCCCAACACTTGCTCAATCACACCCTCTGCATTTAACTTATCTACTAACAAAAGATCTTCCAACACTATCTTATGCTTGCTCGCGGACGGTTTGGTCAAACGGTCAACTTCCGCTCGCTCTGTGGCTACTGTATCCATGCTTTTCATCATGTTTGATGGCGGTTTTGAGTCCTTGCTAAACTCGATTCTTCTCTTGCAACCCTTTTTTATATACATCTTTTCATGACTATCTAAATGTCTTTGGTGACTTACAAAATCTGTAATAAACATCTTTTCGTGGTGATATCGTTAAAAGATCCCATTTTGCGTCTAAATCCCATTCGGGTGCACAATTAGATGGCCAAAAAACCGGTGTTCTAATCTTAGTGTCTTCAAGAGCTACACAATGAGCCTCATTGTTTATCCTCTTACTGTCATTCATTCCATGTTTGTTGTTTAGATCAAAAACATCAGAGCGTGTTCCAAACACGAGTCTTCTGTTGCAGCCTTGTTCTGAATTCGGTTCTTGATTATGGGCATTTGGGTAAAGATTATTACTACCAACTCTGTATGTATCTTTCCGCGGGGACATAATGAAGTAATCCCATTGAGTCTCTGAACTCCAATCAGATGCTGAATTATATGGCCAAAAAAGTGGTTTATCAGTACTAATGTCTTTCAAATCCATGACTTCTGATGAGTAATAAGAGCTAGAAGATGAAGAAAATAAGGATTGTTCATGATCATCACTGCTATCAGTAGAATATGTTAACTTTGACTTTGACCTTTTCTCCGAAGTTTGACTGTGACATTCTGAACCATCATCACATAACTCATTCTCTAGCCACAAAACCGCCTCTTCTTCCTCTAAATTCTCCTGAAAAACCATGTTTTCATCAGGTTTTTTCCATTGATCAAGAACTAAAGAGGCCTCTTAGATAGGATTTACTCTAGAACCATCAAAGAATGCAACTTTTGTACTTAAAACTGTATCAGATGTTGGTGATTGTGTAGATAATAATAAAATGAACCAAGCATCTATCTTAAGATCCATGTAACCAAACAAACCATTATCTTTACAACACGACGATGGAGACGATGCACCACTTATCGATAACCACGTGCAGTTATCGCGATCAAGTAGTTCCTCTTTCCTCAAAGTAACAGCAAATTCACCATCTTTAACCTCAGTTTCATCCTTGAAAGCCTTGAATCTTGATCTAGAAACACGAGGACCCGTGTCACCGATTTGGAGTAATCCTAAGATAAGTTCTTGTGGGTCATTTCTAATGCACACCATGATGAACACTGTGATTCAAATTCAACTGTTAAGGTCATAACATACAGATTCAAGTACAAAATGTCAAAGAAAATGAGATAATATGATTGACCCACAAGACTAAATGCTGGTTCAAACAAGAAAACTTGAAGAAATCAAACTGAAAAGGTCAAAAAGAAGCTTCAAAGATCCAACATTTGGTCAAATATATGTTTCTCTGCAAAATATAGAATTGATCCTACAAACAGATAACAATGCGAAATCAAATCACATCATATCTTTACTTTCTAGAGAAATTCAGCTTTGTTAAGCAGAATCCACACACAAATTACATCAATTCGATCATAAATTACATCACTTTGATCAGAAATTGAAGTTTTTTAAACCAGATTCTTGAAGTTTTATTGAATTTAACAAGATTGTATTACTGTAATGTAGGGAGTTGAAGGTGATGAAATACCTTGGTGGTGAAGTGGTGGTGGTGGTGGGTGTCCGGTGGAAGCGCCGCCGCGGGTATGGTGGTCGCCGTCGTGGAATTTCCCGCGTTGGTAATACAAATGGTGGGTTTTTTTATTGCCTTTTGGAACTTTTGATGTGGGTCTGTTTGCCACCCGGTGAACGAGCCGAGCTCTTCGTGAGTTACTCGAGATCGAATCGATAAAAAGCTCAAACGAGTCGAGTTTTATCGAGCTCGAGCCTAGCTTCATATGTCTAGCCCGAGACGGCTCGCGAGCCTAAACTAGTTTTTTACTTATATATATTTTTATTTAATTTATTAAATATATTTATATAAAATTATTTTTATTATATATAATGTTATGATAAAAACATTATATAATATGTATAATGTTATGTAAAAGATATGTAATTATAAATATATACATAAAATTAAATATAAAAACTTTTAAAAGTAGTAACTAAATAATAAACGAGCCAAGCCCGAACCGAGCTCAAGCTCGAGCTCTCTTAACCCAAAACAAGCCGAGCTCGAGCCTATACGAGCTCAAGCTCGGCTCGACTAGTTTGCACCCCTACCACCCGATAACCTTTCTTTAAAACTGCTTTGGGTTGGGTCAAACCAGTTTGGTTTCATATTGGTTTTCGAGGAGAGTATAATCGGTTTGATTTGAAGTGGTTTGTGGGATTAATTAACTAATATGTTAAAAATATATACATATTTATCAATTCAACTACTAAATATATGTCATTTACTGTGTTCATTAGCTTGTTTTATTTTGAAGAGTAGATAGAAGAATGAACCGAGAATTTGGAGGACTAAAGTAGTTAATCTCTTGTAACTGGTTGATCTTAGATTTAAGCTTGGAATAAAACTTGGATTTTCTCTCATTTTGAGTAGGGCGGTTTGCCGTCTCAAACGAGATAGAAATATGTATTAGTGTCAGCTTTCTTCTTATTCTTGGCTTTAATTTAACTTACATACATGTTTTTAACATAACTCGTTTATTTTAAGGGTTAAACTAAACATAACATTTTAATACACGTATTAGCATGAATACGATCCATTCAAGGTTAAAAAAAATTTCTTTAATGTTTTAATTTAGGTTTTAAATGATGTTATTTAACAAGTGTTAACAAATAAAGTTTGATACTTTGATTTTCAATATTTCCAATAATTAGTTCTTTTTAAAGGTAAAATTAATTCCTTTATTAAACTTCTTACATGTATCATTCTTGCAACTTTATTTACTACTCTTAATACTAACCCTAAACCCTAAAGATATAAACTCAAGTTGGTCAATGTGAATAGAATAAAAATTTATAAAAAAACAATTACAAAAACACCAAATACAAAAAAGTTCATTTAACCACAAGTCATTAGTCATTTGATTGTCTAATTATTACTAAGACATTAGGTATTATCGTATCCACAAATAAACTTACACTAGTCGACCCAAAACAACACATGAACAAAACACGAATTAAAGTGTGTTTGGTTTAAGTTGATGTACTCCACGCAAATATATATATATATATATATATATATATATATATATATATATATATATATATATATATATATATATATATATATATATATATATATATATATATATATATATATATATATGTTGAGGTTTACCATATAAAATATGCCTATCTAAAATCATTCAACCCTAACCCTACACAATTGCACCCCTTTCATAAACCTTGATAATTCAACCCCTAGGTTAAACCTTTTAAGTAAAATTTGTGTCCCCTCTCATTTACAAAATTTACGGACTCAGGAAATTATTATGTTAAAGAACCACAAATTAAACCATCCAACCTCTAAATCACCATCAACTCCAAAAATTTCACCATCCAATATATCCTCAAGGTGATTTTACACCCCTCATCCATCATCCATCATCCAAACAAACCTAATTGCATCACCATCATAATCATCATCATCAATGGGGGGTTGTGTGTCTGTTCCCAACACAAACTCCATAAGAAGACCCCAAAACCCCCATGTCCACGAATCGCGACCCCAACACGCGAAACGACATCAAGCCCCAAGATTCATACGTCCGGTTCGTGTCATCAAGGATACAGCTGGAAAAGACATTTTCCAACGTTACAAGTTGGGAAAAGAGCTCGGGAGGGGTGAGTTTGGGGTGTCATACGAATGCCACGATATAACAACGGGCGAAAGAGTCGCATGCAAGAAGATCTCGAAGAGCCGACTAAGGGCGGAGATTGATGTTGAAGATGTGAGGAGAGAGGTGGCTATCATGAGACATATGCCTTTGCACCCTAATATTGTGAGTTATAAAGATGTTTATGAGGATAAAGATGCAATTTATTTACTCATGGAGCTTTGTGAAGGTGGTGAGCTTTTTGATAGGATTGTGGCTAGAGGTCATTACACCGAACGAGCTGCGGCCCTTGTTATCAAAACCATTCTTGAAGTTGTTCAGGTTAATATTATTATTATTATTAGTATTAGTATTATCTTTGTGTTCTATAGTAAGTTGTTGTATTTTAAGCTAAATGATATTATGATAGTAAAACCTACGTGATTTCTTGAAATCTTTATGCATGCAATATATAGGGTTTTGATAAATCTTGCATTGAAAATGTACATAGGTTGCTATAATGGAATATAGTATGCCTCGAAAAACAAGTTGATCGGGTTGTGTAACGGGTCCACAATAGTTCGGATTAACAAAGATTTTGATAAAATAGGTACAGATAACAATGATCTATTTTATTGTTCCGTTCATTCTATTATCTTGTTTATTCCATTACTCCATACCAATTACAAAACATACCTAATTGTTTATTATATAAGTTGGTGGGCTTAATTTGATCTATAAGCAAATGTTTTTACTCTAAAATCAACCAATTTCTCATATAAATGGGTCATAATTGTCAACCCTATAATATAAGATCACAAAATGCACTCACATTGCTTATTTTGGTAGAGAAAAATAGGGTATCCAAAGTATCATAAACATGATTATATGGTGAACTAACATCTCGTGGTTCGCTGGTTCAATCTGTTGGCTTGATATTAAAACCGGTTAGTGAACAAACAAAGGAAGGAGATGAGCATCAATGGTTTTCACATGGTTTTCCTTGTTATCTCTAATGGTTAATTTGTGTATAGTTAGTTGTTTGTAATAGCATTTGAGGCAATCACACTTTTTGGTTTTATAGGTCAAACCAACTGGTTTGGTTTTCAAATCATCAAATGTATTCGTCTAAGGGAATTTTTTTTCTGTTAAAAATTTAATTTCATAGATTAGATTTTGATATATATAAAACTTAATACTCTATCATTACAAGAAAAAACATAAAACAAATTGTTATAGCTCTTCTTTGTTATGTCTTCTATAATTATATCTACATTGTCCATATGTTCGCTTTTATTTATATTTACAATTGTACAAAAATATTTTGTAGACGTGCCACAAAAATAGAGTTATACATCGTGATTTGAAACCTGAAAACTTTTTGTACGCTCATGAAGGCGAACACGCATCTCTAAAAGCAATCGACTTTGGTCTCTCCATCTTCTTTGAGCCCGGTATGTCTTAAAAACAAATTTTACTTACTTCTTTTGTTGTTGCTATCTATTATATAATGATGAAATTATAAAAAGATTGTGAACTAAAGATAAAATTAAATAAAGAGTTAAATGTTTTAATAGAGAACTAAAGAATATAACATGGCTTGATATGCTCTCGAGTTTGTTGTTCCGCTTTCTATGTTTCATCATCTTGTCTCACCTATAACATAGGATTGTATTGTACAACATAATATACAATATAGTATTGTATAGAACAGTATCAAAATACAAGCGAGATAGATGATACATATGAACTGGTATAACATATATAAACCCTACTATATATATTGAAACGATTAATATAGCTATTATTCAAAACAAAAAGTCATATTGTGCATTTCAGGCTTTTAGTTTTAAACTTAACCAATTCAAAAAAAGTATGTCTTAAGGCAGATATCCAATATTATCATCATATTGATTTGGTTGTAGGCCAAAGATTTAGGGAGCTTGTCGGAAGCCCGTTTTACATGGCACCGGAAGTACTAAAACGGAATTATGGAGAAGAAATCGATGTATGGAGCGCCGGTGTCATCCTCTACATCTTGCTTTGTGGATCTCCTCCTTTCTGGGCAGGTATGTATGTTTTATAATTACCTTTATGTAATTAGATCAAACTATAAGGGCTAAATTGAACATGCAAAAGTTTCATATCTTTCCCTCTACATCCTAAAAACAGAATAATACAAATTGCAGCAAATTCCTCACATTTTGGCCATGTGTATGGAACAACTCATTACAGAAACTGAAGAGGGAATTGCTCAAGCAATAATCAAGGGTGACATAAACTTTATAAGGGACCCTTGGCAAAGGGTCTCCGAAGATGCGAAGAAACTCGTGATGGGCATGCTTGACCAAAACCCCTACGACCGACTCACTGTTGAAGAAGTTCTTGGTATGATATGATAAAGTTTGAACTGTTTGACGAGAAGTTTGTTATCTTAAATTTCGAAAAAAAAAGTATATTTTTTACGAGTAATACTTTTAAAAAATTTGATATCAATTTGTGCTTATCTATAAATACATATTCAATTAATCATTTACTAAAAATAATTTTCACATAAATTCTAAAATAATTTATAGTCATGTATATGAATCCAATGGTTATGAACAGTTAAATGAAAAATCTTTTTTATTCATGTTTGTTAAAAAGAAATATAAAATGTTTATATTCATTTATGTTTGTTCATTTATATTTCACACAATTACAAGTAGACGTCAATTAAAAATAGAATCAATATTCTAACTAAAGTCTAAATTATGCCATCAATAACATTTTACAAAAAAAAAAAGGATGGGTGGGACCCAGCCAATGGTTTAAAATGGGATGGGTTCAACTTCTAGTAACGAACGAACATAAATGAAATTCACACACATGAATGAACAAACGAGATATTTGTTTTATGTTCATTTCGTGCAAAAATTTTGTTTATGCTTGCTCGTTTATTAAATAAATGATAAAAATGGACTCCTCGTCATTCACGGGGTTCGTTTACAGGCCAAATAATAAGGATAATAAATGACCTTGGTATCATGTGTCTCAGAGAATCATTGGATTCAAAATGCTCACAAGGCCCCAAACATTCCTTTGGGAGAAAGCGTACGATCAAGAATTCAACAATTCTCTTTGATGAACAAATTCAAAAAGAAGGTGATTAGGGTAAGTTAATTAACCTCTTAATCTTCTTTTGCTATTTTGAAGTCAAAACATTAACCCTTTTAGGGTTTGAACTTAGGTGGTTGCAGAAAACTTGCCGGATGAACAAGTAGATGGATTGAAACAAATGTTCGATGAAATGGACAAGGACAAGAATGGATCACTAACTTTTGAAGAGTTTAAAGACGGTTTGTGTTTGATCGGAGATCAACCGCTTGATGATCCTGATGTTCGGATGCTAATGGAAGCTGTAAGTACTATTATGATCACATAATAATCCTTCATATAAGAACTTATGTTGATTATACATTGTATACTTGTTTAAAGGCTGATCTTGATGAAAACGGGGTGCTAAACTGCGAGGAGTTTATGATGGTTGCGATTCACTTAAAACGGATTAGTAACGACGATCATCTCCGCCAAGCTTTCCACCATTTTGACAAAAATAAGAATGGCTACATCGAGTTTGACGAGTTGAAGGAGTCTTTATTTGAAGACCAAAATTCACATAACGAGAAGCTAGTTAATGATATCATCCTTGATGCCGATCTAGATAAGGTAATAAATTAGGTAAACATATTGGATGATCATTGTCAGTAAAAAAACAGAAAAGGTAATGAGTGATGAATGTAACAACAGATTTAACATATGAATTGCATTTAGATGTGTGAAAAGATGTTTATTCCGATGCGGGTGTGTTTGTAGGATGGTCGGATCAGTTACCCGGAGTTTGCAGCGATGATGACAACTGGGATGGACTGGAAGATGGCGTCGCGACAGTTTTCGAGAGTGATGTTGAATGCAATTAGTGTTAAAATGTTTAAAGATCAATAGGCAATATAAACAAAAATTGAATGAAGTATAGAACTTAGATTGTGGATGGAAGCAAGCAAGCTAACACAATATCTTTGACATGTTGTGTGAAGTGGTACACTTTTGTAACTTAAATGAACCAAATCCAAATAGTTGTGTTTCTATCATTCAATCGTTGCATAACGTTTGTTAGGCCGAGTCAACTAGGCCTTGACTCGGTCTAGACCCGCCCATTAAAGTTTGACACAATTGTCACCTAGACAAAAAAAAATCTTAACTTGTTGATAACAACCTTCACATACAAGTTTTCAACGGATACATCTATTGGTGAAACTTATTAGTTTTATAGTGTCTCATGCGCTTGCAACTTCTCTAAAAACAAAATTCTATACATACTCATATTTATGATCAACATATATATGTTTATACTTATATATCTTATGTTTTGACTTTATCGTTAGAGTGTTTGTGGGGCTATGGACTAAATCTTGGTTAACATATACTTGTGGTCCTTGTGGAATTTGGAGATTAAATTGAAGATATATTTAAAGTAAAGAATTAAATATTAAATACATATAAAACTAAAAGGGCAGCGTGATTATTCCATATAAAACATTAACGATAAAGATTATAAATGAATTACTAAAATGTTTTACTTAACGAGTTTAAATGTCATTCCTGATAAAATGTTTTCAGATATTCTTATATTTTAGCACTAGGTTAGTACCCTGTGTATTATACGGGTTGAATAAATAAAATATTAAATAATTAGTAATGAAAAATTATTAATTGTAAAATGATATTTTAAAATATGATATTATTGAAACTACGTATGAGAAAGGACTATAATAAGTAATAAAACAATGATATTATTTTCTTTGAACTTTTTTTTAATTCTTTTTATCTGAAAAATTTTTAAAAATTCGTTCTAAATCAAAACGTATTAGAAAAATGTCATTTTATAAAAATTTCTTATTCTAACTTTGAATTTCAATTTTTTATGGTTCAAAAAAATTAATTTCTAAAAACAATGATTTTAAATATTTTTTATTTTTAAAAAAGTTTGATATTTTAAAAAATTACTTATGTTATATAAAAGATTATTTCTTTAAAAATTACATTTACAAAAAGAACTCTTTTTTTAATTTATTAAAAACTATTTTAATCTCAAAAAGAATTAAATAATATAATTAGTAGTTATTAAATAATATAATTAGTAGTTAGTGTAAATATTTAATATGAGAGAGAAGTAGGAAAATTAGGCTTAAAATGTCTAATATTATGACAAGTGACAACTCAAAACTTTTCTTTTATTATAGTAGATAGATTCAACAATTGGGTTGGTCTCATACGCCTTTTATCCTTTTAATGGCAACAATTTATTGTATATATGGCAAGCAATTAACTCTTTAAGGATAAAAAACAAGTGATTGGGTAAGGTTGAGCAAGTGATAACGTTTTTGTTTTATAATTTTGAAGTTGTAACCTCCTATATAAAGTGGAGACGTGAAGCGATCCAACATCTCTTTAGACCCTACGGAAAACAGTAATTAAGTCAAACATCAGGTATTCTCTATTAAAAAGAACAAACAATTTTTAGTATATATTTTTTTTTAAAATAAATCTTTTAATTTACTTCTATCAACCATCCATACCTACTAGTTTAGACTTGAACCTTTAAACTCTTAATTCGATGAGAGTCATCTTCCCACCGACAAAAGAAAAAAAGCAATTAATTAGGTATAAATCATCATATTAGCAATGTCACGATCATCAAACTATCAAATTAGGTATCAAATTAGCAATCACATTAAATGATAGTGAAGCACTAGGTGTCAGTTATTAAATTAGGTATCAAATTAATTTATTAATGAACATATTTGGGTATAAACATTAGTGTATCATCACCGTCGCCTTCTAATAGCAACACCAATCACAAACGAAGATTTAGGTGTAAAATATAAATATATGAGTTCATCCAAATCCATTAAAACAATCATAAAATACAAAATCAAAACTTCAAAAACACAACACAACATATCTCATTAATTAATGAATCATCAACTAGAAAAACTCAACATAATTGAACGAGCCTTGCTAATGGACTAATGATGGTAGCAAAGGCTTTTGGACTGTTGTTATCTTAAAGGAGTAAAATATATAATGTATCTCTCCTGCAATGAAGAGTGATATTATTATGAGTAAATTAGATTGTTGTTAAAAAAAATAACAAATGATGATAGTGTGATTGAAGGTAATCCTATTGATTTTCCAGTTTCCTTCTTACTTTTGTGACTATGGGAGAGGGTGTCAAACATTGGAATGATTTTGATGAGATAAGTTATAGTAAAATTGAATTTTAAGATAAACAATACATGATAAATAAAACGGCTTTATGCATTTTATTTTATTTTTTTCTCGTCATTTCATTATGTCACATCAAAGGCTTGCATAGTTCATGGTTAACAATACTATGTTGACTCATACAAATAAACTTATTAATAACTTGAGCTGATTTATCTTCAGCTCAGTTGTTCGTATAAACATCTAAGCCAACTTCAAGTTATAATTAATTTAATCATATAAAAACTTAAGCATATTTACTCAACAACTCGGTATATAATAATCATTACAAAATGTTCTAATGATAATACATTGGTAACTTAAGTCTTTAAAAAACCCGAGTTTAAATTCAAATCTTTATTAGTGAACAGTATTAGAGAACCATCAGAATAATAAAAGTAAGAGGAAGTTATCATATTCTTATTTTAGTTGTTTTATCTATTTCATTGTCAGGGTGTAGCATATTTTTTATTATTATTTTTTTATAAACAACAAAAGTAATTTTTTTTAAAACGACAAATCTATTCTATTTCTACATTACACTAAGTTACATCGTTGTTTAGTTTTGAACTCAAAATCTTTCCTTTAAAACACAAAGCTTCTGCGAAAATAACTTGTTTGGAAAACTTTATACAAAACATGAACGTCGGACCTCCATCCACGTGTTCGAATATTGTGTGTCCGTGAAAGATAAAACAATTGTCGAAATCGAAACTCGAAAAAGATAGGGGCCAAAGCTTCTGCCACGTCAGCACAGATGACGACAAACTACCGGCAAGAGAGCGTGTATTACGTGGACGGTGGAGGATAAAGAAGCCACCTAACAAAAGTAATGGCCCCTACAGCGCGTGTCTTTCAAACCCAACTCAGTGCGCGTGGTTAAACGTCGTGTTATGGAGTTTCTTATCTAACTGTACACGTGTGTGGTAGTGTAGCAAACACCAATTAAAAAAGAAATCACATCATTATCATTAATTGAAAATGATATAAACATTTTTCTAAACGGGCTAATATCTAAACACCCTTAATTATAAATCAACAATATGATAATTTTATATGGATCGTATAACATTATAAGCGTCGTATGATTTTATATGAGCTGTATAACTCAGCTGACAACAGTTTAAATTTTCACTTGTATTCAGTGTCAAATAGATCATATGTATCGTATAGGGGTCGTATAGAGATATACAGGTCATATAAGCCTCTGACAACCCCCATTGAATTTCATACATTTTTAGCCATGTACGGAGCTATACGAGACGTATAGAGTGATGTCGATTTATAATAGTGAGTGTATTAATATTATAAAATTTCTTTTGATATTTTTTATTACTAGAAATGTGCCCGCGCGATGCGGCTCGTGCGACACTTTTTATTATGATACTCGTCTCTGGTTAGTTTTATATTAAAAAACTGAATTCCTTCTTTTAAGCATATTGTAACAAACATGGAAAAAATTATATATAATTAAATATACAAGAGTCTAAGTGTAAATAAGTTTAAAGTTTCACTTTTTTAATAGCGTTAGAAAGACATAATTACCCTTGTTAAATTGATTTTTTAGGTTATACTTTGTGTTTAAAATTTACAAATTTCTTAACTTTGACCGGAATTCTTCTTTCGTATATTATAATATAGTATAGATAAGTGTTTTTAGAAAATAGAGTCACATCCTGGAAACAAGCGCCAGGTCGAACAAGTCGTTATATACTCGAGTATTACATTTTTTGTTGTAATCGTGGCAGCTAACTTGTGGTTACCAATGCTAAAAATATGTAAATAAACTAACCATAAGAATAAATATTTTAGTTGTTTTCTATTTTTAATAATTACGTGTTAACTGAACATGTTATATGCATAAATAAGATTTACGTATAAAGAGGAATACATCCAATAATCATAAACGTGTATGGGAGAGAGCTATTAATCTTAATTATCTTATTGAACCAAAATATTAAAAGTACACCAACGAGACTCATAAGTTATAAAACTCGTAAATGGTATGAAAGATACGATTAAAACAAAAATACAATAGATGAATTTTTTTTCATACTAAAATATTTTCTTAGACTCTAGCTTTGAATAAATAAAATGTTACTTATGATCTATGTTATTGTTTTACCTTAAACCTTTATATTATGTCTTACACCGTTGAATAAATAAAAATTTACCATCACAATCAGTAATTTTTTTTTTGTTTTGACTTTTGTGATTCGAGAGAGGGGAATTCATCGCACACGCTTGGTTGAAATAGTAGGGTCAATCTTGGAGGCTTCAAAATAGTGAAAATACTAATTAATAATATTCATACATACACACACATGTACATACAGACAGGCATACATACATTACATGTATTGTAGATAAGAAGCTATATATTATAGGTTACATATTTACATCCAAATCTACTATGTAACTTGATCATTTGAACCATCACATGCTTATCATGTGTTTTATGTTATTACATCGTATATATAACTACTTGATCAAAACAATTAACCATCAAATGCTTATCCATCTTATCGCGTCATATATCAGTGTAACATGGGATATGTTTTATGTATAATTAATCTGTATGGTTGTATGTGTCAGATATATAATTAGAGTCAAAAGATGAGTGAATTAAACAATTGCATAGCCATCTTATGTATCATATTTAAACTAAAATTATAAATATTCGCGTTTCTCAGTTTAAATCTAGGCTATATTAACCATTCTTTAACGCCACGTACAACAAAATATTAGATACTTAACAAATCAAACTATAACCAAAGAAGTAATCAAACTATCCAAATATACTTCCATTGTTTAGCAAAATTTTCGATTATATACCTAATTAAGTTGGGTATGGTGTGTGCGATTTTGGTATATTGATAACTAGGTTACAATCCCGTGTAATACATGGGTTAAATAATTTTACTGTTACATGATTAATAATATAAAAATTTATGTTTTAAATATTGTGTATTTTACGGTTTGAATAAACCCATGTATTACATATTTGAAAATTTAAAGTTTACATATTTGAAATTTTAATTATGGATAGTTATTAATTAATGAATAACTATTATAGCATTCATAGTTAAGATGAGAAAAACACAAGAAAACCATTTATTAGATAGCCTAGAATGGTGATAAGGGTCCGAATTTATTTTTATTTATTATTATATAAATAAATAACTATCATATAAATGGTCTACTGGTCAGATCACTTAGATGGTTTTTAGTAGACCCAGTTTAATTTTCTTTGGATGCATCTTGTAATGACCAGTTCACAAACAATGATTATAGTGTTAGAGACTTAAATAAATAACATAACTTAAACGTGAGACAGAGAAACTGATTAATAAGTCGATAACAAATTTTCTATAATAAAATTGGGAAAAGTCGATAACCGCAAAAGAACATATCAGGTGACTCACCCGCCTGTCGCTTTAGCTTACTTCTCCCCACGAACAACTTTATAAATATTATCGCTTCTGAGCATTTAACATCATCATTTCTCACATGTTCACCAAATTTCCCACAACCATTGGTCAATAAGAACAGTCATCGCTGAATTATCCGCCCACCCACCTCTCAAATCTCCAAAAAGACGCCTCATTGAGTCATTTCCACCGTAAAACCTCAAAAAACCCTTCAAGATTTCAAGATTTTATGCGATTTGATCATCACCCACCTTCATTATTGATTTCAGTAACTGTCAATCGGTTGCTTTTTGTTCATACCCAAAAGGGTTTTAGTGTACTCAATTATAATAATCAAAAACGTTAAAACCCCCAAACTATCTTTATTGGTTGTTCACCTTTGCACTCCAAGTGTTTGATTAATAGCGTGAGTGGAAAAAAACTCTTTTATTTTGTGAAAGTTATCCATTTGTTGTAGAACAGATGACGATCGAATCGTTTCCGGGGAGTTCTGGGTATATTGATGCTGGTGTTGATAAAAAGATAACATATTTTAGCAACACATATGTGTTGGGTTTGACTGTAGTTGCTGGAATTGGTGGTCTTCTCTTCGGATATGACACGGGTAATTACTTCATCTATATCTTGGATCTTGTGTATATACGTCTATACTTGTTCATGCTATCATATTTGCAAGATCTGTTGAAGAATTGTTATTTTGATCATGTTATATTTGGGCAGATCTGTTCTGATATATGTTCACATGAAGATTTCTATGAGTTTGTTTTACATCAATTATATTTTAATAATCTAATTGTGTGAATTGTTTCTGAATTTCTTGACAAGTGTTAAGTCTGTGTATTGTGTTAATGGTGGATGTGGATCCAGAATTTTTTATATTGATTGTCATTAACAAGAAGATTAAGAGGGTGACATAAAGAAACAGTTTTTTTTTTTTTATCTTTTTTATTTTATTTCATTTCACAACTTATTAGGGTCATTTAACCACTTTTCTTTAGGATTTTCTCTCCCTGTAACTTTACATAATGATATTAGTTGATTTTGATGTTATTGTCTTATTGGGTTAGCATCACTTGATAAGAAAGTGGTACTGTGTTAAAGCTTTTTTGATGTAAAACGTGTTGGACTAGTTAACAAAGTTGTTTAGGTTTATACCTAAGAAAGAAATATAGAGTTTTATATAATAAGTTTTGTCTCCAAATAAGAAAATTGTAAAGATTTTAGATGCCTTTGGGTATCTCCTTTGATTAGTATGATTTATGAGGCTTTTGTACGTTAAGTTACCGGGTATTGTTGATCGATTGATTTAAATGTTATTTCGATATCGGCTAGCCTAAGTTTGTGTTAGACTCCCCTGGCCCAGATACATATTTACTAAGCATTTTTCTTCATATATACAAATAGTTATGAGGTCTTCTGTTTCTAATGCTGCAATATATGTTTCAGGTGTCATATCTGGAGCACTTTTGTACATCCGTGATGAATTTGAGGCTGTCGATCAAAGTAGTTTCTTACAGGTATGAATTCGATATTAACCACTTCAGACCTGGGAAGTTTTATTATTTTGGAATGTTTTGATGTGTGTTTTAGAACTTATTATTATATGACAGTGAATAATCACAACCAAATTATGAACTGTGATAAAAACCAGCTGCAGGATATGGTGTTTGATTGTGCTTTTGAAGTTGAAATAGTGAGATAGAGTATTTGGGAAAATATTGTTATTTTAGAAACTAACTAATAACATACATTTTTATATATTATTGAAGTGTTCAAATATTTAATATGACGGTATATCTCTTACCTACTTTAATAGAGTTTTTTAAATTATCTGTTGACCAATTTTTTCCCTAAAACTTTGTTATAAGTTATTCCTATAATCATGTCTTTTTAAGGGTTTTTAACAACGGATAAAGATAAGGATTAAATAAGTAAATATTTCTTAGATAGAGTTTTGCTCCAACATGTATGAAACTAATTATTGACCGGTGAATAATCAAAAGCTAGTTTATCAAAACACTAAAGATTAATTATTACGATTTCAAGTCTTGGTCATCAGATAATCAGTTTGGTAATGTACATCCAATTATCCAACATCCAAACACATCTTTTGTGATTTGTCGATAATCATCCTGTTGTTTAAGTCTTTCTACCCATCCTGATTTATTGTTTTTATTTTCAAAATCAACATTTTAAACATGTTTATAACTTTTAAAGGTCTAACAAACCCTCTTTTCCAAATAAATATTTTATTTTAAATATACAGGAGACGATTGTTAGCATGGCTTTGGTGGGTGCAATGATAGGGGCTGCTGCTGGTGGTTGGATAAATGATGCATACGGGCGTAAACGAGCCACACTTCTTGCTGATGTGGTTTTTGCACTTGGTTCCTTTGTGATGGCTGGTGCACCTGACCCATATGTACTTATATTGGGCCGGTTCTTGGTTGGGTTAGGTGTGGGTGTAGCATCAGTTACTGCACCGATGTATATTGCAGAAGCAGCCCCATCTGAAATACGAGGCGGTCTTGTGAGCACCAATGTTCTTATGATCACTGGTGGACAATTTCTCTCATACCTTGTTAATCTTGCTTTCACTGAGGTTAGATTCTCTTTGCCCTTTCATACTCACTCTCTTGGTTTACCATGAGACAATTTGGTAGAGGTGGTGATTTCAACACGTTTAATTGAATTTTCGCTCCTTCATTTGTGAAAAGTTTTACTTTCATGCCTCTTGATCAGAGAGAACATTACTCATATCCAACATCAAAAATTTGGATCTTTGGTTTCCTTTCTTGGCACTTTTCCCTATTTGCCATCATAATTAACACATTAATTCATCAAAAAAATTAAAAATTGGACAAAAAAGTGTTCGTGGGTCAACCCAACACCTGACCTATTTCAAGATGATTCGCCCATCTTTCCACCTCTACGATTTTGTTTTCACAATACAAAGTTCTCCAGATCTATGATATGTTCATGCTGCACTAATCTTCAGATGTATCGTTTTATAACTTGTAAAACTTTAAGAATGAATCATATACTTCTATCAGAAAGAAGTTAATGCATCATATTGTTATGCTAAAATAAGACCTCCCTCTAGGAAGTAGGTCATTTAGAATTTTAAATACATACCTACAATTTTTTTTTCTTGTAGTTGTTTTAATGTCACCTTTTGAATCGTATGATGAAGTATTACTACACTTTAGGAGTAATATAAGCCATAAGGACTAGTAAAATGCAAATGATTGAGAATATTCATTTATTCTACTCTTCAAATTAAAGCATATGCTTGTTCTTCTACTCATGATTTGCAGAATACCTAAACTAGTATTTTTTTAAAATATCTTTTTCAATCTTGTGAAAGGTAAGATTGCAAATCATAAAATATAGTTTTAGTATGATACTTTTTGTGATCACATCGAAATGTAGTGTACAAATATGCACTTAACTGTGTTTTGACAAACATGAAAGATTCTGGTTGTGCAGCTTCAACTTTCAAGGAAGCAGCTTCAAGGTTGAGTTAGGGGCCGCTTAATAAGTTGGCTTGAAGAGGCAAAATCACTTGTTTATTTCCTGCCTGATAATATTTGCAATCAAATGTCTCCCTTTAATCCCAAAATGAATTTCAACATAATTAAATTAAAGTGTTTACTTGTTTACTATTTAATCCAAGTAGGAGAATTTTGTGGACTACAAGCAATGCTATTGATAATTTTCTGATAGTTAGTGATTCAAGATTAAAACTTTGCCAAAAAAAGTGAAATGGAAAATGAAGCTTTTATTTTGAGATGAAGGGAGTATTATTTTACTAATTAATATTGAACAAAAGGATTTTGGAATATGAAATTATAACATGAGTTTCCTGGTACATCTTTCTTTCTCCTATAAAGGCAGCCTGCATGGAATACTAATTTGCTGCATGATCTTTGGCTTACCCTGTAATGGAGGTGGTTTTTCATGCATCGCCAATCTGTATATTATATTTACTGGTTATAATATTTTTTAGAGCACCAATATGCATTTTCCACAATATTTCTGTAATATATTTTTTTTATTATGTTAATTGATCACATCACTTGATATCTTCCACAAATAACATGATACATTTTAGATCATATTTTTCAGTAATTTTTTTATTATCATATGACTTCATATCTTCCACAAGCAGTATGATGATGCATTCTATATAATATATTTCGATCTTATTCCTTAAATGCTTCGGAAACAGGTTCCTGGGACATGGAGATGGATGCTTGGAGTAGCTGCTGTCCCAGCGATTATTCAGTTTCTATTGATGTTATTGTTGCCCGAGTCTCCACGCTGGCTTTACATGAAGGTAAAGATTGAACTTGCATCCAAACTCACGTCTTTCTATTCTTTCCCATTTTAGCAATTAACGTAAAATAGAAATCAACTTACAATATATTATCCATTTTAGCAATCAACCTCATTTTACTTGATTTTACAATTGATAATATGGCACTGATTATGCAATGCTAGACACCACATGCAAAAAATGATTATGTGAGTAATTACAACATAAATTTATTTACAAGCATAAAAAATGATCTTTTTCTTAATAACTTATATCTAAAATCTATTATGAAGGACCACATCAGATGTCAAGTGGCATGTGGAAAATTCATATACACTAAAATGATAAATAAGATTCCAAGTGAGTGAATCTTAAAGAAATCAGCCAAAAAAATGAGTTGTTACTGGTTCAATATGTTATTGGTTGCTACAATGAGTAACAAAATTCATCTTGAAGTTACTGAAATCAATAATAAAGTGCGAGTTGGTTTCTATTTTGCGCCTAATTTTAAAGTTAGTTGCTAAAATCAGGAAAAAGTGCAAAATTGATATTTACCCCTATATTATTTCATATGCAATGGTGTTTTTTATTCTATTATGTTATGTAGAAGAGCAAATCTGAGGCCATTGTTGTGCTGTCAAAAATTTATGATCCGTTTCGGTTGGAAGACGAACTTGATCAGCTTGCTTCTGCTTTAGAGGAAGAAAACCAGAGAAAGAATGCCATCAGTTACTTGGATGTTTTCAGAATCAAAGAAATCAGACTTGCATTTTTTGCTGGAGCCGGTCTTCAGGTACGTAGGCTGCCCGACGGGTCAAAACGGGCTGGTTCAAAACGGACTATGCTTTGGCACATGTAGAAACAGGCCCAATTGGGCTGATCTGAAATTCTTTTTATTATTCTAAAACCACCACTTGTCGATTTGCAGGCATTTCAACAGTTCACTGGGATCAACACTGTAATGTACTACAGTCCAACCATAGTCCAAATGGCTGGTTTCAGTTCAAACCAATTAGCACTTTTACTATCCCTAATAGTGGCATTAATGAATGCCGCGGGTACCATCGTCGGCATCCACCTCATCGACCATTCGGGCCGCCGTAAACTAGCCCTAAGCAGCTTACTTGGAGTCATTTTCTCTCTAATCCTCCTCTCAGCTGCATTCTTCCTTGAATCATCAGGTTTTACTAATATGGGCTGGATCGCGGTTCTTGGGCTAACCCTTTATATCTCATTCTTCGCCCCTGGTATGGGCCCGGTCCCATGGACCGTGAACTCTGAGATATATCCAGAATCATACAGGGGAACTTGTAGCGGAATGTCAGCTACTGTGAACTGGGTTTCAAATTTGATTGTAGCTCAAAGCTTCCTTTCGGTTGCTGATGCTGTCGGGACCGACTGGACCTTTTTGATTCTGGCGGTTATCGCGGTTGCAGCATTTGTGTTCGTGTATATGTTCGTGCCCGAGACCAAAGGGTTGACCTTTGATGAGGTTGAGAAGATTTGGAAGGAGAGAGCTTGGGGTACTAACCAAGGGTCAGAATCCCTTCTTGAAAAGGGGGTCGAGTCGTGATGTGTGAGGTGTGGCCGTGGTGCATCGTGGGTTTGCCAGCCGAGGTCGTGTGTAGCCGATTTTAATGGCTAAAGCCGGAACCCGGTTTGTAGCTATATATTTGCTTGAAAAAGGTGTATAGGTGCGTTTATGCTTTAAGTACTTGAATATAAGATATTGTTGCTTAGTTTCTTATGGATTTTAGTTGTTTTGAGGTTTGTACAAAGGCGCAGCAAGATTAGTGCCAAATTTAATAAAAGAATTGGAGTTGAATTTATCGATCCAGTACGGAGTCAATATTCTAAGTAGAATACCATAAGAACTACATGAATAATCATATCGGATGCATAAGACGGTTAAATTAGTCTTTCTGTCTCTTGTATTGCATCATTACATGAAATTCATGTACGAGCGCTTATGTGATTTTATTTGCTATTTAAAAGTAGTTCCGCAAAGACTACTGCCTTTAATTAGAGAAAAATGCTAAATGTCTCTGGTGCGAGTTAAAACTAGTTTATGTTTATTATTATTAGAGTTAATTACATAAATGGTCCATGTGGCTTATCTAAAATAACAAGTTTGTGTACTAAAGGTTTTTTGTAACAGGTTAGGGTATTGTGTTTTAAATTTTGTAACAAGTTAAGGTATTAAGACTAACTGACGTTAGTTCTCCTGTTAAATCTAAAGGCATATGAATCTAATTGTGGTGTTTCTCAGAAATTTGAGAGGGAAGTGAAGGAGAAGACGATGAGGGTGGTTGGGGTTGGATTTTTTTTTTTTTTTTTTATATTCAATAGTTAATTACACAAATAGTCCTTGAATTAAAGGAGAGAAATAAAATTACAAAAGTGGTCCCTGAATGAGTATTTTAATCATTTCATTTAAATTTAACAGAAAAACTAACGTCTGTTAGTCTTAATACTTTAACTTGTTACAAAAATTAAAACACAATACCCCAGTCAGTTACAAAAAACATTTAGTACCCAAACCTGTTATTTTAGATAAACGATAGGGACGATTTATGTAATTAACTCTTATTATTATTATTATTATTTTTATTTAGGTGAATATAAAGTTAAACTAATATTAAGTCGGTATATAATTTTTTTTCTTTCTTTGCAACATCAAAACTCGCTTCTTAATATATATTTGTATCCATTATGGGATTTGAATCCTCAAACTCTCACTGAGAAATATTTTGCAGACACCTTGATGACACTAACAAAACAAACACTTGATTGGTTGATTGCAAGCATAGTTTTTAGGTGCAAAATACGTTAAATTACTAAAAACATCAACATGTGGTTACTGATTTTGTTTTGTTGAGTTGTTCAAAAATTAACATTTAGTTGTCATATTTGAGATGATCAATAAGTTGATACGTAAAAATCCTAATGATGTATATTTAAAGGTTTGTCTTATTTGGTTAGGTATAATTAGGTGTAAGAATCCTAACAAATCTAAAAGAGATGGATGATTAGCATTTTTGTTTTTCAAAATCATTTAACCATGTGTAGTGTGGCGTGAGAGAGGAGGGTGTGAGTATCAAGTCACCCGGTCATGAAATGAACACTGCCCTCCTTGGACGTGAGAGAGCTGTTTGTGAGTAGGCTCTTTGCGTGAGGACTCAAATGTGTTTTTTTTTTTGCCACTCAAATAAAGACACTCACATAATTAATATATGAAAATTAGATCAGACTTATTAAAACATTACACACCGTTAAATGAAGACACCCACATAAATAATTAAGTCATTAAGTCATATGTAATGCGGTGTGAGAGAGTAGGGTGTGAATGCCACGTCATCGAAATGAACACTGCTTTTTTTAGACGTGAGAGGGTTGTTTGTGAGTAGGCTCATGGCATGTAGGCTCAGATGTGTTTTTTTAGGCCAATTAAATGAAGACACCCACATAAATAATAAATAAAAATTTGGATTCTACTTATTAAATCATTACACACCTTTAGCTATATTGAATGGTGAAACCAAGTTCTACTTATGTGACGTCTACATAACCATTTTATGTTCATATTCATTAAATTATTACATATTCATTAAATTATTACACATAGTCTTCGCTACATAAATTGTATGTTACTTTCACATGACGTTTTAGTTCGATTGTTGGAATGGGACGCCTCATTGATTTGGTTCATATGGGTTGGATCGTCATTGAATGAACCAACCTGTTTTTTTTTTCTTTTTTTTTGTTTTGCAATTGAATCACTTTTGTGTTTTGAAAGGGCAAACAAGGATCAAGAATTTCGTAGGTTTAAATTGATAAAAGATGAAATGGTTGAAACTTCTCAAAAAAGATGGCTTAAAGTTACATAGACTTCATGTTTTGAACCTGGGACCTATGATACAAACTAAAATCAATTACCAACTTTCTTTCATCATAGTTGTGATATATAATTATATACATGTATAAGTTAGTAAACAAATGTCTATATATTCATATACCTTTAATTTTCTATCTTTTATTTAATTTTGATGTAACTGCATTATATTCTTTTATATTTATATATTTTTGTAATCATTAAATTAATTAGCATTTAACATGTAATTTATTTCCTGAGACTAGTCCAACTAGTAAACCAGTGGAGCAACTAGTTTGATGACAAATCTCGTTCTCAAAGCATTGTCTTCTATCACAACATGAATACAGACTCTAACCGATAAACAGTGACCCTTGCTCGACTATAGTCTCTTTCACTAGACCTAACATGCAAACCGAAACCAAACCATGATATCCAACCAAATCTAAATCGATAATTAGCTAGCTACCAACTACCAAAGGAGTATCAAATGGTTTGTAATGGTGATTGGTGCAATGAATATGTGGTTTGGTGTAGTGGGGACGTAGGGAAAAACATGGTTCACCCAAATGGTTATGACCGGTGTTTGATGGTGACCCTCAACGTGGTGTGTTGGATCTTTCATTGTCTCTTCTTCTTTGTAGCCCCCACCCATTTTCTATGGTCTCTTGTATAGTCGATTACTATCACCATGCCTTTTCTTCTTACTTCTATATCAAACAAACACAACTATTATAAATTTATTTTATTTGTTTTATTCATGATATATTAAATAAATGTAGTTTTCAAGAATTTATCATTTATCAAATGATTGATGTTCATTTTTGAAAAATATATATATAAGTTTTTTAAAATATATGTTAATTAATTTTTTAAGTAAGTTGCGTAATCTACTTTTATTAATTAACACCATCATCCTGAACAATGCAAGTTCAAACTCTCACCAGTCGTTAAGAATAATATATTATTCATTACCAAGATGCAACATTTTTACACGTGTTCTCTAGAGTGAAAGGATGAGGACCACCACCCGCCTCGGACAAAAAAGGTAAAGGTTATTTGACACGAGTTTGATAAATCAAGGAAGCGTACTTGGAATCTTAAAAGAGGGATCCAGTGTGATTGAACTAGGAGTTTTCTCTAGCGTGATGGAGCGGGAACCCTATACAAAATAGAATAAAAATTCTTATTTACAATAATGTTGGATTTATTATGTAAAAGAGATCTTGTGTAGTCAACATATAAAATGATAGCAAGTGTAAAAAGATAGCAACGTGTGTTTTACATCAATGATAACCATATTTGCCCCCAGAAGGTAATATGAGCTTTCATTAACGTAACAGAACACAATTTCACTAGATTGTCTTAACAAATTTGAGAATATGATAATTCCGATCAGGTTTTGTGATCACTGTGTATTTGGTAGAGATTTAAATTATTTCATGACCTTCATCCAATCATGCATACGATATAAGCTATAAATTAAGTCCACATAATGTGACTCATTCGTGAATTTTGCTACATCTATTGCGACGATAATAATAATATGGTTAAGTAGATAAAAGAAACGTACAAAATTGTGGATACTCGGTTCTGGGTCAAAACATAGACAAAAAACAGTTATATAATGGGCAACGATGCCATTTAGCCGATACAGTTTCATTCTTCATGATATCAACATGTTACCGTTAGTCGATATAACATATACTACTAAAAACGTATCCTACTTTGAATACAATTTTATTTTTAACAAAATTTATACTGGCTGATTTCTTCTTTTGAAATATTTTTTAATACTTACGAACCAATGTCATTGGATAAAAAATCAAATTAACAAAAAAAGAAATAATGAGCTAAAATCGTATATTATATATTACAAAAGATAAACTTAAAACTTTACAAAGTTAAGGGGTAAAGATGAAAAGAAACTTGAAGGGTAAAATATAAAAATGCTAGAACTTGAGTTATAATATTTAGAAACATACATGATATATACATGCATATAACACATGCATACATGATATAATATTAATATATGGTGTCAGGATCAGTCCATTATGTGATGAGCTGTCATAATGGACCACTTCAAATGACCCGACCCGACCCGGTTATAAAAGGTAAAATATGACACGTATCTCTTAAACCGACAGGTAACCTATGTTGGCTCACTTATTATATTTTACTAAATTCAACTTTCAGGTGTGAAAAAAGCCCCATATTCGGCGGTTGATCCCTTTTCTTTATTAAAATTCAAAAGGAATATTCCTTTTTATGCCATTTTATTAAAATATAACACTTTCTTGGTTTATCACATAATCTTTTCATACAACATTAAGATTTAAACTTTCAGTTTTGTTCACAAGATTATTATAATTTTTACTTGTTGGTTTTAGTATAGGTTTTAATATCATTAAATGTATAATTTCATTTATTTCTTAGTCTCACTTAATACAATATTTTTTAATGACATTCTAATTCCACCACTATTCACTGCGGCTCTTGAAACCATTCAGAAAGCGTGAGAAAGTTTCACTAAAAGGGTTGGGAACAACAACCGGATGACAAAGATCACTAATTAAAATTTTAAAATCATCAAAATCACCAACAAAAAAATAAAACAAAATCGGATTTAGGGTTTAAGAGAATGTATACATATCATATTACGAATTGTATTTAATGAAATATATGAAAATGAGTAAATATAAGATTCTACCTCTTATTAATGATTATATTTATTATGGTTTTTAGTTGTATGAAAATATGAAATATTATCTTATGTAACCTTTAAAACGAACATATCGGTTTTTTCTTTTATTAAATTACAAGATAACCAATTAGATGTGACACCAAGTAAGGCAAAGCTTGGTATAACATAGAATAATTCATGATAAATAAGTTAATAACAATTATTTAGAAAACTAAACATAAAACATTACTTTTGTTCGGTACATTTCATTATGGAGATAATTTGTCCTAAATATTGTAACTCGAGCAATGTAGCACTTAAGTACTATTGAAAAAATTAAGTCTTCGGTGTTCTCTTATATTCAATGTCATTCTCGATACTCGACTTGTTACTTTCATGTATTTCCGCTTTAATAGGGGTGCGACACATATTTATACTATAATGGACTCCTAAGATGCACAGTTTAGCACACTAAGTTGTAACTCACTAAATCTTTAAGAGATTACTTATCGTGGATTGCTTCTATCTACACATGTATAAGTGGAAAAAAAATTATCTCATCCACATTCAATAGGTCAAAACATGTTTTAGGTGAGATGTTCCTTAAAATCTTGGAGAACTCCATAAAATTACACGTATCTATTTAAATGTGAAGAACTTGTTGGTTATTTTAATGACTCAAATTCCTAACCGGTTCGACCCAAATGCTAACACTTTTAAGAATATATGGTTTTAAGCCAATAATTTATATCCCAAATTCTAAAAAGTTTCAAACATTCATACTAACATCAAGGATATAATCAACACTTCTTTTTCCACAAAAAATCTTGAAAGTTTGTAACTTTTAACCATTTTCCCTAATGGAATGGAGAATCGAGTTCCCATATATAAAAGATTATTATTCTCATGATCTTGTGGTGGAATCAAATTCCATGTATATATAAAAGAGAACCCTAAGGGAGTTGTTAATGTATCCTCCATTAAAGCAAGCAAAAAAGAACTTGATAAAGCCAAAATGGAGCATCAAGCCCCAAGCAGAAGACACTCATCAACAGAAAGATTGGTAGTTATAACCTTGGGACTCATATGTGTAATCTCGCCACTATTTATCGATAAAAGTTTACAAACGACTGAAGAGTTGGAGCTTGAGGAGGCCCCGTTTCTTAGCATCCCCACTTATTTGGTTCTAGTTCTGTTGATCTTGATCATTGTTACAATCGTCTCGTGTTGTTTGGATCAAAGCCTTACAAGGTTTGATCCGTATTGGATATATCGAGCCGGAGGTTCTTCAGGTGGGATCATTGCTCTTTTAGTAGTTCTTACCTTCATTCTAAAGTGTAAAGCCGTTTAGGGTTGGATTCAAGGAATGTATCATTTTTTTCCAAAGAAACTTGTGTTGATTTGGATCAACATTCAAGATAATGCAATGAATTACACAAGCACATACCGTATGGTAACTGATCTAGAAATTTTTATGGTTCGAAAATGTTTGATCAATCATATCTAACAATGAGCATTCCAGGAAAACATGAAAGGATGTCTTTTTCGAGCCCAATAAATTCTACATAATGTAACTATATTTTAAAAGCGAACTTAAAAAGCCTTTAAACTTAATATATAACTATCTAATGCACGCATGTCTCTTTTTCCCTTTTTATCTTTTTCATTATTTTATTAAATTTGTCTTTTTCTTGTTGCATATTTTATTATTATAATTACTTTTGAATTTACTTTGTTTTTTCTAGATACTTCTAAAAGATGATGTTTTATAAAATTTTGTATGTATCAGTGTGACGTGTTTATTTCTATCTACGTTTTGATATAGACGTTACCGCAAACGGTTTTGCGGCATAATAATGTACAAGTTAACAAAGCACATACGTCCAAGTTTTCAAAGTTGTTTTAAGGTTTTGAGTTTTTCGTATTTTTTCATTTGTTTTCCTCTTATAACTTTTGACATACGATATTTATTTTTAAATTTCGAGTTTTACGTTGCGATATAGCAATTTTTATGTACGTTATAATGTCAATTTTTGTAACATCATTTTTAAACCGACCAATGGTTCTAAGCAATTGTTTAAACCATTCAACGGTCATCTTCAAATATACCGTTGCAAGGTGTTTTTTTTTGTTTATCTACGTTACCTGTCCCAACGTGGTCCGTATGGACACTAACTTGACTTTTTTTATTTTTTGGTTAAACACAATTCTTTCGTTGAAAGAAACTAATAATGCCTTTGGTCTAGTAGTACAACAACTCCATTCGTATATACAATTTACTTCCATTGTGTGATGTGGCTGATTTTATCAACGTTCTAACGTTAATATTTAACATTATCCTTTTTCATATTAAGTTTCAAATATTATCAATGGCATTGCCATAATGCAAGAGTTTGTGATGATTTCTTTTTTTTATATTTTTATTACCTTCAATGCCCTTTGCAACAACATTTTCTCATTAATTTTTTTTCACGATTTTGTTTTCCTGCTACAACATGAGGGCTTTACCGGTTAAATATATAACCAAAGGTTGGAAATCAAATTTGACTAAATTTAATGAAAATAAACAAACTTAAAATTTTATTGGTGAAATAACAATATCAAGTGGAAAAAACAGGGACAGCACAAGTTTGCTGGCATGGCAGTGGGCCTTAGATCTTTTATTTCCATTATTACGTATTTTTCAATTATAAAACTCAATATATATATATATGTTGAAATAATAAAATGATTAGTTAATACTACAAATATTATATGTTTATAATATGTAAGTCCAAGATTTGTTTGATGCTATATATTTTCCCTTGGATATTGGATCAAAAAGATTCCACAATCAATAATGCATATAAAAGATAAAATAAAATATTAGTCCAATCATTTTTAGTTTTTGGTTTAGCAGGTGAGCCGAAAAGTTTCTTTTGGCAGAGGTATATTTAATATATAGAAAACCATAAGTACTTTTAATTTTTTTTAAACGACCATTAAATTCCTTCCACCCAATATGTCTAATGTAAGTTTAAACTCTTAACCTTAAAAAATTATTTATTACATGCACATATACCATAAGATTAAATGTTTTTTCATTATAAATACGTTATTATTGATTATATATAAATTTTAGCGATTATATCACGTCAATTGTATTTTCCATAGTGATGAAAACTATGGAATAAAATTCATCAGTTTTAATTTTAGAAATTATGAAAATTACAGTCAAACTACAATTTCCGACTCACAAATGGTAAAAGAAATCTATGTATTAAATTTGTTTTCAAGGACACCTTTTTATATTCACAAATATTGTATTTTCTTTCGAGAAGGTCAATTCATCATCCAAGAAATGGGCTATATCTTATATATATTATTAAACCTTATTTCGGTTTGTAAATAGAAGTTTAAGAGTTTCTAAAATAAACCAAAAAACTATCTTTAATTGCAAAGAGGACATGTCTAATTGTGTTATAAAGTAAAAGATGCTTCACCAAATTGAGGGAGACCCTTTATGTCTCCGGCTACTCGAGGGCGGCGGCGCCACCCATGACCGGCCATTCCTTCGATTTCTAATTTTCATATACGTTTCGAGTCGGTCTACGTTTCATTGTAAATTTTTTTAGAGTCGGATCAAATATAATACGTTTAATTCGACGGCATAAATTCGAATTACTTTATGTTTTAACGTAAAGTTAGTTCGGAAACGAGTCGAGTCAATTATAGTTTATACTTTATCACGCTACATATGCAGCCGCCGCAACGGACGACAGGTAAAAATACTAGTTATATATTCAAATGAAATTAGGATAAATCGTAAAGAAGAACCGCAATTTGAAAAAAAAATTATTTGTGTATTTTATGAGTATGATAGAACAATATCTTTTCTTAATAAAATAATAGATTTATGATTTCTTTTTGAGTAAAAAACCGTCTAAAGAAAAGCTCCCCCGCCTTCTTTCTAACAACAAAGAAAATGATATCTCGAACCTTCTTATATACAAAGAAGAGGTTATAGATTCATACACCGTGTATAAATCTGACAAAAGGTAAATTGTCGTTTACAAAAAGATAAACTGTCGTTTACAAAATAAACAGCTGTTTACAGTGTGTGTAAACGACAATTTGCTAATTAATAAACTGTAGTTTAAATGGGTGGTGTATGTAACATAGAACCCATAAAAAAACACACCAGGCTTCCGACTACATCCCATATAATAAACTTACATATCACTTGATATTCGACTTATAAGCCTTTCATTACTAATTGTTCGTCGTCAAGGAATACATCTAGAAATAGGTTCGGTCGAACCAAGATAATAATAATAAATTGAATGTTAGCTAAAAATTATTCAAACGAGTAGGTATCACTCTCTTGACTAAATTGATGTCAACTAACTCCTTTTAATCGTGTATTTATTACTCTTTCCGCGTTGATTTGAAACGGTCAAGATACTCTAATTTAATTGTTTTACCACGAAACAATATTAATTTTCGCATATTAATCATGCCTATTTTTTTTTTTTTAACAACGAGTTAATTGTTAGTAAGTTAGTAACACCCAGTTAGTAAATACGCTCATATCAGGAATTGAACCTATGACCTCCAAAAAAAGCAAAAGTTTCTCACATCCCCCTTGAACCATTAGACCAAGGGATTATTGGCGTTAATCATGCCTAGTAATAGAGAAAAAACATCTATTTAGGTTTAATGACTTAGATTCAAATCATATGAAAGTAAAAGAAATTCATAGTTCTAAAGAAATTGTTATTCTAGAACATCACATCTTATAAATTATTCATGGTAGGAGTTGATTAACATGTGTTAAAATTGAAATCATAACCATAACCAAACTCACTAAATCTCATATATAGTGATGTTATTGATAGGGTTTGAGGAGAATGAGATGTAAACAGACTTTACCTCTATATCAAGAGATAAAGTCTTAGATAGGTTGCTTTTAACGAGACCTCAAACTTCAACGAAGACAATAGGATCAAAGCACACAGTAAGAACATAATATAATGATCGAAAGACAATTAACAAATTAAAATTAAAACCAAGTGATTTATTAATCATTATTAAATTATTAAAGTAGATTGAATAGAAATGTAAACTTTTTTCTAGAGTGACGAATCGCAAACTTATTTACTTTTACTCGTAAACTAGATCAACTCCTAATCTATACCATGACAGGATTTAAAATTAAATCTTTCTTAAAAAGTTTTTAACTTTTACCATTATATTAAAAGATAAATGACATGTAAGAATGTAATCTATTACAAGAAAAGAATATTTATATGAAAGCTATGTTATCTTAAAACAAAGGGTTACTCGCTCACGTATTTGAATTGTCTAATTATTTTGTTTGTTTTTTTATCCATATTAAATGAATTTAGAGTAAAAAACTTATAGGAACACGATTTTTATAAGTCAAATGTACACATCAAATCACTATCTCCTAGTTACACGCGAAAATAACGTTCTCGAATCAAATGCTATTTTCTTATCTGTGACTTGTAACTATAGAACTCTTTTTTATAAATATTTTATCACTTTGTAATACTTACTAAACATTTTTTTCTCTTTCTGAAACGGACTTATTATGTTATGTAATATATAACACTTACTAATAAAGATTTCTTTTGCTTAGAGCATTCAAGTAAGATTTCTCATCCTAATCATCATAATTACAGTAAAATTATTATTTTAAATCTTTTATTTTTAATTAAATAATAATTTTTATGCATTTATTATTATCTTTTTTTTTCAATCACAACTACTTTCAAAAAATATAAAAAAAATTATAGTTGTGAACAATGTCATCTCAAATATACAGACTAAAAATAATATTTTTTTTTCATTCACTCACAACTATTTTTTAATACAGAGAACACACTTATAATAAATAAGTACATATCATAAAAATAACATACTTTCAGTTTTTTCCTACAAAATTCTCTTAACAAAAATTTAAACGTTAAAGTCCCTTCACAAGTTAATTTGAATAAAATTGTGAAATAACTTATGATAGCTTATTTATTGCTTATGTGGCATACATGTAAACTCTATTTTGCTAACATGGACAATCTATGTGTCGAACATAGATATGTAAGCAAATTATGTAGACATTTATTTTATTTTTGTTTTGTAGTATGGTTATTGTTATTTTTTTGAATTCTTTGTGATTGAAAGTAACGTTTTGTAACAAATTATAAGACAAGAATACAATCAAAAGAATATTAGTTTTACTAATTTAAATAGTCATACAATTCTTAATCAAGAAAAAGAGTAAAACATAAAAATGTCATTACTTTTTAATCGATAAGGCGGTTCGAATACTTGGTTTTCTACACTTTAAAATCCACATAAATTTTTTTAAGCCACCTAAGATAAAAATAAATCCATTTAAGCAAAATAACCGGTGCAACCGGTTCCAGGTTGGTTCCCCAAAATAATTCACGATTTTGTTCGAAATTTATATGTACATGGACTTTAACGTGTATAAAATTGTTAAGTGACTTTTATAAGTAAAAACTAAAAATACATTAGTTGTTTATGTTATTCGGGTAAACAAATAAAAGATTTTTCAAGGACCAATTTTGAGCAAAACTTACACCATAGGGGGTGTTTATAAAAATACCGATTTACACATCCGTTTCGTTATGACACATACATCATACATAACATGCATACATACATCATACATCATAACAACATGCTCAAAAGTCTTTAAAAACCGACTCTTTCCTCTCACATAACTATTATACACCCCAAATCAAAAGATTTACAGAAAACAACAGGGGAATTAACATTCAACATTCAGCATTCAACATTCAACAATGGGTAGCTGTTCATACGAATCAATTTCATCAATTTCCGAAAGAATCTTCACCGAAGAACAATACCCAGATCTCGAATCTTCAAACGAAACATCAATCGATTCAATTGATGAAGTAAATCGATCTGGGTTTCTCAATTCACGGTCGAAAAACAGCTTCCGTAGGAAGAAAAATCAAGTCTTTCTTGAAGGGTATGTGGAGGCATCAGATGATGATGATCTTGTTAGGGCTAAGAGTTTAACCGATGAAGATCTTGATGAACTCAAAGGGTGTTTCGATTTAGGGTTTGGGTTTAGCTATGATGAGATTCCGGAGCTCTGTAACACTTTACCGGCGCTTGAATTGTGTTATTCGATGAGTCAGAAGTTTCTTGATGAGCAGCAGAAGTCCCCGGAGATGTCTCCGGAGACTGAGGCGCCGGAGTCGGTGAATGATTCAGCGTCACCGACTCCGGCGCCGATTGCTAACTGGAAGATCTCCAGCCCTGGTGAGTGTTGTTTGAATTATTACATCAAGTAATTACAGCGATACAACTTGTAAACTGCAGTATAAACTGTCTGATCAGTGCAGCAGTTTACAGGCTGTAATCTGCTGTGTTAATTGTCTAATAAGCCGTTACAGCCTGTAAACTGCCGTATAAAATGTCTAATCAGTGACGTAAAAGTTGGTGCTTTAAACTATAGTTTAAACTGTATAATCAGTGGTGTATGAATCTAGACGCTGATTGCAATTTGGTCATTGTGATCTATAGGCTCATGTAAATACCCTAAATCTTTATGAAATGTACAAGGTCTGATTTTTATTTTTGATTGGATTTGATTATTGTAGGTGATCATCCTGAGGAAGTGAAAGCAAGACTCAAGTATTGGGCACAAGCAGTAGCTTGCACAGTTAAACTATGCAACTAACAAGCTTAAAGTTTGAATCTTTATCATCAATCTTGGAGAATTAGGAGGAGATCCGGCGGTGGTTGCCACCGGTGGCGGTTGCTATGGCGTGGCGGTGGCGAACGAGGGAGGTGGATGATATTCAAGTTCTTGATCTGGAGATGGATAATCGGGTCGATTTTCGTCGATGAGGGGTTGGGGTTTGAATGTTGAAGAGAAGAAAGTGTAATTGTGATGGTGTGTTTGATTCTCTAATGAGTTTTGACAAACCAAATTGATAGTTGTATGATGAATTCATTTGTAGTTTTGAGTAATAAATTCTTGAATAAAAGTTTCCATCTTGATATCTTTGTGTTTGGTTTTGATAATCTTTCTAGAGTTTGATTTCGTAAAGCCAAAGAATTTCTCATTTTACATTACAAACAACTTGCATTTGAATATTAGTATACATCAAAGATTTGTCACATTGATTGCAAGTTGATTTTGTAGAGAACATGATGGTCAATTGCAAGTTGTTTTTGTAGAGAACATGAAGGTATACCATTGCTTTGATTTTGATAAATTCAAATGTCATATACTTATTAGCACAATTTTATGTAATAGTTAACGGATGGATAATAGTTTCAAAAAGACGAATTTAAACAACGTAGAACACTAGCAACCACAAGTTTACCACGTGCCCAAATTGGGCTGTTGTGATCTAACAATACAAAATAATGCACATAGCACATGGTTGTGTGTAAATTTCAAGTGAACAAATATACCCACACCACATGTGCCCCTATGGCCCTATTGTGAGAGGACTTTGATCAATTAATGTCCTATTTACGATCTAATAAAGCCTCCCTAGAAATGTACTTGATAGATCTATAAATCTACTTATTAATGGTTAAAGATATATGTGGGCTATCATGTCTAGATTTGTGGTTGTAACGAGTATGATGGTAATGTAATTATAGGAAAAAAACAATGTTATGTAGGCGTTAGTAAGTGACACTGTTGTAACACTTTTGATCACAATCACACTCATAGATGAATGAAATAATATAGTGAATGTAGCAAAAGAATTTTATTATTACTATTAGTATAACATAACATAAGGTAAAAATATAATTTCAGACATAGATATTTTATTAATAACCATAACAATAAAAGTGCAAGAGAATTAAACATTTTGTCATATTCCAACAAATAACAACCGTGAACGGGGTACAAATCAAGAACTTATACACCGCGAGCGCAACATTCATGACTCATTCATTAGTCCACTTAAATGATGTGCACGTGGACCGAGTTAAACTTTTCATGGTTTGGGTGAAATGTTTCGTAAGCCCACTAGGTTGATGTAACACCCTAGGAAAATCTTACATCGGTCGTGGACAACAAAGATGCTAGGTTTATAAGGGATGTCATGCCTCTAATATCACCAACGTGTTTTGCGCGTTTTTGTTGTGGGTGAAATGATAATTTCATAGTTAAGCGTACTTTGGTGACAAAAATCCAGGGAGGGGTGACCTCTCTTGGAAATTTTCATTTGGACAACCAAAAGCATATCCGTGATCTACTCGTGGGCAAAACAGACAATATGTATTTTTAATATATAAAGAAAGAAGGTAGAAAATGATGTATATTTTGAGTTGTATTTAAGGGTATTTATATCAGTTTTAAATAAAAAATTATATTTTTAATACAAAATTAAACACTTCAATTTTAATTTACCAACGGTCAATTTTTGAATAAAAACCATCGTGAACATCATCACGAACACCCCCACAACGCCCCCTCTCACGGAGAGGCTGCACGGCGTTCCATTCCCTTCACTGTTACTTTGGTGGCTCACGTTCTTTCCAACGATGACATTACACATGCCCTCATCAAACACGCCATTTAGTTTGTTGACCCGACCCGAATACATTTTAATTAAAAAATTGTGATTTTTATTAAATATTATCATGTGGAATTTAGATTTTCAACTCACATTAGCCATTTGGACTATTTATTTTTAAGTTGTTGTATTTCAGTCCCTTAACATGTTGGACTCTAAAATCCAAATGACCTTTAATCGTTTGACTAGTTCATCTTCGGTAATTGTACAAGCCTCCTTCATCCATTTGCTTGTATCAAGAAAGACTTTTTCATCCGTTTGTTTGTACATGACTATTTTATCCGTTTCTTGCACTAGTGCAAGACTCCTTTATTTGTGTTTGGATGCATCCAAGACTTCTTTATCCAAGTCATGGAACAAATGCAAGACTTCTTCATAAGTTGTATAACTTTATTCATACTTCATACATATTATCTCTATTGTATTTACTATCCGTACTATCACACCCTCAAAATTCAGGTGCGGAGTTTACCACGAAATGTGTGAACAAACTAGGATCTCAGTCATTAGTTTTTCTAAACGACCTCTATATGAGTTTTCAAAACAAACATCAGAGTTATAATTCGAACATTGCAGAACGTAACTTTAAATATTTAAAACCATGTTGTATGAAAGTAAACACGCAAAATACACACCCATAAACCATAGTTTAAATGTAAAAACATAATTAATGTCATGAAACTATTTGTATACTGAAAGACCTGTGATGTGCTCCTATATTCACATGTAAGCTTAGCGATCCGAGAAAGATATACTAAAGTGTCAACACATGCTTTGTGAGTTTATGAGTTTGCAAGTAAACAAAAATAGTTGAGTTGAAGTAGCATAAGTAATGTGTAATGTAACAAATAGCTATAGTGTTTTTCACAATCGAAGCTGAGTGTGTTTGCTTGTTTGCCTTCCGTCACGACTTACCAAGTCGTGACAATGTGTTAGTCGTTTAAGACAATGTTACACCCGCTTGACATCGGGTGTGGCTTGTCAGATGCAGTAGTACTATCCAATATTTCCTGCTAAATTTCTTAATTATCGATCCAAAAGAGTAAGGACTTTCAATGGTATACATACTATGTGCATGCCATACACAATATATAAAAACATATTATTATAATTACGTTTAACTAACGACTAAAAGTAATAAAACAATGGTGCCAACTTTTTAAACTTTTTTTTCAAAAATCAAATCACATTTTGTTTCAAAATAAACCGTTTTAATAAAATATCATTTTTAATATTTTCTTTATTATAACTCCTAATTTTAATTAGCTTTGGCTTATAAAAATTTTATTTTTTAAAGACACTAATTTTAAAATATTTTATATTTTTATAAAAGTTTGATGTTTTGGAAAAAAATTATTTTATAAAGTTTTATCTCTTTAGAAAAATATTAATAAAAAGCTCTGTTTTTTCATTTTTAAAAAATAATTTTAACTAAAAAAATTAAATATTATTTGTAATTGATGTAATCATTTAATAACGATAGAAGCGAGAAATTTGGGTGAGGATGAATGTAAAACAAATCATGTCATGTTGGGATTCATACATAGATTTTATAATTTTATTCAACTAGAGAAAGCATTTGTATGAAGCAAAGCAAACCATAAACTTAGAGTCTAGATGTAAAACAAATCATCAATAAACACAACCATAATATTTTTATGATTTATACCTTTTGCAAGCAGGAGACAGAAACCAAAAACTAAACACCACCTATTAACAATTCAATTGCCACATCCGAATACATGAACAAAACCCCAAAGCACCAAAACCAGAGCAAACAAACCTAAACCTCTATCTGGTTTCTTTCAAAACCAACAACGAATACACCGGCAACAAGCGGAGGTGATTAGGCGTCGGAATTGACAATAATCACGATGGTGCAAACATAGTGGCGATAAGGCACGCAACACATGCGCCTCTGTGGGACGGCGTGATCTTTTGAACGTACCCTTGCACCTTAAACTTTTTTTATTTACGTTACAAAATAAAAAATTCAAGACCGACTCGCGAATAACAGATTTTTTTCTACCATACGCTCTTGTTGTAGCGAGGGTTGAACTTTGCTCTTGTGACCACTTTTATGATATGTTTCGAGACATAAACTACCTCACAGCTTTGTCTTTTTACTTAAAGTGTTGCTCTTTATATTTATTATTTTATAGCAATCTAAATATATTCTTAAGAGGTTTTTTCCACAAAGTGTTGTGTTTTATACAACTTGTTATGTAACAATCTCAATATGTTATTATGATGTTCTTCTCTCTTTATCTACGGTACAACATTTTTTCCTTAACCAAGCACCAAAGATATATTCTAGTCACATGAACACCCCACGGTAACGCAAAGGTTTTGTTTACTAGTTATTGATAAAAAAGTCACTTAGATGCACTTTTAAACAAAAAAAAAAAAGTTCGTGATTATATTTTTGCCATTTCTATTAGAAGATGTGGTGGACTAAATCTTTGATTTATAATTCTTTGTAACACTTAAAACATTTAAAAACAAGTATGTTTTTCAAGAAAGCCTGACTACTCCTAAATATACATGTAATAGTGTCCATCATAATATTAGAACCTTAAATCATTTGAGAATGATTGAACACTTTTATTAAACATGCATCTACATACCATTAAGCTAAAAACCTTTGTTTAAACATACTATGTATGTAATCATGGGGAAAATGAATTTTTATATCTATATGCCATCACATAGCAACATAGCATAGAAAATAAGTGCTTAATTTATTTGAAAGTTTAGGCATATCGAGCCATTAAGAAAATAAAAGATGACTAGCTTGTAAATAAACACTAAGAAGTAAGGACCAAGCATATAAACAGTTTTATTGAGGGACCAAATCTATGAATCTTGATCAAATTACATAACAACTATATGTAAATTACTCAAATTGAGTTTAAAAGTTTATAATTCTCTGGATCTACTCCATATATATCTATCGACTATATTATCTTTAATTACCCCTTGTTAGGGTTTGAAGTACTTTCAATGGCAGAAGTTGTTCATGAAGATGTGATTGAGCATATACTCATTGGATTAGACGTGAAGGATGTAATCAGTTGCAAGAGTGAGCGTGTGTAAGTCATGGCATTCTTTAATCACAAGTCCTCGTTTCATTAATCGTCATCTGAACCATAGTTACATCCGAGATCACTAGAATAATGAACTTAGACACCGAAGAATTATTTTTGAACGCTATGAATATGATTATGATGGTGGTTATCGTATTGTTGGTTCTTGCAATGGGCTAGTATGCATCTCATCTTTTGGATCTAAGGTTATGGTAGTCAATCCGTTGACTCGAGAGGTAAGACAAGTGGAGCCACCCCCTTGGATCGATGTATCATCATGTTGGGGTTTTGGTTATGATTCAATTCATCTGGAGACGATTACAAGGTTATCGTAGGGGGTCCGAGAGGATTTAATCGAACACGTGTTCAAGTGTTTAGTTTGAAATCTAATGCTTGGAGAGTTACAGGAGATGTGGAGTGTACATTCATTACTGATTGAGGTTGGTATTTTATGCAACGGAACACTTCATTGGATTAGTTCATGTGAGAAGATGAATTATAGAGATCATCTTTACTGATTTTGTTGTTTTTCTTTTGATTACTTAATGTGAGAAGATGAATTATAGAGATCATCTTTACTGATTTGATTGAATATTTTTTTTGTTCGGTCTCTGTTTGATTGAATATTTTTTTTTGAATAGTGTTAGCTCCCCGGTAAGCCTCTGAATTATAAATCATCTTATCCGAGTTTAAACCCTGAGACAAGATTTCAATCGTCCGTCCACCTTTAGTTAGCCGCACCTGAGATTTGATCCTAAAACCTCCCCAAGAGAAACCCTAACGAAAAACCCCTTGACCATCATGTCAATGATGTTATTATATACTTTATTTATTTTGGAAATTTGAAACTTTTAGATTTCAAAGGTTCCTTATCTGATTTTGTCGCATAACATGTTCTTGTTTTTATAGTCTTAGTTATCGTGTTTTAAATGAGCACGTCATGTATTGTGTCACCCGTCACTAGTGAATTTAGCTCTTATGAATAGTAGGTTATTTGATCAATCGGAAGTTGGTTTTTTCTTATAGAGAAAGATAATAAGAAACCGAATGCACGGTTTTATTTTTTTAGTACTAAGCTACGTTAATTCTTGATTTATGTTTGGTTATTCGGTGTACAATATTACTCTAATAAGATAATTGAATTATTATTGTAATTTAAAAATTTTGTAAGCTTTATTATGGAGTCATTTGGGTGGGGGATTGTTAACAGCATACCGGATAATCTGAATGTCATGTGTATCATTTTCAAATTAAAAAAAGTTAGTGAATCAATTTGATAAAACAAAGAATTTATCAAAAACAAATAAGTTAGTTTTTTTTTTTTATGATTTCATAAACTAGGGGATGACCAGAGAGATGAATTTGTATTCATTAGATCAAGGGCTAGAAATTGTCTTTTGCAGTTACCAATTTAAAAATCAAATTTATTAAATTGAAGCCAATTTTTCATTCTAATTTCACATGAAATTCCATGAAAATCTAATTGTAATGCTCAACCCTCTCTCTTAGCTGCCACCCTTTGGAGGGCTCTGCCTCCGGACTCACGCCAAGGAGGCACCTTAGGGGGTTTGTCACAAAGAACTAGTAAGGTTTTAATATCGAAAATCATAACAACCCAACAAAAATATACACTCCACAAATCATGATTTATTTGATGAATATTATGATTTATATTGGTTAACTAGTTAATTTAATTACGTTAATATACTTAAATAATTGCTTTTATTGTCTTATAAATGTTGTTTAACATTTGGATTCTTAATTATTGATTTTATGGTCTTAACTTATAGAATTTATGTAAGTTGTGTTATGGATGTAACTTGTTTTCATATCGTTCTCGTGATTTCAGTTTTATAGCTATTAACCTGAATCATATGAGTAACATTCTCGTTTTTTTTTTTTTTTGTATTTATCTAAAAATAATGGAAGTTAATTTTTTTCTTTAATATATATGTTTTTTTTTAAATAATGGATTTTAGTATTTTTATTTGATCATGTAATTTTGTTCTCACTCTTAGTATCTTGCTAGGTGTGGTTTATATAATGTTATCATTCCAAAAAATAAACACAACTTTTACGATTTATACCTTTAGCAAGTAGGAGACGGAAAGCAAAAAAAATGAGACACCAACTATATTATCAACAATCCGGTTGCTTACACTAACAAAATCCCAAAGCACCAAAACCTGAACAAAACTAAATATTATGCATGAAAAAGGCTATCACGTCTCACCCTTCGATATACCCTTTGCTCTTAATTTTCATTTAATTTTTACACGTATATAAATTCGCACCTTGAACAATTTTATTTACTTTATAATATAAATTTAGTCAAAACTGACTCGTGAATAACAATTTTTTTCTACCATACCTTTTCCTTGACGGATTGCGGTTGAATTTTGCTCTTTTGACCATGCTTATGATACGTTTCGAGACCTAAACTACTTCTATACTACGCACTTTGTCTTTTTATATAAAGTGTCGCGTATTATACTTCTTATTTTGTAACAATCTGAATATATTGTCGAGTCGTTTTTCTTTTTCATAAGGTGTTGCACTTTATACATTTTATTTGATAACAATTTCAATATTTTATTACGATGTTCTTCTTTTTATCTACGGTACAACATAATTGTTTTTTTAAACACTCTAAATTTTTTTAAAAATATTTTTTAAAACAATATCATATTTTTAAAGTCCTTTGTATAAAACATTTCATATTTCATAAAACTTTATTTTTAAAAAATAATTTTTGAATAAAAAGAAACATGTATTTAAATAATCAAAAAAATTGTTTTATAAAGTATATAAATAATATAATTAACATTTAATTTATTATTAAATGGTTAAGTTTTATTGAGCTAATAACACATAACACATGTATAATGTATGGGTGAAGCGTAGGTGAAGGGGTAGAAAAGTATATGATAAATAGATATTTTGCTTTATAGACATTTTATTTTATTAGAGTAGATGTGATTTGATATGCTACTTCTTCGAAAGAAAAAAAAATTGTGAGATTCGGCTTTATAAAATATCTTAGAGACTTAGACTAAACTTTGTTTTCTAGGTCACGTTACAATCGGCTATACAAAGATAATTATCACGGAAAATATAAATTACTATTTATATTGATGGATCAAATATGTTATTGATTTCAACCAACCCAAAGAAAAAAAAAAAGACTGTAAATTACTAAAGATTGAGTTTAAAAAGTTTACAACCTCTCAATTTACTCCATATGATCTATCGTCTACCAATGGCAGAGTTTGTTCATGAAGATGTGATTGAGCACATACCGATACGATTAAACGTGAAGAATCTGATCCGTTGCAAGAGCGTGTGTAAGTCATGGCATTCTTTAATCACAAGTTATCGTTTCATTAATCGTCATTTCAACTATAGATGCAACAAAGATCATTACAAGAATCAACTTGGTCATATATAGAAGAATTATTTTATCATATAATGATGATCATCATCATGTTGGATCTTCTAATGGATTAATATGCATAACTGTTTTTACTTCTCCAGTTATAGTAAACAAGTCTAAAGTTATAGTAGGCAATCCATTGACACGAGAGGTAAGCAACTTAAACTTGCTCCTTAGATCGGGGTATCGTTATGTTGGGGTTTTGGTGATGATTCATCTAGAGATGATTACAAGGTTTTATAATAAAAACCTTGTGAGAAGTTATCTAGAGTACAATAAGAATAATTACGAAAGAAACCTAATCCAAATATAAATTATAATTACGAAGAAAGTTTACGATACAAAGTTAAAAAATCGTGTGAAGTGTGCAAAGTAATACCAACCATTGATTAAAGAGATAAAATGTTCTAATTAAAAGTGAAATAATCATGCATGTAATGATGGTTGGAGGGGTAGTTTCTGAAATAGCCTACACTTGTTGAATTTTTTTAAATTCCCACGGTTTTTTTAAACACGTTTAATTTTTTTATACGATATTATTTTTTTAAGAAAATTACACCATAAAATCAAGCATTTCATTCTCTTTAATTTAAGTATAGTATTGCTTTTCTTTTATTATAAAAAATAATATTTTTTTGAAAAACGCCTATGTGTTGTGCGTATAACTTGCGTGATTATTAAGTACGTAATTATGAACATAATTTGCGTAATTATCATATAACTTGCGTAATTAAATATAACTTGCGTGATTATTTTTTATAACGTAAATGATTTTACTTTGCGTAATAAAAAATATAACTTGCGTAATTATAAATATAACTTGCGTAATTATGTACCTTTTATGCGTAATTGTGGCGCGGACGAAATTACCCCTCCACGAGAAAATATGTGTCACGCCCTAACGACTTCATACACTTCGGCCGAAAATTACACTATAATTTTGATAAAGAATATTAATCTTATTTATATTACAAACCCTAACTAATTTGTTTTATCTTATCATAACTAATATTTTTAAAATATCGGATATTGTTGAATCATCTCCTAATTATAATAGTATTTAGACTTTTAGCTTGGATGATGTTGGTTAATTTTAATTGTTACCATTTGGGTCCGTTTATGTTTATATATGTTTATTTCTTTTCATTTATACATAATTTGTTTAGAGTATGAGTGAACGAATCCGAACATTTTTCACATCCTAAGCTCTAGGCCAAATAGAAACCCTGAGTTTACTGAATTAACGATACGTACATTCGTTATCTCGAACCAGTTTCAGTTTAAAAGTAGATTAAATCGAACTAATTGCCATACCCATGATAAGCTTTATATATAAAAACATTTGAAGAAACAAACTACCAACCAGCGTTTGTAGTCCAACGGTTAGGATAATTGCCTTCCAAGCAATAGACCCGGGTTCGACTCCCGGCAAACGCATTTTTATCAACATTTTGGTTTTTAATGAAAGTTGACATGATGTCACATGTGTTCAAAATGATAAATATTTTGTTCTGTTTAGATTCTACCATATCATCTCTACATGTTCAGTTGTACTTTATTCTTTTAGTTTTCGGGACGTCTATCTCAGCCAGAACGCCTCAGAGAGAGTGTAGGCACCGGCATTCAAAGATCTTTGGTTCGGTTAACTGCCTTGGGGGTCACTGGAGGCACTTATTTAAGCATTCGACTACTGGAGGGAATGTTCATGGTGTCTTTATGTGATGCGAGTTTTTGCACATGTACATACATATACAAGAACATAAAATTGATTGTTTATACAAATGTATCCTAAGAGATGAACCGATACTCTCTCAATTCTCAAAGAGCAGTTGGTATCGGTAGGTGATTAAAGGGGTTGTTTGTACGTGTGTTTTTGAAGCGAATATTGTGAGGAACAATGGGTGGTGGAAACAAGTCGGCGATTCCGACAAAGAGGGATGGTCAATTTTTCTGGGTGGATAGTTTTAGTACAGTTGGGTCACATAACAGGTCATACAGCGGCCGGGTCAAAACAGGCCGATTCAAAAGATCAGGTTCTAACTTCTGATCAAAATAGGTTCGGGTCAAAACAACCCGTTTTAGAAAAAAGTATCAACTGATGAAGCTTATCAAATATTAATCATAAATAATTATAAAATATATCCAACTTCTGAAAATTACTAAAAAGGTAAAAAAGATCATTTAAACATCATTAGCAATGCCAACTTCTGAAAAATGAATCAAAATGACTGGATTATCAAAATAAAAAAGATTAATATGATCAACAGCGGCATGACCTACTGTTCGAGAACCGGCATGGGAATGATTTGGCCAGACTACATCAGCAGCAGTATAGAAATGTGCAGCAATAGTCACAAAGCAACAACCTTATCTGTTGGTCCAATGCCCGCCCCCTGTACACAACCTGTTAACAAAGAACACCATTAATGATATTTATATGTCATGTCCTACCCATTTGAAACAGTGATCTACGTTAGTGGTTTATGTTGAAGTGCAGTGAAGTTGAATTTTATAGGAAACGTGTCGGTAGTTTTAAAAATGGGTTTAAAACGGGCCAGGTTGTGTTCAAGCTGAGGGCACCGTCTTTTTTTACCTTCTAAGTTTACGAACGTTATATAACATGCACTTCCTTTGAGTACATCAATTTAGGAGGGCGAAAACATTCTAATACTTCAGGAACTATGAGAGTTTACGAACGTTATATCCAATTTCATGTAAATGGGTTCAAATTGGCGTCTAGTGTTTTTCGTCGACCCCACTTTGCAACTTAAATCGTTTCAAGAATTAGTGATTTTTCTTGAAACAAATACAAGAAGAGACAAAGGGAAGATGCACCTAGAAAAAGAAGACAATCTAAGCTGATCTCAAGTCGGGTTTATGGCAGATAATTGAAAACCTTAAACTCAACTAAGAATATGCAGAACATGAGGGTTGAGATTGTTTTCTAATTTAAATCAGGTTTTAAAACTCAATTTGACCCAAATATTTATAAACCATTCAAACATCTCAGTACTGACTTGCTCAAGCTATGGATTTTATCCCACATTACAAGGAAAATGGAATGAAAAAATGGAATGAAAAAACCAACCAAAAATCCCAAGACACACAATGGTCAAATTCCTAAGGTGCTGGTGTTCTAAACATGAATGTGGAATACTGGAATGTTGGAGATCAAAACATTACAAGGAAAAATCATACCCGTAAGGAACCGATCCATGCTTGTCCTTTCGTACCAATGCCGTGAATGTTGTCTGCAGTATCATGAACAGCAACTTGGGATTCAAGTATTACTAGCTAGCATATTATAACTGTTGTAAAGCAATCTTATATTTTTCTCCTCATCCAAAAACAGTGCAAAATTGTTCAAATAACAGAATTTTGACTGTGATTTAAACATTTATAAGTATAGACCAAATATTAAGATAAAATATGTATTTCAAAACACTGAAAATCCTTACTATTGTAAATCAGAATCAAGGCTTCTGGAACACCAATTTACAAGTAAAGATTGTAGGATTCTCAAATTGTTTGTGCAACATAGTGTGAGAGTTCTAATAAAACTGTGATGGGTCTTCTTACCTGATAACATTTTGTCAACCTGATGATCATCCACAGAAACTGGCAAATAATTATAAACATAGAGTAAATAATCAATATAATAAGTTCAATAAACATGCAGAGGCCAGCTTCCAGACATACCTCTTACTATTAGATTGCAGTTCAAAATCTTGGGCCGACTCCTGATGATCTTTAGATACAACTTTTTGGATCATGTGAACTCAATCTAAATCTAACTAGTTTAATCACTTTTTGGTGCCATAAAATATTTCCATACGTCCTGCCTTCTTATTTTATATTTCTAATAATAGAGAAAAAGATTGTTAAAGAAATCACTGTTCTAAACATGGTCTCTCCAATCTCCTCCCCTAGTTGGACACTTGGACACATTCATAAAAGTCCCAGATGAATCTCCTATTTAATCAGACCCGATGTATAGATAATGTATAAACAAGTTCCGTTATTTATAAATCAATATTGCATATGCATGTTTATGTGTGTTTATCCATAGGAAAAAAATATGAAGTAGAGATAAATGAGTTACTTTTGGTACAGGCTATGCTGTGTTCAGTTGACCCAAAACACTTTTTGTCCAAAAAGATTATTATATTAGTGTGTATGGTTTTAAAGACAGAGATGTCATTAATAATCCAATATTAGTGTTTAATCACAAGCTAACAAAACCAATTCAAGAAATGTACAAAAGCATTTTACGAAAAGAAAGTACTATCTATTATAAATTCCCATTTACACAAGAAATCATCAAAACTTGTTCTATAAGAATGCATATCTTCATATAAATAAATAAAAAAACAAGAAATCTTACATCATGGGGCATGTTTCCAATTTCTAAACCTGTTAAAAAGTGAATCAATAGATTTTTGTACTCTTGATATTTCACTTGGTTCAACTGCTTGTGACGCTTGTTGTAAGCTTTCAATACCACGACCCAAAGAGGCAATCAATGGTGCCGATGGAACAGATTCAACAACGCATTCAATGCCATCACCATATACAAGCAAACCACTGCAAGTAGCCACACTGCACGTAAATGTAGCCCATGGAAGAACCCCAATTGGACGAACACGTCTTTTTCTCATTATTTCATAAAAAGCTGATCTCATTGCTGAAAGACTTGTTTTCTCAACAGATGCAATGACACTGTGAACAACGGCTCTAATCTTCTCTGCAGAAGCAGCTGCTTTCACTGAAGATGTGGTATTTACTCCAGAATTCAACATACTCGGGGCTATGAATTTGGTTGGACCAAGAATCTTGCTAATCGATATAGAAGCAAGCTTTTGGGTTTGTGTCATTATTAGTTTCAAAGAAAATGGAACTTTGAATGTAACAGCTTTTACCAAAGCTGATGCTGGAACAACTTTAGAAAGAGATGAAGCTCCTATTACAGCTGTTGCTCCTGCACCCACTGCCACTACCGGTTTATCTTTCAGTTTTCTTTTTTTATCATTGTGATTGTTGGTTTCATCATACTTTGCTGACTCAGCAACCAGCTCATCAACCGTGTCCATGATCTCCGCAGGAACAACAGTGTTCCAATGTTTTCTTAAACCAGCTAAGGTACTAGCATCTAAAACTGCAACTATTGACTTAAAATTCTTTGTTTGACTACGAAGAGCGTGTGCAAGAAGCGCATGTGACTTTTCTTCATCAGGTAAAGAGCAAAAGTCAACTTTAGGTGATTGACTTCTGGTTTTAATAGGCATTCGACCAGCATCATTAAGAGCAATTCTTAACCCCTCAACTGCAATTCTAAATGCATAAACTTCTGAAAGGAGTCGAGTATCAATACTGTCTCCTCTGCTGACACCATCAAGCATTTTTTGTGCATAAGCTAAAGCCCTTCCAATCGAAGGTATCTCTATAAACATGTTGTGCAAATCTTCAAGTAAGGGATAAACAGAACTAGCATATTGTGGGGCCTCATAATCATCTTTTGGTTGAATGTTTACAGTACCCATACCTTGATCAGAGCTTACTTGAATCAAATGAGACATTAACGATTTCAACATCTGAGGATGAAAATAATCATCTGAAACGAAATGTCTACTCGACCCTGATGGAATTACTGAACTCACCTTTCGTGACATCAAGTTATTAGGCTGCAAACCAAAAACATGAGAACCATTACCAGATTCAACCTCACTTGAGGAACCATGATACGTTCCTATATTCACAAAAGGTGATTCAAGCAACAGAAACGAAGATCCAACTTCTTCAGCAGTTCTTTTCGCAGCTGAAAAATGACCATTGAATCCAACACCAAAAATCCCTTTCAACACTAAACTCCCAGCCACATTCTCATACCTATCTTTACCAATTTTATGAAGAAAACACCTCTTAAGTACTTCAAACGAAGAAGTAGGAATCGAATATCCATCACCACCACCACCACCACCACTATCACCTACCAATTGAACATCATTAAACTCAACCTCTTTAACCTGAGCCACAACCGCACCCGGCTTAACACATCTAACCACCCGCTCAGCATCAACCGCTGATCTCTCCGACAAATTCTGAGCACAGAGCACATAGATCACCGCCTGTGACTCCGGTTCACGAAACGCAAACACAAACCGTTTCGTCTCATCCGGTATCTCCAATCCCCTCACCAATCCATCAGACACTCGCAAATCATCACTCACAGTCCTTCCAAACGGCCATAAACTCTGTACGTAAGTCAAAATTCCAGCAACCATCATCAATTCATCTAACACAACACACGTATAAAATCATAGCATCATACCCTTCGATTTCGCCCAACCTTAACCTAAATCTTCAATCTATAACTCGGAATCGAACAATTTTAACATGAATCATGAGTGTATATCAAATTTTACGAGAATCAAAAGAATCGGAGAGAAAAGTGATCGATGAAGAGAATGGATTGATGGAATGTATCACACAAAGATTGTTTACGAACAGAAGCAATTACAAGTATGTGATTGTGTTAAATGATTGATGAAATGATTTAGTTACCTGATGTGTGTTGATTATGGATTCAGAAGCTAGGGTTCATGATTCTTATGGTGGATCAATGGGAAAATCGAATACGAGAAAACTCTAAACTATACAAGAGTTTGAGATGAAGTCGTATAACAGTTTCATAACTTTTTTTTATTTCATTCATTTTACACAAATCTATATATAATATTAAAAAAAATAACTGGGTATACTTGTCATATTTTTAGGCCTTCTAAATTTATTTTTTTCACATCTCTCTCCTATTAAATAATTACCTAAATTAAAAAATATTAAATAATTTTAATTCTTTTTTAGATTAATTTTTTTAATAAATTAAAAAAAATGTCTTTTTATTAATGTTATTTTAAGAAAATAATTTTATGCAATTAAATTTTTTTCTAAAACATCTAACTTTTTTTAAAATATAAAATATTTTAAAATTTAGTATTTTCAAAAAGTAATTTTTTTATAAATTGAAAATAATTAAAATTAGGAGTTATAATAAAAAAAATTAAAAATAACATTTTTAGTACGATTTGTTTTAAAAAAAAATATTTAACTTTTTGGAAAAGAAGTTTAAAAATAAAATTTTAAAAATTGATATTGTTATTTTATTACTAATAGTTATTACCCATATGTAATTTTGATCATATCTTATTTTAGATTTTTATACTTCATAATTTTTATTATATTACGGGTTTACTAAAATTCATATTAAATAAATAATAATCAATAACTAATCAAGGATATTATGAACATTTATAGCCCGATCTAACCCGATTAAATACTATATCTCTATATTTAATTACAGGGTCAAAATAATTCGAAATTTATCTAATTATTGCACATAACTTTTCAGTGTATATTATTCAAATCTTAATTTCTTCATACTAATATCCTCACACTCATTCAATATCTAGCTCACGATTTGATATGTACAAAGTATTCCTTTTAATTTTAAAAGAAGACAGTTTTCTTTGACTGTATATTTCGCTATAACAATAAACAAAAGTTAAAATCAATCTCTGTCAAGTGTCGGTTTATACTTAATAAAGCCTATTTTTACGTATAATCAGATTTTTGTCATCTTGCCACAAGTTAAGAGTAAAGATGGATTGAAGCTTTTAGCTTTAGATAATGAGTGTAAACCTACTAATGTTACTACAAATGTAGTTTATAAGGATGTTTTTGCTTATTTGTGATCTTATAATCAAAAGTTGTTATGTCTTATTTAATATATAACACACTTGATTTTATTTTATTTTTTTTATTTTTATGTTATTTAATAATTAAATCTCCATACTTCCATGTAATACACGGGTAACTAAAGCTAGTAACAAATATATAACACCATACTATATTATAATTTAAAATTAAGGATTAGGGATGAGTATTAAACACAAACCCGGTGAAAAATATTCGAAATTCAAGACATCTAGGACGGTGTTGGGGTCGTAAGCAGGTATGAGACCGCGTATAGGATTACTTTTTATTATTTTTGCTGGTATGGGATGGATATGGATTACATTATATACCCCGTTTACCCGGAAAAAAATTTGTTATTTTGTTATTTTAATTATAATGTAAATGCTGGAGAGATACCGGACAGGTGGACTCAACGGGTATTATTTATTAAATTAACAGGTACCCAATGAATAGACATCCAATACATACCCGACAGGTTTTAGGCCGGGTATGAGACATTTTTTTTCTAATCAAGTATGGGGTTGGGATTAACTAAACGGCCTAACACTGTTCCAAACTCGCTTCATTGCCCACTCTAATTATAACTAGTATATAGTTGAAGGATAAAATGGTCATTTGACCAAGTCTCTTAAAATTTAAACTTTTATAACTCTTATAGCATATAATATAATCATTTTAAGCTTAGGTTATTTTGGGTTATAGTTACTTTTTTTTGCTGATAGTACAACCACTTTTTTTAAGTATCATAAACAACATTTTAAACTCTACACTTTTTCCTAATATTAATATTAGAAATGACTAATAGCAATCGAAAGTGAAGGCATCAATGAACTGGAGGATGGTTTTATATTGGTGGAGTTGTTGGCTTTTCAACTGGAATTTGATTTTGGATATCATGTGTGGGTAGCGTGAGGCTTTAGTTGTCAATCGTCATGGGAGGAATACTTTTTTCCACTTTTTTGATCGTTTAAAAGACTGGGTTATGTAAAATCGATGGCGTAAGTTATAGATTTGCAAAAGATCACACAACCATAGTTATAGTCAAGAACTACACAACCATAGTTATAGTTAAGAACTACAAGTATTTATGTTGTGTGTTCATTCTTGTAAGATGTGATTTAAGACAATGCTTCTCTTGTATTTGCCTATGTTGGCTATTTCCTAATGTACTTGTGTAAAAATTAAAATAAAACATTATGTAGGGTATTAGCATGAGTTCAAAGTGCATATCCGAAGGGCTGCATCAACTTCTTAAATGTGCAAAACAGATGCAAGACTAAAGAGACGAACCTTAATGATACATATTCAATTATTCATGATATATTAATCAAGATTAAAACAGGCTGTGAACAAAGCTACCCTATTAGGTTAAAATTTCCATTTTGGGAACGCAGTGTTAAACACACAAATTTTAGAATCTAATCAAAGCCCAACAGGTCTGATGTGACGAGTAATATATGATTGTAAACAGAAATTTAATTTTAAGATTATTTTTCTGTTAGTCTTACAACATTTGCAGCTTTGAGGAGGGGCGGGGTGGGAAACCGCCTAGAGTCCGATCTTTTTGAGTGCCCAAAATTTTTAATTTTTTTATATTATATTATATTATATATATATATATATATATATATATATATATATATATATATATATATATATATATATATATATATATATATATATATATATATATATATATATATATATATATATATATATATATATATGTTTTAAAAAAAACTTTATATACTTTGTTAAACAATTTAAACCCATTAGACCATCAAAAAACTCATTAGTATTTTAATTATTTTAGTCCTAATAAACATTAAAGCATATTAATATTTTAATTATTTTAGCACACTACTATTTACTCATTACTAAAATTAAACCCATTTTAAAATCTAAAATAAAATAACTTTCGGGTGGAAGCGGTAAAAGAATGATTGAAATATACGAGATCAGGGCGACCGATTGATAGAACTAGAGTCTCTTTTTTTTACCCGCCAGAGCCCAAAAAATGTGACTTTTTATTATAAGAGGCTCGTTTTTTCAACTTGCTCAAGGCTCATAATTTTTCGATTATTCTCGAGGACAACCCTGCTGAAAAATCTGGTCTGCAAATGTAACTAAAAACTTAATAATATAAACTATACATTATCTTATCTATCATTTTGTTGAATATGTTGCTTTCTTAATCAGGGCCCATTATGACCATATATGGAGAAAAGAAGTAAAAATAAATACATTTTGCCAAGACTTGAGTCTTTCGACGTCTAATCACGGGCAAATAATTAACTTCTTCTGTTATATTTAGTCTTCTATGTTCCACAATACTCCACACACCTTTGTATACGTTGAAGATGAAGGAAAATTAACTTGTTTGATATGTAAATATTAAACCATAAATGTACTTTGTTTTTTATTTATTTAAAAATTATCATTGATAGGAAAACTTCTCGGATATATACAAATTGACCAAGGCTTGTATTTGGTTGACAATAGACATCTAATCTGAGGGTGTCTATAACTTGAGTTTATATAAAGCTTGATGTGGGCATATATGTTGATAGATCACAACATATCAACATATTTTGAAACAACAAGATGAGATATAATATACGCCATAGGAACTTTATGCCTCTTATTTTCTTTTTTATCTGTTTATTACTTCTGTGGGTATTGTTTAAGACTACAACTGCCACTTCCTTTGCCCGCCGATATGGAGAAAGAACCGGTCATTATAAGTGCATCGATAAGGAGAGAGATGCTCTTCTTCATTTGAAATCATACATTCACGAAGACCCCTTTGGTCTTCTTGCTACATGGAGAGATGACGAAGAAGCATCCAATGATTGTTGTAAATGGAGTGGAGTCACGTGCAACAACCAAACAGGTCATGTCACACGCCTTAGTTTGTACGAAGGAAATCTTAAAGGTATGATTAGCCCGTCATTGCTTAACTTAAGGTACTTGAATCATCTTGACCTTCACGCAAATTCATTTCTTGGAACCATTCCCATGTCCATTGGATCCTTGACCAAGTTAAGGTACCTTCACCTTTCCGATAATTCTTTTAGCGGAACCATTCCTAAGTCCATCGGTTGCCTAACTCATTTAAGGCATCTTGACCTTTCCTACAATTCTTTTTATGGAACCATACCTCCGGAACTTGAAAACCTCACGGGCTTAAAACAACTTTCACTTCAATACATGGGCAGTTGTACGATTAAAAACCTTGATTGGTTGTCTCATTTGTCTCAATTAGAGGACCTTTCTATGGATGGTATTTCTCTAGCCAAAGAAAATAGTTGGGTGAATGTGATTCTAAGCCTTCAAAAACTAGCATATTTAAGTTTATGCGCATGTGACCTCTCGCAAGTCATGTGTCCGTATTCTTTTTCATATGACAACTCTTCTTCTTCATTGATTGTTGGGCTATATCTTAGAAACAACAATCTCAACTCATCCATGTATCATTGGTTATCTCTAGTAACTAGCAATAAGCTTGCATATCTTGATCTATCTCACAACAAGTTAGATGGGATTTCAAAAGATCTTGGAAATCTATGTAGTTTAGAATCTTTAAATTTATATAACAACTCAATGGGTATCGAATTTTCTAATTTCATGAACAACTTGTTTGGATGCACATTGGCTACACTAGAAGAGCTTATTGTTTCAGATAACCAATTAACCGGGTCATTTTCTGATGATATCCAAAAGTTTACATCCTTAGAACTTTTGTTCTTATCTAATAACAAGTTAAATGGAACTATAAGTGAAAAGGTGTGGCAACTACCCAAGCTTCAAAGACTAGACATTTCTTCCAATTCTCTTAAAGGTTCCATCTCGGAATACATTGGAAAGACGAAGATTTTGACTATAAATCTTTCAAACAACTCACTTGAAGGAGTTTCTTCTGAAGCTCACATGTCAAATCTTTCTAATGTAGAAGATATTGACTTGAGCTCTTGCAAGCTAGGGCCGCGCTTCCCCAAGTGGATTCATGCACTGAAAAATCTTACCCGTCTTAGCATTGCTAATAATAGAGTTTCAGACACGATTCCTCGAGAGTTTTGGAACATGTGGCCTTCTAGATTGACATATTTGGACCTCTCTTTCAATAGCTTTTATGGTCCTATACATAATGCTACAAACACTTTGCAACACTTAGACCTTTCTCACAACAAATTCTATGGAGGAATCTCGTTTTTGTGTCAAATTGTTAATGGGTCTTTGTCTTTTCTTGATTTGTCACATAATTCATTCACAGGAGAAATCCCAGACTGTTTGTGGCATTTCAAAGAGCTAATAGTTCTTAGCCTAGGACATAACAGTTTCTTCGGAAAGCTTCCTCTTTCTATCGAGTATTTGATCAACCTTGAGGTCTTGTATCTATATAACAACAACTTTTCTGGAGAATTGCCCTTATCTTTAAAAAGTTGCACCAAGTTAACCTTTTTAAACTTGGGAGAGAACAAGTTTTCTGGTGATGTGCCTGTTTGGATAGGGGAAAAGTTATCAGGGTTGTATTCTCTAAGCCTAACATTAAATAACTTCTCTGGAACCATCCCTTTACAGTTATGTCAGTTGGTAAATCTACAAATTCTAGACTTGTCGACAAATAACCTCTATGGAACTATCCCCGCATGTCTAAATAATATCACTTCCATGGTTCAAAAAGGATTCCCACCTTACGAAAATCGGCATGTTTACAATTGGTCAATCTATGTTGACCATGCGATGATCAACTGGCAAGGAATTGTACGTGAATTTAGCAACAATCTAGGAATGTTAAAAAGTATTGATATGTCAAGCAACATGCTAACAGGACAAATCCCTTGTGAAATAACCGATCTTCTTGGATTAATGCAACTGAACTTGTCGAATAATAATCTATTTGGGGAGATTCCACTTCAAATTGGTCACATGAAAGAGCTTCAGATTTTGGACTTATCTAGAAACAAGTTTAGAGGAGTTATACCGTCAAGCATGTCTGAAATGACTTTATTAAATTATCTAGACTTGTCGGATAATAACTTGTCAGGGAGAATTCCGTCAAGTACTCAACTCCAGTCCTTTGAACCTTCAAGGTACGATGGAAATGCAAGACTGTGTGGACTTCCCCTCTCCAAATATTGTCCCAGAGATAAAGAATTAGAAGTTACACCACTCATTGGTGTAAGAAAGGGTGGTAGTGAAGTAGTTGATGAACTTGAGAGATGGTTTTATATTGGTGGGGCTATCGGCTTTACAACTGGATTTTGGATAGCATGTGGGGCTTTAATTGTCAATCGTCGAGGGAGGAAAGCTTTTTATCGCTTTCTTGATAGCTTGACAGTTTGGGTTTATGTAAAAGTGATGGTGTTCATGGCAAAATGGAAAAGAGCTGCAAATGTATAGTATAAATGTCAACAATTTGTGTTTCAAACCTTCTAATTTTTATGTTGTTTTCATCTGCTTATCATGGTTATATTTTGGTGTCAGAATATTATAAGACCATGCTTAACTTGTATTTGATAGGGGTTTCTAAGTCTTCAATATCAATAAAATTGCCACTAACACCATGAGTGGCCATTTCCTTGTGTTGTGTGAGATAAAGCATTTTGAATAAAAGAGTTGGTTACGCAGGTATTCCCTACGATTTACTCATATTATAGTTTTGATCCCCTTGAATTAGAAATTACAGTTAGTCTCTGCAGTGTATGCTCGTTAACTTTTCCGTTAAACTTTAAAAATTAATCGGAACATCCCTTAGAAAAAGGTAAAATTGAAACCAAATTCTAAGATCCGTCTAATGTATAAAAGAGTTAATTATGCATTTTTTTTTCTGTCTCTCATACAGTGTTTCTAAGTTTAATAAATGAAAGGAAAGAAAATAAATGAAATTAACGAGGAAAAAAAATACAAAGAAAGAGAATGATATAATGTAATTAGCATACCAACTCGCTCACTTTCATCCTTTCCGTTTGTGTTCGTAGGCCTTTTTTTAGTTTTATGTATGTCTATGCTTCAAAAATCGAAGAAAGGGTTGGTTAATATTTTTTTATATTAAGTAGAAGGGTGCATTTTTATTTTCATGCACGCCATACCATATGTATGTTCCATAACAAATTGGCTTATTGAAACAAATATCAACAAAAGTGAAGCTTTTTGAGGAAAATATACAACACATTTCACAATGTGACCAAAGCCGATATGGTTCGCAAGCTATAATAAAACGAATCTCAATAAAATGTAATCAAAATGAAGTTCGAGTTACACGTATTCATGCTCGTAAGCCCCGTATTACACATCCAAAATTCTTGTAATTTTTCCCAGATTTACTACACACATCCTGAAAAACTGTTGATCAAGCCTCCAAACTGACAATAAACTAAATTTGAATGGATGGATTGTCTAAAATGAATAATACAAATAAATTGCTGATTTTACTATCTTCATGACGCGTATACGATGACAGTAAAGTCCAAAAAACAGAGCTGACTATTTCAAATTGTCTTTTGATAAGTTGGTTAGTGGAGTATGCGTTGACAACGATATCCACAATGTTTTTTCTTCTGATAATTAGAATCTTCTGTACCCTTCACAAATAGAACCAGAAAAATACTTGAAAGAAGCCTGCATTGACCTTTACATAGTTATTGTTTGGAGTGATGTTGTTATGTCATTACAACCTAGGGGTAACAATTTTGACCTATTTCTTTAAATTATGTTTAATCCCTAACGGGTGAAACACAAATAAAGTTTTGTAAGGGTTCGGAGAAACAAGTGGGAAGTCATCCAAACGGTTATTTTTAAGACAAAAAACCTCCTAAATCATTGATTAAGGTTCATGACTTATATTACAACTGGAATAATTCACAAAAAAAAAAAAATTGTAACTTCTTAGATAAGAAGTGTTTCTGGTCAACCAAACCCAGCCCGATTGAACCAAAAGTCAAAAGCTATTGGGTTAGCCATTTTGGCCACCTCCAATATAATTGCATTGGATATAATGTTTGATTGAGAAACTTACTTGGTGTTGAATTTAAGTAGGAAGTAGAGGCCTCCTTTCATCAGATTCTACACGATGAGTTGCCTGTAAAAGTATCATGCCATTTAAAAAAATAAGATTTAGTACTTGGAAATTACAACAGTCAACTGAGATAATCTAAAACTTATGCACCGATGACCAAACGTTTTCCACAGTCTTGGCATAATTAAAAAACAGTGTCGTGGAACATTCTTACAGAAGGTAATTTTGATTTACATATTAAATTATTAACGTGTTTCAATTAAATAATTTAATCTATAAATTTGAAAAATACTAACTTGATTTAAGTTTTATATTTATTAGATTACTTGCATATAATTTAGTTGGCTTGTTAATAACATTTATAAAAAAATAACAAAGTAACTTATAAACTAAATTAACATGGTATTCGCTTTAAAAGGCTTCAATCAGATTACAAATTAACTTTTACTCTTATGTTGAACATGTATAGTAAATTAGCAGATTATGAAAATTTGGAAATGAGATAAGAATAGTGTTACACCAAAAAACTACACCACTTTCCTGTTTCTGTAAATATATTGGAGACAGTTTAAGAAGTAAAATTATATAAATTACTAAACATTTGTACCTCTTCATTTGCACCTGCTGCTATAATTACAAATTCGTCTCTGTTTACAGGTAAAAAGCAAAGTGATTAAGATTAGATTCAATACAAATAGAGAGTCAAATTTCATTACTAAACTAAGAAGGGCATATAAGTCGTTAGCACTTGAGTACCTATGATTGTTCTGAACCGGCTCCAACTCCAAAACCCCATTTTCTTCTTCCTTAGCTTTTGCAAGAGGCGAAAAAAACTAGATTACAAATGAAACAGGGGTAAGTTGGTAAAATCACCGAGCAAGCTGGATGTATTGATAGAACAAACACATGATATGCCATACCTGATGCATTGAGATAAAAACAATAGAAATTCCAAGCATAAAGTTTATAGTCAGTGTGTGACCAAACAAAGCTGCAGATGCAAAGCCTGTGAAGATTGTGGCGACTGTTGAAGAATACTTTTTCAAAATTGTATCTGCATGCCACAAACCGATAATTAGAATATGAGAATACACCCACTAGCAATACACCTAAAAGTTCTTGTATAAAACTTTTTTGTCCCATTTTAGTCATTATACAACTGAGTCACTAAGAGGGCTTTTTGACCCATTTGGGTCATCATAGGGAAATTCAACTATGACCCATATGGGCAAAAGCTTTAACAGCAAGTTTCACATGATTACCCAAACAGTACAAAAAGCCATCTTTTGATGACTGAAATGCACATAAAAAGTAGAATATAAAATGAGACAAACAATGGCATCGCTTAAAAAACTTTATGGATGCAAGTTTCCTGGAAGTTGTTCAATAATAGACTTTGAACAAGCTTGTAATCTTACCAGCATATTTGAAGAAAAACGAAGATAAAATTCCTTGAGCTGCATTATTTATAATCAAAAGCATTGTAGCTTTTGAATGTCCTTGCAAGATATCAAAGCTTTCAGGGCCTGAAAAATACAACCATGCAAAGTTCAATTTTCAACTGAGATGGTTAACACTTACCAAGGATAAATAATGTGTGCATAATTAAAAAAGTATATATATGGGCCCATCTAAAGTTGCTTGATGCATTGAAATTTTTTGGGTCAACCTGACCTGTACAAAAAGGGCCCCATAGATAGTTTGCCGCATCTAATTGACTTAGTCAACAATTGACACCATATATTCGTAGCCTGATATGGAGTTTGTAAGTGCGGCCAATTTTATAAAACGGAGGCATTATACATAATTTTAGCTATAATGGTTCATAGTAAGTATTAGTGCAAACTAAAAAAAAATGGTCTTGTTTAGTAGAGAAGAAAAGGGGGAGATTGGATATCAGGTCAGTTAGTACCTTTGATAATGACAGTTACAAGGATCCCCAAGAAGTTGAATATAGCACCATATCCGTATAAAAATAAATTCTGCAATTTAACAAGGTAAACATTTCAGAACATGCTACACGTATTCTCAAGTAAAAAGAAGGTGAAAACGTAATTAATGGATGCAAATATGGAATATCAAAATCACCTGCATGTAAATGCTTGTATCATATTGACTTTTCAGTGCATATTCATTGAAAACTGATGCCATGGATGGTACAGTCACCTGTATATTCCACTCCTCAAGTTAGTTGAATTATATAAGCTCTAGTGAGAATTAGAAAGTTCAATGTAGAAAGAGATATGCTTGCACCAAACTCATTTCAACTCCAATATGTGCACCAATACTTTAATTTTTTACACTACATAATTCAGATTTACACATAAATTTGTTTTAATCAAATTATTATATAATGTATGAATTTTAAAATCATATGCACTTGCCTATCTTAAAAAAAATAAATCATCCAATCAACTTAAATTAAAGAATAAATATGAACAAAATCATATTCAATGTGGTATTCATTTTAAAGGTCTCAACAAGATGATTCTGATAATATATATATATTATAAATTAATTCTTCCTTTTTCTGTGAATGATAATAACTGTGCTACTTATGAAAATGTGGTGCGATGAACATTACACCGAAACTACACCATTATGGTGTTTTAATGCATATATTGTAGACGGTCTCAACGTCTACTTACATTAACCCAAAGAATTATGCATTACGCCTCAGTATGTTTGCATGTCATGTATAAATATGTCAAAATCAGTCTACAAAGAATGCTAAACCAACTTACAAAAATAAAGGTGTAAATATAAGCACCCATTGCAACTGGAAGCCCCATTGCACTAGAACCCTCAGGTAATGAACGCATTTGATTTATGCTTATTCCAATAAGCAACAGAGCAAGAGCCTCCCACTGGAAAGAAAAACAAAAAGGACTTCCGTTTAAATAACTATTTGCAAGTAACACACAGGAAATCAAATCCTATATGGCAAGTGATCTCATGTAGAAAACGCAAAATATACATACGTATATATAAACACTTTTAGAACCATGTGAGAGACCTGAATAATCGAAAATCGACGCTTCATTATTATCTTCAACAGAACCGCAATCACTAAGACCTGCAATTTTAAGTTAGAATTAGGTTACTAAAAAGAATAACAAACAAACAAATTCTAAACACAAAATTTATGTGCGAGTTGAAAGTATATCTTTCAATTCTGCATTAGTAACAAAATTGAAACAAAACTGACAACGGATATGAACTTGGAATATAACTTTGTCCAGACGTATGACAATGGATAAGAACAGAACACAAAATGCTACAGGTAAAATAGTTTATTAATAAGATGTATTGATAAGGATGGGAACTTCTCATGATCACAATGCTACAAACAGACATATGACAATGGAAAAGAACAGAACACAAAAGATTACATGTAAAATAGTTTATTAATAAGATGTATTGAGGCAAGGATGGGAACTTAATCAACTTATTATGATCACAATGTTACAAAACATTACCTTCAGATTGCTTAGCATCTTTACAGTTGCAGGATTAAAATAGAGCTGCATAAAGATTATCAAATTAGATAATTAGGCTCCAAGTGAAATATCTGGATATATGCTGTTTGACAGTGATCATCAGCAAAACATACGATGTAATTCATATTAAAAACACAACTGTTACAGAAATTATTTTTCTTTTCTTATTTATGTTCAGGTTACTTCTTCCACATATAATAAGTGAAAGAAAAAACATCAGTAACAAATACATCTACATGTGAAACAAATTAATGTTTTTATCTCCACACCATTCCTTTTGTTGTAATATCATTTGTGTTCCTTATTGGGTATGAGAATAATCAAGTCCTGGAACATTTATTAAATAAACTTTTAAGATTGATGAAATTTCTTGTTGAAATACCAAATGTGTCTGTGAACACCGGTCTTCTGTTTAACGTCTACTTATGTAAACTTCTGTAAATATGTCAAAACAACTATCATAGCACATGCGAGATGTATCCCTAAGAAACCATTATGAAACTACATTCTAAGTGTTATCATAGCCATTCCTTCTGCATGCAATTAATAATATAGCTTCAATGTACCATCGGTTTTCAGGTTTCTAAAAAATATGATGTTTTCTAAAGAAAATTTAAACCAGAAGAAATTCTACGTTATAAGTACCTGCATCGTGAACTTAAGATAGTTATTAATAGCATAGAGGAATGCTGGAACAGCAAGAAGCACATTGTTGCGAGCTGCCTGCATAAAAAACACGATAGACATCAGATTACAAGCTTTCTGTTTTATAAAAAGTAATTTAATGCCTCAATAGGTTCCAAAATGAGAAAGAACTTGAAGCACAAAAGATACAGCATGTAACATAAGTTTCAAAAATTAATATCTGAAAATGCCAAATAGACACATCAATGATAAATCAAAAGTGTGGTTCAGTTCTTGTAACATTAACAAGCCAATTAATATTTGTAACTAACATAACACTAAAGTAGCAATGTGCATAATTAGGTGTTCTATGGTCTCTAATAATAATATTATGAATCTTACAGTGTGATATAAAAATCATTTAGCAAGCTAAAATCATTGAAAATACTAATTGGTTCCTGGTGGGTCTTATAGTGACCACTGACTAATATCTCATTAAATCCTAGGCTTAGCATCAGAATGTATTCCTGTGAAAAAAGACGATAAGGATGGTAGTGGAGCAGACAGGTAAAACATGTACTTATATATTTCAATATAATAACATTTCAGCCAAGTAAAAAAGTATACTTGCATCTAATAATAGGTATCCCTAAGCATATAAAGTCTGCAAATGGGTATTTAGCCCTACCTTTGTTGTTGAAAGAACAGTAAACATGGTCATAAATATGTTGACCCAAAACTGAAATACAACAACATTACCTGTACAAAACTGGAGATAGAAAGAAGTGGTTTTTCTCCAATCTTCTGATTTCTGGCCTGAAAATTTAGAAGTAATAGAGCAATTTTTAAAACCATATAATATTAGCAAGGAAAAAGAAAATCCATACCAAGTTAAGTAGGCCCTATACATCTAGATTTTAACACAATGAAAGAACAAAATCCGGTAAGGAATTATCATTTTTCCTCAACTCTTCAACAACTTAGACTGTAGAAAAGTTCTCCAGAAAACTGATCAACATAAAGGAAAATGTAGATAAATTTAAAATAAGTAAACCTTACCTGGATTAAAAGCATTACTATTGCAAATATAACTTTTGCAAATTCAGTCAGAAAGTTAACACTGACAGGGCTAAATTTGAACTTCCCATCAACCTTGGACATGTACACCAAAATTGGCTGCCAAAGAAAATGAAGATACTAAGTGGACAAATAACTTATGCAGCATGAACATAGTGCACAACTAATTATACCTAAAAGATTCGAACCAATAACAGTTTAAATGTTTAAAACTGTTCTTGTTATGAAAAAGATTGAAATACAATAAAAAGACAACCAAGACATTACTTATCCTTTCTTGCAGTCAAATCAGGAGAAGGACGTGACACCACAAACCTCACCACAACTGGATATACCAAATGATTTATTGGGTTGTTTTGATCAAATGAGTTTGGTCCTTATGAACTTCTACAGGTCTTTAAACAGAAATTGATAATGTAATAACAGAATATTGGGAGTTAATACTTAAGATAGCCTAATTGAATATGCACTCAGGTAGGTTATCTCAAAACCTTTTTTACTTTAGTAATCAAGAGCCTGTTTTCCACTGTTAGGAATTGGTGAATAAATTAATAAGATACAAATGCAGGGCTTAGAATAGGTGACAAAAGTTTCTTTTGAAACAAACTAAAATGCATGAACAAAAAGGTAAAGACTTTCCAAAGAAACCCATGCACAAAATGACAAATCTGACTCTTAATCTAATAATGAACAAAAAGAGAACACCTGTAAGCCAACTAACATGCAATCACCAACAACCAAGAGAACATTTAGAGCCCGCTGCTTTTTCGAAAACTTGCTCCTATGCCGATCATAAGCCCTAGACACTGTTTTCGCAGACGGATTCACCAACTTGGAATGACAGACACTGCATTCTATCATCCCTTGTTTCATCATCCAAATCCTCAGCTCCCTGCCACACTCACTTCCTCTATATATCAAATCTAAAATCACAATCCCCAACCAACGCAAATCAGCATTATACAATACATCACACCTCTCCACAATTGCCAAATCCAATATAACAATAACAATAACAATAATAACAGTTCTGATTGATAACAACTTCATAAGTAAGTAAACTATAATCAAATTACTAATGCTAAACCCTAATTTCAATTAGATCTTAACTAATCATAACAATATATCTCAACACAAAAGATAAATTAAGCTCCTCCGATCTCAGATCTTGAAACTTTTACATCAATACCGACCTTCTACAACAATCAATGGAGTAATAACACATTACACACAACTGAACAATAAGATCAAAAACTTACCTCGATTACACGATCTCAAAACACAAAAGTATCACGCGGTAGTATGAATTCGCCCTAGATCTGATCTGAGAGCTCCGGCGACCGTGATTCAACAGTTTCAGCTGTTGAATCTGTATGTACAATGATACAAATAAGGCGCGAAATAAACCCTAGAAGAATGCAGAATTGAGCTCTGTTGATTGGATTTGATGCGAAGAATATGCGTGAGAAATGGAGAGATTATTATTATTATTGTGATGGATTATTATTAATTAAGATTGAATCGATGTGAATTGAATAGTGATTTTGCTTTAGAATTACGTTGACTCGATGGTGTGATCTACGAAAAACGTCACCGACAAACGCCTTTATTTGCATTTCGAGTCAAATCATTGTTTCGCTTGATATATACATCTTTTTAATGGTAAATGTAAGATTCTGTTACGAATGATAAATGTTATTTTAATCAGGTTTATCTATTTATATTTCAGTCGGAAATACACCCCCAACCCCCTTAGGAGATAACATATTGTTGAGAAAGCCCTCTGTTTCAACTCTGAGCATTTTGCTCAGAGTGAAACTTGAACCCATGACCTCTTAATATTTACATATCATGGTTACTTATCTTTAACCGGTTGGGATAAGGATCATTGGTCACTTGTTATATACATGTTCTGGTGTTCTAATTCGTAAATAATTTTTTCACGAACAACTCTACGAAAGTTTTTTGACAATTAATTGGATCGACGAGTCACTTACTCACCCGACCATTTTTAATATTTAAGTATGGAATATTATGGCATTAGATTGACACGAACAAATCTACATTATTTTTAACCTATATTACTCGTCATTGCATTTTATTACCTAGTTGGCTCTAATTCATAATTTTTTAGATGTAATGCCCTGAGAGTAGAATACCTCTTGCGAATACCGCAAACTTATTATATATGTTCGTCTAATCTATTTTAAAAGTATATCCAGCTTATGAGATTTGAATCCTGTGGTAAATTAGTTTTGATATGCATGTATGTGAATCAGTGATTGTGTTTCTAACTCGTATAATTCGTTTTGGGCGCACAAATATGTATGATGTTTAGATACGTCAAACTTTACATGTTTAATTCATGTGTATATAGTGGTGCATCTTATCCTTTGCAAACTAAGTCCAACTTTTCATGTTTAAGACATTGAGTGGGAATCGTTTTATTAATACTCATTGTTTGAAACTTTGAAAGAAAAGGAATGAGGCTTTGCAAATCATGATATGAACAAAAACACTGTTACATGATATAACATCCCTTGCAATTTGTATTCCTATGTAAGAAGCACAAACACATTATATGTAATGATTTCTTGGTTTTTAAGGCTTTCAATAATTGCTATAGTATTAAAAAATGACAATAGAAGATACAACTAGTTAGATATTTTAGTAGTTGGATTGGCTAGTCGACAAATGTGATCATAATATCCATCCAACAAGGCAAGAGGTGCAGAGTGCACGTTTGTTTGAATTTATTGTGATATTCGATATTGGAACCTCCTTAGAGGCGAGCAATGGTGTTCCAAGGGGCAACGCCCGTTGGTAGCAAGGTCAAAGGGGCAGAGCCCGTGGCTGGGGTCGAGCCGAAGTTTCACATGTGGAATTTAGGGGTAATGGGTGCTTGTTTTTAAACATTAAGCATGCCTTTAGTTTGATTGTTAGCCCCATCCCTGCAAGAAGTTACGAATTCATGTATTTTTGGTCTACACTTCTAATCGTTCAAGAAACTCAAGCAAATCATACATCATTCATAAAATTTGAGTTTTATTTGATTGAACTTTTAGATTGAACACCAAATAGGTTCAATCTAAAGTGTTTCGCGACTCTTAGATTGTCCAATTTTTATCACGAAAATATCATTTCTCTACACAACTTGTTGTTTTGAGACATATAACCTCTATCCTCAAAGCAATTGAATCGACATCTTAATTGAACAATGTGTTTTGGGTTTTTGGCAAATCGCATCCCTCGAGACCACGATATTTGTATTGCTTATCATACATTCTACAATATAAACAATTAAAATATTTATTTTAGGCCTTTAAATTTTAAGGGCCCTCATAATTGAGAGAAAAACTACCTTTATCTATATTTTAAGTCAAAATTATATGTGATAATCTATCAATTATTATGTTTTTAGAGAAAAATAAGAAGAGATAACACAATGATTAAAGATTTAGTTATAATATTCTTGTAACTTTTTATACGAAGAATGTTGTAACATATATTGATTCGTGCTTAAGATAGATTTTAGGATTACTTTATATAAAAAAAAAATAGAACGAGTTTTCTTTAATAAAAACCTTGATTTCATAGTTCACTTTTAAGCCTCAAAATGTGTTGAGGTGCCAATGCTAACCATCAAGCTATGTCGTGACCATTGAATCTATCACATTTTTACAGCTACAATCCTAAATAAGCGAGACAAATTTGAGCTAGTGTGTTTAATGAAACCAACCAACACAAACCAAATTTATGTTTTTTTTTCTATTTTACCTAAAATCTAACCTAAAAAAGCACTTATGTTATCATTTTAAAAGAGAAAAATATCATATAATAGTAATAAAATTTCAAAAGTGTTTCAGTTAAGTCAAACTAAATCACTAAACCATCATATCGAGTTATTATTAGATTTTTTGTGTCAAGAAAGAAAAAATAAAGGACAATATACGAGGGTCGAGATTTTCAATATATGTAATTGTATTTAAAAAATTAAGAAAACATGTTAACTATATCAAAAAATTAAAAAATAACTGAAATCCACTTCACAACTCTACATTAGCTTACAAAAAGTAAAAAAAAAAATATTTTCTAATTGAAACAAAAAAAAATTATGTTAAAACATGTAATTTAAGTAAAACATGAAAACAGTGTAACTTAATTAAAACGAGTTTTAAACTTAAGTGATTTAATTAAAATGTTATTAAATTTTATTATTGAGATTTTATGAATTTATGAAACTTTAAACCAAAAGTAATATTCTCAAAAGACCTATTTACAAAACCATCTAATACAAACCTAATAAAAATAACCTAAGTAGACTCAAAATTAAACAAAACAAACTTAAACCCACATACTCTACATTACATAGACCTATGAACATAATAAAGATTATTTAAATTGAATGATTGTTCTACAAACTTATATAAAATCCAGGAGTACACATACAAATATAATCACATTTACTATCATGACTTAAATCACATTTAATGTTTATATTTACCTGCATAATATTATATGATGTTGTTTGTGAAAAATAATAAATTATAATTAGCAAAAAAAAAAAACAAAGCTTTGTAATTATAGTCTATATTTTCAAACATTATACTTCTTGCATGCAATGCATTTATTTATGTACATAAAAATTATCAAATTAATTTTTTCATATATTTTTAAATTATAACAAATTACCAAGACGTGTGTAAATTATATGTAAGTACTATAACCTACGCAAAAGTTACATATGCGATGATTGTATACATAAACAAATTTGTTTTGGTTCTTTTCATTTAAATGATAGAAGAACAAATATTATGTTTGAACTATTCAATCATTTTCTTATCTTTAGAAAACTTTTATGACTGAAAATGAATGATTCAATTTGTTTTGCATGTTCTCTTAATAGTTAAAGTTCAACATAGATCTCTCCTCTATTGTTGTGTATGAAAACAATACTTTGATTTATTTACCAGTTAATACAAAATAATATTATGGATTGTTATATTATATGATGATTAATTGATCATACTATACATTTTATAAATAGTCAATTTCAATTTTGTTTCATAATGTTTAATAAAAGTAACTATTTTTCTTCAAAAGTTTAAAAATATCAATTTAAGTCCAAAATTTTCATAATTTGTTTTAGTTTTAGTCCAAAAACTTTATTATTTTGGATTCAAGTTAAAACAATTAATGAAACAATTAATGAAACTTTTGAAAATAAATTGATAATTTTTAATATTTTAGAAGAAAATAGTTATATTATCAAATGTTAAGGAGCAAAATCAAATTAAACTCTTTTATAAAAATTAGTTATGGCCTTGTAATCAATTAATCAAACTTGATAAAAGTTACAAAATCAATAAGATTTTCAATGAACAATAATAATTTGTTTTTAAAACAAACCGACAGTTTTGCAAAAAGAAGAAAAAAAGAAACAAACAAACCGACAATTCATGTGCAAATCAGCAACCCAATTCCTATAAACTCACTGAGTTGGAGCCCGAGTCATCCCCAACTCGGATCAGTGAGTTGTCGGTGGCGAGTTGACTCCTATCTTTAGTTGGCGAGTCATGGTTCAAAGGTTCCAACAGTTTACTTGATTCCAAATCCAGCCTGTTGCTTATTAAACACCGATCATCATCAATCAATGATGTATACACATCAACCGAACCCCATCTGTTGATCTCCACCGTCCATTTTCACACCTTCTTTATTGATCAATTGACAGAAATACTTGATCTAACAAACACACACACACACACACACCTTCATTGTATTGGAGGTGAAGGAGAGCTGCAAGCAAGAATCTTGATACATAAAGCAGGTGCATTTGATCAGATAGTGTGAGTCGGATCTTGTTTGGGGTGAAGTCTCCACTCTCTGTAAGTGTACATTTCTAGTTTATTGATTTCTGATAGAACCTTAGAAAGAAAGCAAGATTCTTTGATGGGTTTGTTGTTTTAGGTGTAATTTGGTGTTTGTAGGATATGGGTCTTTGTGATTTATGTGTTTTCAACAACAAGTGACCAAATGCTCTAATTAGTAAGAAAGATGAACTTGATTGGTGTTAAATCTTGTGTCTTATTCTTCAAAAATTACATTAGAACCCTAAAAGGAACTTGATTCATTATTGGGTGTAAGTGCACATTCTAGTTTCTTGAAATCACATAAAACCCTAGAAGAAAGCAAGAATCTTTGATGGGTTTGTTGTTTAAGGTGTAATTTGTTGTTTATAGGATATGGGCTTTTGTGATTTATGTGTTTTCAAGAACAATTGACCAAATGCTCAAATTATTTAGAAAAGGAACTTGATTGGTGTTAAAAATTGTGTTTTTTGTTCTTCAAAATTTACATCAGAACCCTAAAAGGAACTTGATTCGTTATTGGGTTTAATTGGACATTCTACTTTCTTGAAATCACATAGAACCCTAAAAGAAAGCAAGATTCTTTGATGGGTTTGTTGTTTTAGGTGTAATTTGTTATTTGTAGGATATGGGTCTTTGTGATTTATGTGTTCAAGAACAATTGACCAAAATGCCCAAATTATCAAGAACAAGGAAGTTGATTCATCTTAAATCTTGTGTTTTTTGTTCTTCAAAATTTCCTTTAGGACCCTAAAAAGATGCATAATTTTTTAGTGGGTTTATTGTTTTACTCCCTTTCAGCATCTGGATCTTGTTTTCTTTTAGGAAATCTTCACCAAATGCTCAAATATTCACGAAAAGGAACTTGACTTATTAGTGAATGTTTGGTTATTATATTCTGCTAATTTCAGATATTGATTAATCTTTAATCTGTGTGTTTTTCTTCTCAAAATCTTTGTTAAACCCTAAAAGGAAACTCACTTTGGTACTTGGTTTATTGTTTTAGTCAATACCAGTTATTGTAAGTATCTTTGTCTCTCAAATTCATGTTTTATAAACATCTTTTCACCAAATGCCCAAATAATCAAGAAAATGAACTTGATTAATTGTGGTTACTTATCTTATGCTCATTTCATCTTTTGTAGTTTAATTTAACTTAAATACTGTGTTTTAGTCAAATTGTCATCAAACAGACAGCTTTTCAGCATATGTATCTATAGTTTATGCCTTTTTCCAAGAAAATTCCACCAACTTAAATACTTTGATATTTTGATTCAACTTCTGCTCATTTGACATAAGGCAAAAGAGGAATTTAAGTCATCATTGTGTTTTATGTTTTTCTGTTTTGCCTGCTCTTTAGCAATTAGCGTATGTCATATGAATCCAATTTTTTAATCGACAGCACAAATAAACAAGGAAAAGACTTGATAGTTGATTCTTTGGCTATTTTGTTTTATTCATCTTCTGTGATACTGATTCATCTTAAATATATCCTATTCATCAAGGTGTATTTTAATTTGCTTATCATGTCTTCATTGTATCACATTGATCTGTCATATTCATTAGTCAAACCTAATTACAAAGAAAAGGATGTTAATTCATCACTTGGAATTTGTTTATTCAAAGCATTTTGGGTATCTCCTATCTTTGTTTTTTGTGATTCTTCTTTAACTAAAAACAAATAGAAAAGAGAAAGGAACTTAATTTCTCACTTGTGTTTTGTTTCTTGTATATTTTTCTCATTTTCTCACATTAATCTCCCAGGGTTAACAAGAAAACAATCTTAAGACATTTGTTCTTCTTGTTCGTTCAAAAGCATCTTGGATGTGTTTATCTGTATTCTTTCATATCATTTACATGAAATGAGCTTAATTTATTATTTAATGTTCTGTTTTTCTTCCTTCTTTTGCAGCATAGAAGAATGGAGACAAAACACATGTGTCTTTTGGCTATAACTCTAATGTTTATGTTCGTTTCAATTGTGGATGCCGACACATCGCCAGTGTTGGTGAAGAAAGTTAAGGGGAAGAAAGTTTGTGATCAGGGTTGGGAATGTAAAGGGTGGTCAGAATACTGTTGCAATCTCACAATATCTCAATATTTTGATTATTATCAATTTGAGAATCTTTTCTCGAAAAGGAATTCCCCAGTGGCACACGCTGCCGGTTTCTGGGATTTTAAATCTTTTATCACCGCTTCAGCCATTTATCAGCCCCTAGGATTTGGTACCACAGGCAACAAGACAACACAAATGTTGGAGATTGCTGCTTTTCTTGCTCATGTTGGAAGTCAAACTTCTTGTAAGTTCATGTGTTCAATGCTTTTACTTCCGTTCTTTATTCACAAGGAGTCTTGAATCTTGATGTAATTTTGTTACTGCAAATGGTTTAGGTGGGTATGGAGTGGTAACCGGAGGGCCCACATCATGGGGATTATGTTACAACAAAGAAATGAGCCCAATGCAAGATTATTGTGATGATAACTACAAATATACTTACCCTTGTGCCCCTGGAGCTTTGTATTTCGGCCGTGGTGCTTTGCCCGTTTATTGGTATGAATCATTTTTTTTTCAATGTTAATTCAAGATTATGTCACTTGTTATAAAGTCTAGTAAATAGGGATGCATTTGAGCCACACCAACGCCTTCTTGGCTCGTGATAAAGTAACCCTTTTTTTAATTTTGCTGTTCTTTTTGCACCACAAATAGTCAGTTCCATAAAGTGGGGATACAAGCGGGCTGGACGGATCTGGTAAACGGTCAAAAAGTGTACCTTTTGGAACGGGTTGGGTTGATCCCCAACACTTTTCTCCTTTTTTAACTAAAAATTAGTGTAAAATTTGTGACTACAATGGTTATATTTTTCAATAGTAGTCTATTTTTGATATAATGTGATTTTTGCTATGGGTCAAAATGGGTTAGTTTTGGGATATCCAAAACACTTCTCCAAAAAGAAGTTTGTGACAATAGTATTCTGATTTTTTGAAAATAATGATTTAGGATGTGTTATGCATCAATAATACCACATGGACAGCATTCGACCTGTTTCACTTGTTTTCTTTTTAGAATTTTTTTATTTATTTTACCTGTTATATATTAAACATAACCGCTGTTGCCCCGTCAATAACTAAATAGATCGTACTTGACACGCGAGAAAGTTGTATTGTTTTTGTGATTGTCTAATTTCTTTCTAACAAAATGATTTAGGATGTTAATTGTCTTATGCATTAAAAATACCCTTAGAACAATTTTTTACCAGCTTACCAGTGTTTTCTTTCTAGTTAATTGTTTTTAAGTATCCATTCAGTCTTTCATAAGGAACTGGAAATAGATCTGAAGTGCCATGTGTTCAAAGTTATATTGTTTTAGTATGTGTTGAAATTTATATTCTTTTAGTACTAATCTAATTTTTTGAATCAAACAATTCAAGATGTTTTATGCATCAACATAACCACATTGGTGATTTTGACCTGTCTAATACCTTTTTTTCCCAGATTAAAAACATAACTCTAACCGTCGTGTTTTTTCAGGAACTACAACTACGGGTACCTCGGCGACTGCTTAAAGGTTGATCTTTTACACCACCCCGAGTACCTTGAACAAAATGCCACTTTAGCCTTCCAAGCTGCAATCTTTCAATGGTTAACTCCATTGAAAAAGGGCCAGCCCTCGGCCCATGACGTCATGGTGGGCAACTGGAAGCCCACCAAGAACGACACAATGTCTAAAAGGATTCCTGGATTTGGAACCACCATGAATATCCTCTATGGCGAACGCACTTGTGGAAAAGGTGATATTGATGACATGAACACCATCGTTACACATTACTTGTATTACCTTGACTTGATGGGTGTTGGCCGTGAGCAAGCCGGGCCCCACGAGGTGCTTACGTGTGCTGAACAGAAACCATTTAACCCGTCAACCACTAAAGACTCGGCTTCGAGTTAACCTTGGAGTCAAAGTCAAAAACCATGTCAATGTGGCTTGAATCTTGAATGAAATAAAAGGTGCACTTGGTATGTTTGTAGGTCTTGTGTTCTTTGTTTCTAAATGTTTATTATTTATTTTGTGGAGATATGTTTTTTGTTTTTAAGTTGGAATTACAAGACATATTATATAAGTTTGTTCAGATTATGTTTCTTGAGTTTGCTTTTGTATTATAAAGTTTTTAATAATAAATTTGTATCAAGACATTAGTTTGTTACAGAAAATATGTAAACCTACTTATTTGTCCATTGGTTTTGTTGGCATATGCAGATTCTAAAGTCCTGCTGATTTTTAGAACTACTTTTGATTTTAAGATTGATATAATTATGTTTAAAAATTTTGAGAAAAAATCATAATTACATCAAAAGATATTAGCAATTTAGATTTAAATGTCAATATTGGAATAACTCATTTGGTAGAGGCATTGGATTTTAAAATGAAAGTTATTAGGAGTAGACCTTCTAGAATGGAGGTTCTTAGGAGTAGGGTAGGGTATGGTAGATTTGCAGGGTCAAAGAAAAGAAATTTAATAGTTCAAACTATAATCCTAATAATATGGTTTCATAAAAAAACTAAAATGTCCAAGCTAAAATCTTATCTAAAATTTTATCCTTGACATTAACATCACTCGCACATTATCGTTGTGGCATATCTATTAGGAAACTATTCCCGCATATAGTGATTAAATTTTGACTTACTAGCTTTAGTGGTTTGTAGGAGATCATCTCACATTCATGGTTCATAGTATTTGTCTATAATCACCTACGGATTACCGAAAGACCATTTAGTTTCTTACGTTCTGGATCTTTTTTTCAAAGTCCTAGCGTGATCCATCGATGATTACTTGTGGATTCCGTTCATCAATAATACGAGTCCATTAAATGTTGGACGGTGAAGAATACAAATTAAGATATAGATTTGTTTAATGATATTATAATGAAAAGAGAGATATGATGATGGTATATCCTCGAATTCAAGTAGAGGATCATTAGGTTAAAAAGATCATTATGCGTGAAAATGCTAGGAAGCCATTATGCGTCACCACGTGTCCTGTGGTAGAGCAGTAAAAGCGTCTAAGCAACGAAATAACAAATTCTGGATGCACCATTAAAAAATTGGGATGCCCCATCTAAAATTTAAAACACGCCGTTGAAAAAATAAGACACGCTTTTTTAAAAAATAGGACACATGTTAACGCACCCAATTGAAGTATTTTTTTTTAATTTCTTGTTTTATGAAATATAATAATATTATACTCAATTAGAGATAAATATGTTTGTATTATGGTGTAATCTCTTTAAAAAATAATAACATATAGTAAAAAGTTGCGTTTAAAAAAATGGTGGAAACACAAAAAAAAAAATCAACAATTGTGTCTAGCATCATTTATATGTTTTTAGGCTATATGATATTTTCAGAAGAACCCTTATTGAACCCCTTATCTAGATTTTCAATGTTTTCCTTTTATTTTCCTTAAAGCTCAAAAATATTTTGACTTTAAAAAACATTTCCCAACAGCCTAATCATAGAAAGGATTAAACTCAATAATTTGGTATTATAAAACTAGATGATAAACTTAACAAAAACTAACCAGTCAACTTTGTGCTTAGATGATAAGTTTCTAAAGTCATTGACTTGATTAACAAGCAACAAATATAGCTTATTGCCTGTCGATATTCTAAACTATCATTAATCATTATTGTATAATGATTATATGTAACATGCACGATCTTCCAACTCCACAAACTACCATATCATTTTTTCCATTTTTATAATGCATGAACTAAGCATAATTAGGAATCAAATCATGTATATGTATGTACATGAATATATACACACATGTCTATATGTATGTGTGTATATATATGTTTGTCTTGTCTCTACATATCCTTTAAAAAACATAGTTAACATGAAAATTGTTTTCCTTGTGGTCATTGCACTTGTCTCATTATCAACAACAGCAAAGGTTACATATGATGTCACGAGTTTCGGCGCCAAAGGAGATGGCAAGACGGACTCGACTAAGGCATTTCTCAGCGCTTGGTCTAGCGCGTGTAATTCTACCAAGTCGGTAGGCATTAACATCCCCACTGGCACGTACCTAATTGCAACTGCCATCACTTTTGCTGGTGAAAGATGCCAAAACAATTCTATAACAATACGCATCTATGGCACCCTGGTCGCGCCTTTTAACTATGACCTGATTGCACACTCTGATGACTGGATCAAGTTCCATAGGGTTAACAATGTCACCATCTCAGGTGGGACCCTCGATGCCCGAGGTGGTTCTCTCTGGTCCTGTAAAACCTCTGGCAAAAGTTGTCCATCCGGAGCTACGGTACACACTATTGCTTCAACACAACTTATTAAACTACAACCGCGTGTATATACATAGAAATGAATACTAGTTTAGTGTTTTGCAGACACTGGGAATATACAACTCGAAGAACATTGTTATAAGCGGCTTGAAGTCAGTAAACAGTCAGATGTTTCACATTCTGCTAGATGCATGCGTCAATGCCAAGCTGCAAGGAGTGACCATCACAGCATCTGGTGCCAGCCCCAACACAGATGGCATCCATTTGATATCGTCGACAGGTGTCACCATCTTGAGTTCTAAAATCGCCACCGGAGATGATTGTATATCTATAGGTCCAGGCAATAGCAACCTTTGGATAGAGACGGTGACATGTGGCCCTGGTCATGGCATCAGGTATATCGATATACTTAAAATGTGTAATAAAACTAATATATAGAGACACGTTATGTAATACTCTTGTTGGTTGCAGCATTGGAAGTCTAGGGTGGGAACTAGACGAACCTGGCGTTCAAAACATAACAGTAACAAAGGCTGCATTTAGAGGGACTCAAAACGGTGTGAGAATAAAGACATGGGCAAGGGCTAGCCACGGGTTCGTAACAAGTGCTGCTTTCCAACATGTGACCATGGTCAACGTTAGTAATCCGATTATCATTGAGCAAAAGTACTGCCCCAACAAAGGCAACTGCCCGAATCAGGCCTCAGGGGTCAAGATCAAGGATGTGGTGTATGAGGACATCCATGGAACATCAGCGACCCAAGTGGCGGTGAAACTAGATTGTAGTCAAGGGAACCCGTGCACTGGAATAAGACTGAAAGATGTTAACCTTAACTATATTCGTGGGGATCAACCAGCAGTGTCCTCTTGCGAGTATGCTGCAGGGACCGCATCAGGCATACTTCACCCGACAAGCTGTTTATAGTTAATTAGTTACACTGATGTGTTTGAAGATTTGAGTAATTGGAACTTTATGCAAGAAAAAGTTGTTGAGATGTAAAATTATTGTATCAAAATCAACAGAAAGAAAACAAATGTGTTCACAGTGAGCAGAAAAGCACTTAAAACAATATTTGACAAAAGCAAAGATATATAACAGACCAATCTGAACATAAGCACATAACAATATTCTCAAACCAAAACCAAAATATATATGCCTCGATCAAACGGAAATCTACGGTTATAAAGCAGCTGCAGGAAATCAACGGCTCACGAATTTGTTTATTTTCTTCTTGTTTTTTACATTATACTTCTGGAGCTGTGGGTGCAGGAGCCCTCAACAGTGGTTGAAGAGCTTTCACAACAATGCTCATATTAGGCCTGAACTCGGACTCGTATTGCACACATAAAGCCGCCACAGCCGCCAGCTAGATCAACAAACAGATGTCGTTAGTTAGTTAGTTAAGGATTGTGGTTATAACAATGACTGTACCTTTGTAATAATCAAAAAGCAATAATAATATTAGAATATTGTTTATTGTTTTGGAAAGAGATAGACCTTTGCCACTGCTTTTGGAGGGTACTCTCCCTTGAGCCTTGGATCGACACATTGTTTAACCTTGTCTTCACTTAGCCTAGGTGTAGCCTATATGTAGAAGAAACAAAAATAAATAAATTTGACTTGTTTGCATCATTTCTCATTAAGCATGCTCCCCATTTTGTGGGTCCCTGTCCTAATGTATTTTATTCGAATGAGAAGACACAACATGAGATCAGTAAAACTGTAAAAGGCGTCAAAGGATAAATGGATCCTTAAACATTATATAATTACCAAGAATATTAAGTCAAGAATTTCAACCCCTTTAATTATAACAGTTCAATGCCAGGTATGTCTTATCCGTAATGGGTCAAAACGTTGGACTCTTAAGTCATTCAAGGTGTATTTTTAAAGCCTAAACCTCCTATATCACATTTCAAAGAAAGTATATTATTATTGGTAACATAACATTTTTGCAACAATAAATGCACACCAACTGTTTAAAGTTAGAAAAAAGATTTGACAAAAAGCTTTTAGATCATCCCCACATGCTCGTATAACAATTACCCGTTTCAACTTGTTGCAATCTCTAAGAAAGATAGATTTAGCCAAGTTTCTTAGTTTTCCCTTCTCTAATTTGCAGAAACCCATTTTTTATTTCACTTCATATCAGCTAAGAGGATCAACTACAAGGACCCACAAAATTCAAGCATCAAAAACAAAAAAAAAAAAAAAACTCACCCAAGTGACAAGGCTTTGTTGTCCACGTGGCATTGTGTGATCAACAGGTTTCCGACCAGTCAGAAGCTCAAGCAAAACAACCCCAAAGCTATACACGTCACTTTTTTGTGTCAGTTGTCCAGTCATTGCATATCTACATAAAATATTTTATTAGCAACATGTACCTTTATAATAAGTTCTTCATATTGAAAGCATATGTAATTAATAATAATATGATAATGCATATACTATCATATGAATATCAATCTTTACAGGTACATATAACAGCAAAAGATTCTCATCACAGAAAAAAAGAAAGCTAGGATTTATATTAACACAATAAAAAATGACTGAAAAGATCAAAAATTATAAAACTTCTGCGGTGCAAAACAAAAGGCATCTTCTTTATGGAAAACCCACAAGAAAGGAACATGCCTGAGTCTTTTTACATTATTCTTTAGTCTTTGCTTAGAGGTGGCAAATTTGACCTGTTTACCTTTATAATGGGTTGTTATGGATTAACTTTTATCTCAAACGGAATGATAGTCATCTAAAGTGTGTTCCCATTTATAAAATGGGTCAAAGAGGTTTAGCTATTTCTTTTATATATCTAAAACAAGTGAATTAGGTTTAGCTAAGGGATTTAGCCAAAATGTAAACAGGTCAAATGAGTTGAAAGTCATCCAAGGTGAAGTTGCTTGTATAAAAAAATCTTCTGAATCCCCTGTTAGAAAACTCAAATAATTTTCTAAACATATTTGCATAGTATTTGATGAAGTTACAAAAAAATATATGGAAAAGGTATTCGGGGCCTGGGGGTTGGTCGAATCCAAGCTGACCTGTTTTGACTTGACCCACCAATATATATCTTATCTATAAAATTTCAAACAGGCTCAGCTAAGGAAACAATAACTAAGAAATGAACAAGTCAAGTGGTTTGAAAAAGTCATCCAAATTAATAATGTTCAAAAATCTCCTAAACCCGCTTTACCATTTTAGTGAATCAAATTTAGATATGCTTTTTATAAAAAAATACAGAAAATAGATTGAAAAAAAGGTACTGCGGGTCGGTCCAACCCAATCTGACCCATTTTGCCCGCCGAGCCATCCATTTTGCAAACTACTTTTTTTTTGCAAATTATTATTATAACTAAGGGTTTGGAATCTTACTCTGGTGCATGATAGCCAAAAGTACCCAAAACACGAGTAGAATGCAAACGAGCAGCCATATCAGGAGCTTGATTAGAAAGATTAAAATCCGCAATCTTGGCTCTTAAATCTTCAAATAATAGCACGTTGCTAGACCTAATATCTCTGTGAATTATCGAAGGTTGGACCTTTTCATGTAAATACTCAAGTCCCTTTGCTGCATCAACAGCAATCCTTACTCTTTGCATCCAATCAAGCACGGGACCAGGTTGTGCTCCTTGCACACCCTTCCTGCCTGTGTATATGTAAAGATAAAGATTAAAGAAATCCATGAAACCAGAAAATAAAAAATTAAACAAACATCTCTGTACCGTGTAATATGTCATGTAGAGATCCCATGGTTGCAAATTCATAAGCCAAAACACGTGTATTCCCTTCCACACAGTAGCCGCACAGCTCAACAAAATTTTCGTGCTTCAGTTTAGAGACCATGGAAACCTTGAAATGAAAAGAAGACATTTTAATTAAAAAAGGAAAAAGGACCAACAATACTAAAGAACTAAACAGGAACCATAAACGTGCTTAAGTTCTAGATTTTATTATAATTTATAACAAATAAACTACTTGCAGAAACATCAACTTACCTGAGTCAAAAATTCGTTATCTGATTCAGCCTCCATAGAAACATCAAGCTTTTTCACAGCCACACTTTTACCATTATCTAGATTTGCAAAATAAACCCTTCCATATGAACCTTCACCGATCAGTGCCTTTGATCCAAAATTCTCGGTTTTTTCTTTCAATTCGTCAAGTGAAAGTGCAGGCACTTCAATTGTTGGCACTGCTTTTTGTGTATCAAATTTGGCCGGAGGTGGTACTTTGTCCTTCTGGTGCCCTACATTACATGTAGATAAAAACATTAACAACACATTTATAAAATATTTAATGCATATAGTTACAAAAAAATGCATATTTGAAGTTCTCAAATAGAAGAGGGACTGTATGCAACTACATAATAGTAATACCAAACATACCATCAATATGATCATTGTGGCTTTTCACAAAGCCATTGTCATTTGAAGGGTAAGATTCTTCGACTTGACAAGTACAACACAACCACCTCCGCATCCTATCCCTCTTCCTCAAAATCAAATCGTCTTGAGCCCTTGTTTTCCCCAAACGTATAAAGTATCCAGGTGGAGGCAAGTATTCCTACATAACGATAAAAAGCATGTATAAAAAACACATTAAAACTTTAAATTGATACATTGTAATCAAATTCCACGGTATATCCTCTCTTTTCTCCATGAATAGACCGAAAGGATGTAACGAAAAACAGAATTCCTGAAATCTTCTTCACAAAATATTGACTATGAGCTCTTCATATTCAAATAGTCAGTTGTAATAGATCACGTGTTACCAAAATGTGTGTCAATCGTAGTGTTTGTAAGGGCTTTTGTAGCAGTATTTCTTGAAGTTGTGATGATGACTTTTAATAGTACAAGTGTTCTGACAATTTTGATTATTCAGGATATAACAGTCTAAACAAAGGTAGAATACTCTCTATAAAGTAGTAAACAGCGATTTCACTCTAACCTTCGTTAATCAGTTCTGTTAGCATCAAATAACTAGATAATCATATGCAGAATTTTGACATAAAGTTACAACCAACTAATCATTATCTATAAGCAAACACATCATTATCTAGTTACAACCAACTAGATCATAAAAGCAATAAATATCAGAAATTTATAACATTTTATACATACAATTCACAATCAAAAGAGTTCTCACTAATGTAAATCTTTCCCATCAACAAGATGCCTCGTATGAGTTTAACACCACAGATCTCACAGCACATGCATCAAATACAAACAACTACACAAATTCTCACCACTAAACCACGAAAACGACGACTGCTACCCATTACAGCATCACAATTACAACCATAAAACAATCGAATCCAACAACAAAATCAAATTTATCCCAAGAATGTGATGATCAAATCAAAACTTCATAAAGAAAAAACAGAAACCCAATTGGGAAATCAAAGAAACAACCCAAATTGGGTATCAATCAAGCAGATCCGGTGGAGAAAGATTATGAAGAAGACAGTAAAAGGGTTGCTTTCAAAACGGATTAAACGATGGAATCAATCGAATCACAAGAAACCCATCATCAGAAACTCCGAAAGGAACCGTTTTCTTGGATGATAATAATAAAGTAAGCGATGAAGCAGAAGTAAAAGATTACCTGTGTTGTGTTGTGAGTTTTGGATTCTTGAATTAGGGCTTTGTTTTTATTGTGTTGTTGAGATGATGGAGAAATTGGGGAAAGACAGATAAGCAATGAGCGATTACAAAGAGAAAGAGAGAGGGGTTTAAATTGCCATCAATGCAAAAACGCGGAATCAAAAGATTTCAATAATTTATTTTGTTTGCACAATACATAGTAACCTAACTTATGAGTAATGATTTCGTGCATCGTATAATAATAATAATAATAGTTTTACGATTGATTTTCATTATGTTTTGTTTACTTGGATGGTTATAAATGAAATTGAGAAAAGTACATTCCTAACAGTTGAAATCAAGTCGATTTAAATGTGAAACTATAATGATTGTATGTGCGAAACTATGTTAGTGATCTGTGTGGTATACGGATTGACAAATACTTAAAATGATACATAGGTAAATAAATTCGTATGGATTCATAGTAATATATATATGTGATACATATGATGTTGAAGGATAAATTAGAATAATAAGGTTATCATTATATCATTATATTATAATATAATAGTATAAAAAAAGTTATGATGTTTTACGGTATAAACATATGAATGTAGAATGTTTGACTGGAAAAATAAAGAAAAAAATATCAATTAATGAACAAATTTGATTAAATTTATAAAAGTATGTGACAATGATACGTAACTAAGATAATAAACAGTTAATATCAAAAACTAATTGTTTATAAAAATGTAAATACTTCTTTGTGTAATTGTAATTAAAGATTAAAAATGATGGGTAAAAATCATATCAATGAAAGTTGTTTGAAAAATATTACTAAAAACTAGGTTATAGTCCTGTGTATTACATGGGGTTGTATAACAGTAATTATAATTCTATAATCTGCAGGGGATAAAAATAATTTAACTATACACAAAGAAAAAACGAACCATAACCTTTCAATTAAATCAAATACATGTCCAACTAACTAATTTTTTGATCGTCAAATACAAATAGACAAATTTGTCTAACATTATAAAACACACACAACTATACAATACTCTTCACATAATACATGGTTCCTAAATCCAGCTACCCTTGCCACATCAGCGAGAAAATCTTATTCACTATTTTTAACTTTAAAGGAAAACAAAAATTAAAATTCTGCCACAGACAAGAATTTTCTTAAAAATTCACTCTGAAAAAATACTTTAATCTTGCCATGTACTTAAGTGAGACATTTTAAAAGATCTCGATAATTTTGAGTTAAAGTAAAATTTGAATATTCGTTATATTTTGAATTGTTTTAAACTAAAGTTTTTTTCAAAAATATCATATGATCTTTCAGTTTATTATGGGCACTCGGCTAAATATGATCATACTTTTTTGTTTGATTCCTCTTGTTGTATACTATAGTTTGATCTCTGTTACATATTATTATAATTTATTTTATATAAATAACACCAGGCTATAATCACATGTATCATACGAGTTAAATAAAAAAATACTAAATATTTATTAATAAAGAGTTAGAACTGTAGCACGTTAAATATTAGATTAATTTAATTAGCTGATGAAATATTTTAACTATTTTTAAAACTTTTGTTTTAAAAAAATGTTGCTTTGAAAAAAAGTCATTTTTATATCAATATCTCATTGTTTAAAAACTTCGGATTTGTTTTGTAAAAAATATTTTTGTATAAAACTTTATTTTTTTTAAAAAGATTGATTTTAAAAAAATTCATAATTTAAAAATTTTCATTGTTTTATAAAAAATCATAGTTTTAGACAATTTTGATTTTAAAAACATATATATTTTTAATCAAAATACTTAGTTTTTATTTAGTGAAAATATATGTTTAAAACTTAATTGTTGAAAAAATACTTGGATTTATAATAAAGAGTGAAAGAGAAAATTTTTGAAAATTAGCTATTCGACTTTTTGAAAATATAATAGATAGTTTGGGTGGGAAAACTAATGTGACAGAGCTTGTGTGAATGACATATGTCATCACATGTAAATGATTATTAGGTTAGATATGAACAATGTCATAAATAAAATAAAAAGGAAAATATTATTTCGAAAGAAAATATGACAAAAACTTTTATTTTAATAGAAGAAAAATTGTCAACGGTAATATTAAAATTAATAACTTAATCATTATTTGCTAACATAATTAGCAATTTCTTATAAAAAATATGTCAATTAATTTAAAAGTAATAAAGTGATCAAAAATATAATATTTATTGTAATTGATATGAGTTAGTAGTTTTCAAATTCATTGTAAATTAATATTGAAGGATGCAACGACGTGTGATAATACAGACGTGACGCTTAAGTGGATGAGTTAAGAAAAATTATGTTTACCTATAGTTAGTATTTTATTATAAGTTATAGATTATATCATTAAAACTAACAAAAAGAAAGTAATGCGTTGGTTAAATTGTTGGTGTTGGTTATTGTTGTCCTGTAAGACATTGATTTGATGCTAATACTAAAGTCCAGTATTTATTTATTTTTGGTAATACGACAAAACTTTGTGAAGTAGGATGGGGGAGATAAAATATAATAAAGTTATAGTTATCAAGTAAAATACTATCTTCTTGTTGTTTAATATCACACGTTTTATCAAGTCAAAATATAATAAGTTATGTTGATTTAGTGCAGAAGTAATTTTTTTTAAATACAACATGCGTAACAATCGATGTATCTTACGCTTAAAAACATGTAAAATTAGGTAAAAATGAATAGCAAACGTGGACATTATCTTTGTGATTTTATATAAATGATAGTAACAATGTGTGTTTGTCATGATGATTGCATATACCTTGATGCAAAAGTTATGAAGCTTGCCGATTGCAGTAATTAGATAAGAACATGAGATATTTGTTTCAAGACAAGCTCAAATTTCATTCGAATTAAGTTATTCATATTTTTCATTTTATGGTTACAATCAATCAAGTTTTGTGATGATTTTTATAAAATTTTTTGAAATTAAAAATTGAGCGATTTTAATATTAACATATGTGAAACTGGACTACTATTTATCAAACATTTATTAAATCGACTTTACTGAAACAATCATGAGATATGTTATTATTTAGTGATTTTTACCATGCAACTATCTTCTACTTCATGTTGAATATAAAAAGTACATATCCATAAAGGTTTCATCAAAGCTACTTTATTTAAACCTTTTTAACATTCATAAAAAATCTTACAATGACGAAAACCAAAATCAACTCAATCACATCGAGACACAATGGTAAACTGAAAAACCGGGGCACTTTTTGAATGTTACTGTCATAAATAGCGACGGGTTGAAGATTTTTGGTAAAAACAAGTTTGTTAAAATATAATTAGACTACGTAAACTATTTAATATAATAAATTTAGCTTACAATATTTTTATTAAATTAGATTCAGACCATGATTGAATATTTTAAAATCCAGATAACAAATATAGATTGAATCATGTATATAATTTCTTTCGTTAAAAAATATACGCTTTAAATTTAAGGACCTTAGGCTTAACCCTAAAAATATATAACATGGAGTCATCAACTATTTATGGGGATGTGAACGAGAAATCTAGTCTGAATGCTAAGGGCATGTTTGGGATTACTTATTTTGGTTGAATAGGACTTTTGACAAAAATAACTTATTAACTTATTATTTTTAAAAATGAACTTTTAAAAAAGTGTTTGTATTAGCTTATAAACTAAAACGTTGTAAAATGACAAAAAAAACAGGAAATTAAAATAAAAGTAGTTTTCAAAAGTTAATAACTAACCCACTTCTTACTTTTCAAAACCTACTTTTTACTTTATATGAAAAATCAGTTTAAAAAGTAATTTTCGGTTTGACAAACACTTTTTTAGAGTTAATTACATGAAAGGTCCCTGTGATTAGGTCTGTTTCCACTTTCGGTCCCCAGATTTGAAAAACTACAAGGTTGGTCCACAAGTTTGACAAAACGTAACACCAAAGGTCCCTATCATGAATGACAGTTAACTTTTTAGTTAATCTTTTTAAATTACCAGATTGCCCCTGATTATAAATACTACTACCACTAACTCCTAACCCAACCCCTTTGACATTTTTCAAACTTCTTCCACGGGTAACCTACACCAACCACCACCACCACCACCACCACCACCACCACCACACCACCACCACCACCACCCTGTAATTCATACGGAATTTTCCTACGAAGAGTAATGAAGAAAAGTTGGTTTGTTTATCCACAACTAGAAAAAGATCAATTGGGTCCATTGAAATGCCACACTCACGAACACCAACATCGATCTTTGGCCACACCATCACAGCCAACCTCCGACAACACCACCGCCGCCTCCATATTTCCTCAATTTCATCATATTCCGCAATTCGTAGAAGAATCATCAACATTTGTCGTCGGAAACCTAACCCTAATTCATAATTTCTCACAATTTTGTAGAAATTAAATAGAAGACGATGAAGATCACAACGTTACTTGTGCTGAAATGCCACCCTATTCCAGACGGTGTCAATCCGGTGATACTAGCGAACGCGACGGACGTTTCACATTTTGGATACTTCCAGAGGGCCACCGTCCGACAGTTCATCGCCCATGCCATTAGACTATGTACTGGGCTCTAGAAGGTAAAGCAGGAAGAGAGTAGCTGACATCAACCATAAAGCCCACTCTATCTTGCTGCCCAGGAAGAGGGAAGAGGTTCGTCGGTAGAACCGTCGTTAAACACGCCACTGGATCAACGCCACACCGTCCAACACGAAGGTTTCGATCTCAAGAAAGAAGATGGAGGCGGCGGAGATGGAAGCTATCAGTGGGGGGGGTGGGAATTTACAAAGGTGAAAAAGAAAAAAGATGGAGGCGGCGGTGGTGTTGTCGGAGGTTGGCGGTGGTGGTGTGGCTAAAGACCGGTGTTGGTGTTGATGAGTGTGGTACACGGTAGTGGTTGTGGTGGGGTGATGGGGGTGGGTGGTGGTTGGTGTAGGTTACCCCTGGAAGAAGTTTGAAAAATATCAAAGAAGTTGGGTTAGGAGTTAGTGGTAGTGGTATTTATAATCAGGGGCAATCTGGTCATTCAATAAATATTAACAGAAAAGTTAACCTACCATCCATGATTTGGACCTTTTGTGTTACGTTTTGTCAAACTTGTGGACCGACCTTGTAGTTTTTCAAACCTGGAGACCGAAAGTGAAAACAAGCCTAACTACAGGGACCTTTCATGTAATTAACTCTTTTTTTTTACTTATTAAATTCGTAAAAGTTAATAAATCAAAGAGTAAATTACCATTTGCATCCCTAACATTTGTTCAATTTAACCACTTGCATCCCTACGGTTTCAAAATTGCCAATGACCCCCTAATGTTTCATTTTTATATCCATTTGTATCCAAAACCTTAACACCGTTAGTTATTCCGTTAATTTTTTATAAAAAGACTAAAATGCCCCTAAGAATTAAAATTAAAAATAAAAAATTATGAGACCACCTACATCTTCTTCTTCTTCTTTTTTGACCACCATAAACACACACTTACATCCACCACCACCCATCGACACCACCACCCACCACCCGTCGACACCACCACCCACCACCCATCGACGCCACCACCCAAACCTCCTTCTTCCTCTTTTCTCTTCGCTTCCTCCATCTCTCCACCGTCGACGTTTCTGTCATTGGAACTGTTGAACCCTGAAGAACAACAACTGAATCGACAAATGGGGCTTCAAATGGGTCTCCGTATAACAAATTGAACTCGATTAAATGATCTAATACTATCGTCCTATCCCTGAACTGCAGCCACTCCCGCCGTTGAATAAACCTCCGCCGTCTCCTTCGGCGATATCTGTAGAAGCCTGATATGACCCGAAGGGCGAAATTCGCTAGCGATCACTAACGAACCCAGAAGGGCAAAAATCGCCGCACCACCACCTGCACCTGACATGACCCGTTTGCATTCTAATCTGCAGAAGCCTAATGTTCCACTTCCACCGCAACCACCATCGCCGCCTCCGCCGTTGCCGTTGACGACTTCTTGCCAGTCGGGGGCACGGAGATTCCCTCGCCGGAGGGAGTACCATTTGTCACGATACATTTCGATTAACGCCACCGTCTCGCCGTCGGACCAGCACGACGGAGGTATCCGGTGAGATCCGCCTTTGGACGACGGTGGTTGTTGAGCGGCCATGATAAAGGTGGGGTGGTGCGGTTGAATTGGGATTGGGGTTAGATGATAAATGTGGGTTGGAAATGGATGGAATTATGAAAATAATAAAAAAATAAGATTAAAAGAAAATGACAAAAATACCCTTACAAAAGACAAATAATGTGGGGCCTGTTAACAGACTTGACTAACTTTGTTAGTCATTTTAATTCAAATAGTTACATAATAAAAACATTAGTGATTCAAACGGTTAAAACTATAAACGTCAGGTATGCAAATTGAGGTTTTGAAACTACAAAAATACAAACTGTTAAAATGAACAAACGTAAAAAAATGCAAATGATAATTTACTCTAAATCAAATGTAACACTTATTTATTAATCATTTAAGCTATCAAATAACCTAGACCTACTTTTATATTTCTTGTGTATAAAGCTTAATTATAGTTTCGCCCATGAAACAAGACTTTTTTGCATCTCCTTAACAAAGTGGTTGCATCCATAAACACTCGAATTGTGAGTGCACAAACCACCACAAATCCCTAAGGTACCAACTCTGTTTTCCATACAATTTTCAATAATATTCAATCATTCGAATCATGAATTACTCTTTTGATTGTTAACAAATTCGATAGTTTGTAGATTCATGTGTGACAAGCACTACTTATCTTCAATTTATTGACTTGTGGATTGCGTTCGTTGTTTCTATGGTTGTGAATTCGAATAATTGATACGAATTTCAGTTGATGGTATCTGATTTTGTTGTTGATCATGTGGATTGAAGAAATTAGGGTACATAAAGCTGAATTGTGATTGCTTGCGAATTAGGGTTCGGAGTTTTACAGCTAAAACCCGTAATAATTGTTTAAATACAAATTATACTCGAATTTTCTTTATTTTTTATGTTGTGACTTGATCGGCTTACTGCAAATTTTTACATATGCAAGTTCTGATCTTTTCAATTGCATAGGATTTAGCTTCTGCTAGTTTGAATTGCTATAATTTCGACTGGTTTGTGTCATGTTATCACTTGGTCGCGAAGAAGTAGACAGCTACAGTTAGTTTCCAACAAAGACAAAAGAAAGATGGGAAAAGTTCATGGATTTCGAGCGCATACCCTTTATGCTTTGTATAAGCTATAACTTGGCAATCATCACAATGCTACTCTTATAGTCTTATTTGATTTTGACCAAAGATTTGTTTACTCGTATGGGAATTAATGATTTATGTTTTGTTTGCACATAAAATCTTTAAATAGATGTAGGTCTTTCCGTGGTGTAGTTTGGCATTTCATTACATATTTCCCAGATTGAAGTTGGTATGTGTTATATGTAGGTTCTTTCTTTATGTCACTTAATGACATGAAAATCCTAATTGTCATGTATTGTATACAGATGGAACGATCTATCTCATCTCTTGCATTCAAAGGTTCTATTATTGAAGCAATTACTGAAGCCAAAAGACAGAAAAAACTTTTTGTAGTTTACATATCAGGTAACTTTTCACATTCATGATATATTCTGTTATTCCTGTCACGACTCTTTAGACACCAGAAGATATGTAGACATACTTGATCTTTGGTTGCTTGTTTAAAATGCTCTGAACTTGGTATTTGCAGGTGAAAATGAAGACTCAATTTCTATGGATAAATCTACTTGGTCAGAGTCAAGCGTGAGTTTATGGCCAGCATGATTCTTCTGCAACTAAATGAAGCATAATATGTTATCTCATGTTATATTATATTTTGATCTCTAGTCACACATGACCTACTATACATTATAAATTTTGGGGAAAATATTGTCTAATGACAGCTGGCTGCGTTTAGGTGGCAGAGTCATTATCGAAGTACTGTATTTTGCTGCACATAATAGAAGGAAGCACAGATGCAGCTCAATTTTCTGCATTATGTATCCTTTTTTTTGATTCAAAGATTTTATTGTCACAGAGACCACATAATTAAGTGTAGGTTATATTTAGTTTATACATGTATGGCATTCCTTGCATCAATTTGAATAGACCCACAGAAACCTGCTCCTTGTATAACTGCTATCGGATATAATGGCGTCCAATTATGGCAAAATGGTAACATTACAACCATGGATAGTATATTTATTTTTTGGGATTATCTTTCTAAAGTTCAAAATTTCATGTATATATCCTTCTAAATTTCATAGTGTCACATCTACCCATTCAAAGCACTAAAAATATCATATTTACCAATTCCATAGTAGATACAATAAGATTAGTTACTTATACACTGTTTCATTGAAGAAACAAACAAGAAAACTATGCTATTAACTTATTCCTACGAATCAGCTTTGCGCATAGTGTTCTCTTCATTTGTTTTGAAAGGATAATTACGGATTTTTTTATCTATCATAGAACTTTTGAAAGGATAATTACGAAATTATCAAATTTAGATTGATATTTTTGAAATTCTGAACTTTTAGAAGGATATGTATGAAATTGCCCTTTATTTTATTGAGTTGCATTACCTTTAGCTTACTGAATTTGTATTTGTTTTTTGCTTTTATTAAATTAATTGACAGAGGGTTTCGTAACTGCTGAGGTTCTGGTGTCGGCCCTTGAGAAAGCATGGTTGAGTCTTCATGTTCAGGTTGTTTATGCAATTTCATTTTGTAATTTGTGAACTAGCATCATACACTTTCACAATTAAGTTGAGTCAATACACATTTTTTTCAGATACAGTCCTACTCGAGTCATTGATATGGCTCAAGTATAATATTGTTGACTTAATTATGATATAACTGCATTTTTTATACAGGAAACAACTGCCACTTTCTTGACTGCAGCACTTGCCTCGAGACAAACTGAACAGCCTCCCTCTGAAGCACGTGAACTTGGAAGTTCTTCCTCCTCATCCACTAATACAAAAGCTAGTGCTTCTGTGGACACGAAGGACTTAGATAATGAAAAAGAAAAATCAGAGATTCGTGCCCCAGTAATTGAGGTAAGTTGATTGACATCACCCCTGCTTGTTTAATATTTTATTTAAGGGGTCAAAATGGGCACTTTTTATATGTCAAAACAGGCCGGAGTGGATTGGGTTGATCCAAAACACCTTTTATCTGTTATTTTACAATAAATGTATAAACAAACGTGTCAAATACAATGCACAAGACGTATATTAACAGTAATAACTCTTATATTGGATATATCAATGCAGTAGGCTGTAACATGTATGCGTTAAAATATACTTTGGAGTTTGGACTACTTTCCATATGTTCAGACCATTTGACCCATTTCTTTTTAGCTAATTCTTTTGTTTTACCCATAACATAACATGAATCATCTCTGACGGCAAGGTGTTTTTCTATAACCTGAACAGGAGAAAAACTCAAAACTTGGTGGGGATGTGTCTCATGGGCCATCAGTTGCTAAATTAGAAGAAAGTAATGTTAAACAGCCAATTACAACAACTAACAAAGCAGTTAACCAAGTGACCTCAAGTGCAAGTGAATCTGGATCCGACCAAACACCGAGTTTAAATGTTAGTCAACATAAAGCAAAGCCTGAGAAGTCTGAAAGTACTCAAACTGAGAAAGTTGATAATTCAGATTTGGGTTCAAATATATCAACTGATATTTATTTAAATATACGGTTACCTGGGGGTGCAAGTTTACAAGAGAAATTTGAACCTACAAGCACTTTGAAAATGGTCAAAGATTATGTGGATCAAAATCAAGAAAGTAGCATTGGATCTTATGATCTGGCCATTCCTTATCCTCGCAAGGTTTTCACCGACCAAGGTATACCATAATGTTTTTAATTAATTGCCCATTGCTGCAGTATAATTAGTCAACTGTTGATATCGTGGAAGTTAATTTAGTAACTTTATGGACTCCAAAATTCCAAATCAACACTAAGTAATGTTAGTTCTATGGTAAAAATGAATAGAAGTACTTAGAAATAAGAAAGAAAAAGAAGACTAGTAGTTTGTAAGTAACCAGAATACCAGATTTATGCTTTAAGACATACATTGATTGTTTACATGGGAAAATGGGTGGGTCAGGGCTTGGGTCGGTTGGTCAACATGTGTAAGTATGTTTCAGGTCAAAACGAGTAATATTAGCTACAGGTTGGGTTGATGTTGAATACTTTCTTCCAAATCTTAAATACATAACTAATTTGTCAGATATTATTATAAAATTTATTTAGTCAATAATATTCTAAGAGATTTAGGAGGTTTTATGCATTAAAAATATTCTTTGGGTGATGTTCTACCTGTCTGACCCTTTCCTATTTAAGCTATATTTTAGAGTAAGTGGTTTGAAATGGCCACTTATACTAATAATGTTGAAGCTTTATGCTTATGCGACTCAAATTTTGTTACCATAAATGCAGATTTACCCAAAACTTTAACAGAGCTAAGTCTGCTTAATAGACAAGCATTGATAGTAGTCCCTCACAAAGGACGATCCTCCATTCCCAGCTCGTCAGTGTCTGTGGCTCCCACCAGATCTTCAGATGGTGAAAGTTATTTCTCACTTGTGAGGCGGTATCTATCATATGTAAATCCTTTGGCCTATTTAAGTGGCGGTGGCGCTGCTGCTGCAAATTCCTCAACTTCTGGACAGGAAACTAGAAGGATTCCGCCCGAATCTGGTGATTATATTTTCCTATACATTTAATTCATCGATTTGCTTAAATATGTTTTCCCTTTCTGTTTTAAGAAATCTAATCTCTTTTAGTATATTCCCGACTTCCATGTGAGTCAAAATTGTTTATGGAACTTTTAGTCAATGTTGTGATTATAGAAGCTGTTAATTTATTTATATGCAGGCACACCACAGGGAAACTACGTGGGAAGCAGGCGATCCTACCTCGTAACATCAAACCAAAGCAGTAACACATCAACTGCTAAAAACAACAAACCAAATCCATCTAGATTCGGAAGTGGAAGCAATATTCACACCTTAAAACATGATGATGATGATACCAAATTCAAAGGCCAAAATGCTTTCTGGAATGGCAATTCCACTGAATATGGCGGCGATGGCGACAACAAGTGAGTGGTCATGGCTATATAAAACACCTTGTTATATATTTATTTGCAAAACAACATTACATATATGTTACTTCTCATAAATTTCGAGTAATACATATGTTGTTCTGGTTAGAATCAGTATGCATCTGTGATTTTAAGTTTCTTTGTCACTACGTGTCCACGAAAAGCAACTTTCTCTGGCCAAAGGGGTCCGCTTCGGTATATAATAATCTAGCTTGCCACATCATTTGATATCCATGGCTTTTGATCTTCACAATAATGTTTACAGATTGTCCCCTTGGGCCGAATAATCAGAGTACATCTTAATGAATATGTCAACAATGTCACACCTGGGATCAAGATGCACCAAATGAGCTTAAATTAGTTGATACTCAACGGGTCAAAATGTTTGGGTTAGAAAGTTCACTTTGACTTGAGAAAATACGGGAATAAAACAATTTTGGAGGTTATACTTACCTGGGTTCTTTTTATTTAACCCATATGACCAACTGAAAGTCGGTGTGTACTCTATGTCAGCCTTTTGAAAATAGTAAAATCTAAGTCGTTACAGTTAGTTATTAAACTAACGGGCTTACTTGATTGTGTTAAAACCAAAGTGTATCAACTATCAAGTCATATGATATAGGATATGTCGAAAATGGGTCACATCTAACCCAACATTCAAATCCATAATATTTCTCTTTCCACCACATTATAACTACTTAACACCTGAAGACATGTACGAACTCTCTTTTTCCATGTTTGATTATCAAGAAAATACTTAGTTTATAGCCCAATAGAGATGCCCGTAGAGACATCATGCGCTTGTTTTACTTTGTATAGGAACCAGTTATGAGCCTACTCACACTTTGAGATCATTTCTAGTATCCTTCCATTGAAACCGGTTTAGGACTGGTTAAAACTAAATCAATCTGGATAAAAACCAGTAAAAAACCTGAACCGGTCAGTTTTCATGTGGAAGTTGGTGTGGAACTGGAACTAGTTTGGACAAAAGCCAATTTTTGACTCCCGTTGACTTAGACTTAACCAATTTGGGAAATTAGCCGATTTGTACACCCCTAAATGAGTGATGCACGTATCCATTTTTCTTATACCAACCATAATCTAGCTTTTTTTTTAATCACATAACTCATATCATAGTAAAAAATAATCAAACACGAGCACGTATGGTTGTATAGTCTTTGGATACGAATGCCTTACACTAGAATACGGGCGTATGACCATTAAAATCAATCAAATTAATGGAGTTGATTAGTGGGTAGGAATACCCATTGAATTTTCAATTATATAGCTAAGGGTGGTAATAATGATTCCATGCAATGAAACACAAAACTAGAAATCCAATTTTCAAATGTATTTGAACTTCCTAATTCAAGTGTCAAAAAAATTAGATTTTTACTAGAAATATAACTGTCATAATAATGTCAGACACTAATCATTTTAAAAAAATACTTCTTTGCATCAACGGGTATTTGACTCAATAGTATCCGAGTATCTAATTATAGATGTCAACTTCTTTAAATGTCGAGGGATCAAATTATTTAAAAAAATACTTCTTTGCAAAAGGGTTATAATTATATATATATATATATATATATATATATAGTCTCCACCAATTAAAGGTGGGTGTTAAATTGTTAACTGTTTTTCAGCATTGATTTTAGTTTTATATATATATATATATATATATATATATATATATATATATATATATATATATATATATATATATAAAACTAAAATCAATGCTGACAAAAACAATTAACAATTTAACACCCACCTTTAATTGGTGGAGACTCCTAAAAAGATCATTGGGTCCACTTAAAACACTAATTCATAAGTGTACGAGCTTTATGGAATTAAAATCTTGAAAAATATGCGCACTTTGAAGTATATACATCCTCTATCAAAAGCTGTATTTATAGTTATTTCATGAAAAACTTATGTACTGTTACATAATCATTTTCTGTATGTGTTTTGATGTCAAGAACCGATTCGTTATAACTTCATACATTTCTATTATATACTTAACATTATTAATGTTACCTCCGCAACACACGCAACGTGGTACGCAGGGTGGGTTTAAATTTTAGTTGAATATATATCTATAGTCTATAATAAAGAAAATTTAAAGGTGACACTTGTCATAATATTAGACTTCCTCATTTTTACTTTCTCGTTTCTCTCTTTTGATAACTGATAATTATAAATAGTAATTATATCATTCAAAACATTTCGAGATTTAAAAATAAATATTGTAAAAGTTAAAAACTTGATTTTTTTAATTAAGAAAATACACTTTAAAACGATCATAAGATACGAAAATTTCTTAATTTTTTTTTAAAAAAATACAAACTATTTTAAAGCCGTCTTTTAACTTCTACAAGGATGTTTTTAAAAAATGAAATTATATTTTAAGAAACAAAATGTTTAGAAAACAATTTTACAAAATAAATGTTTAAAATGACATTATTGTTGTTTTACTTGAAATTAACATTTTTTTATATGTAACTCAATCATATTTTATCTGAAAAAATTATTTTATAATTTTTAAAATTATTTTACAAACGATTTAATATTTTATTTATTCAATCCGTTAACGATAATGATGTGATATGTTTTTGGGTCTTCTTATTGAGACGATTTTGAAAAAATAAGTGTATTTTTAATAAGATAGTCGAGGAGACACGTTTTTAAACTTATTCAAGCCTCTTAGAGTGAATGTTCTTACAACTATCTATTAGCCATGCGAGACACATGTAAATATGCTCGCGTATACTACTTGATTTACATTATCTATATAATTTATGATTTTATATTTGTGTATCATCTTTCGTTCACATAGCTTTAACTTTTTGATGTAAACTTCATGACTTGAGCAATTAATGGGTCCTATACTCCTATATGAATTCTAGTTTTTAGTTGTGTTTTTCTCTTAAAAGGTTGAATCTAACAAACACTACTCTCCAATAGTGTAAGAACATTCATATTGGAGTCTTCTAATCCAAGTTCTTTTATAATATAAAGAAAAAAAATTAAGACAAACTACTAAAAATCACTAAATTAGAATCTTTATAATAGAGAAAAATTTAAAGAAACCTAGAGCACATCAATATATTTAAAGATATACTATTCACCCATAATATAATTAATGTGAGTGCATAAATAAATAAAATAAATATATATGAGTGTGATAAAAATAAAGATGGAGATAATATGAGAGATATTTAAAAAATATACAAAACTGAAGAAAAATATATAGATAGAAATAGAATAAAGAGTTATGAATGCTCTAAGATAGATCTAAATTATAAACAATGTTTCAAAATGACCATTATATGTGTCGTATAGGGTTATACGAGACGTATAGCCCTCTGACAACCATTCCTGAATTTTATTATCTTTCATTGTTTTCAACCCTACATGCCGCGTAAATTACTATACAAAATGTATAAAAGATGTCGATTTATAACGTGAGATGTTAAATCTTCTCTTTAAACCGAATTTGACAATCATTAAAGATATAAAGACAAAATATGCCGTTCAACAAGAAAATCATATATTAATCGGTAAATCTAAATGACTAAATCTGACAATATATAGAAATAGTCAAACAACTACATACGATAGTAAGATACACCAAACATTTAGCCGTTGGAGATATTCTTTAAATACACAATTAATAAATAAGTAAACTGTCACCATCCAAAATAAGGGGAAAAAGTATATATACTTGAAGAGATTTGCGAGCAGTTGCGGTCATTAGGATTTGAATCAGTGCTAAACCCTAAACCCTTACATCTTCAAATAAAAACCCCTGTTTCTTGATTTAGAATTCATCAAATCATCGATAAACACCTACTTTTTTCTTTAATTTTCTTCTCTCCTTTTGATTTGTAGTCAGAAATCATTTAATCAATCAAACCCATCTCAATTTTGGGTCTCAAAAGATCAAGAAAGGGGTTTTTGTGATTTGGGTATTTAGGGTTTCTTGATCTTGAATTCTTGTAAAAAGGAAGGGTTTTTGTGATCTGGGCATTTAGGGTTTCTTGATTTTGAGTTCTTGTAAAAAGAAGGGTTTTTTTAGTGAATCATGGTGGGTTCTAAGGGATTATTTACAAAGAAAACATTGTTTGGCCTCTTTTTGGGACAAATTCTCTCTCTTTTTATCACATCAACTGGATTTTCATCATCAGAGCTTGCAAGAAGAGGTTTGTATTTTCATATGTATTTGTTATTGAAAGAGATCAAATTCTTGTTCTTGAAATCTTGGTGGGATCAAACGTTTTCATGTATGTCATATGTGTAACATAGGGATCAATGCACCAACATCACAATCTTTAGCAAACTATGTGCTGTTGGCGATCGTTTATGGCACGATTTTGATTTGCAGACGAAATGGGATGAAGGTTAGTAACCTTTAATATATATCTTCTCATTTTGTAGCTTTTTCTTGAAGTTAACCTGTTTATGTAAGATTCTTGCATTGTGATTATTAAGATTTCTATGAATGTTGTTTTATTTTCAGTAGAAAAAGAAATTCCTTTATAAATTTGCATATTTAAATAAAGTTAAGAAAGAAAGATATAAAGGAGCATTTGATGATGTTACATTAGAGTTATTCACTTTTCAAACCACTACATCTTGTTTTCCATTTCTTTGAAATCTCATTTCAAAAAACATGGAATAAAGATAAGGATAGAAGTACGTGTATTCTTTTTAGGATTTTACTGTGTCACAGTTTATCCAAAAATCATATTTTCTACAAACTGTATTGTTTTTGAATTTTTATAAGAATGCTGCTTAGATTGCAAATAGGGATGTATTTAAGTCGAGCCCGAGTAGCGGTATGCTCAAGTCGTTGAGTCATATATTCTAACTCGAAGTCTCTAGTGAGGTCCATTGACTTTCAGACTCAAATTTCATCATCTAGAGCCCCAAACCTAACTTTGATGGTTTTTCCCAAATTTCATGATTTTAATTGATTTTGTTTCGATTGTAAAAGTACGTGAAACATGGATTTCATTAATTAATACGTTTATCTAGTCTTCTAATTATAATTTTAGGTTGTCAATTTTCATTTTGTAAGATTTGATGATACCCGCCAAAAATAGATATCCATATAAAGTGGGCTTGATGTAATAGATATTCTCATTAAAAAATCAACTTTTCTCGTAAAGAGTGTTTTTCTATATATTTGTGCTTCCGCTCTACGTCAAATCTTTTAAAATTATATTTCTAAGTTCGATCCTCCATGAAATTTTATGATGTTACCAAGTTGAGCTACTCGTTGAGTAGTTGAGCTCAACATTTTAATACTTGAGCTCGATTCAATTACCAAATGAGGCCGGTCAAACTCGACTAGAATTCGGTCAAACTCGACTCGAGCTCTAGCCGTTGAATGAGCGGCTCGCAAGCGCTCAAACTCGACTCGATCAGTATAATACCTACCTGCAACATAGCGACTGGTATAATGGTTTGAAAATTCAGCCACTTTGTATCAATTTCAAATGTTTTATGTCAACATGTGCAGGCAAAATGGTACTATTATATACTTCTGGGGCTAGTAGATGTTGAGGCAAATTATCTTGGTAAGTCTTCTACTATCACATATGATCATCTTCCATGGTGACAATTTTAACCCGTCTACTTATATCTGTGTTGATTTGGGTTTTTTCTAACACTTTACCACACAAAAATGTATCGAATTTGACATGTAATTTAAATGTGTAGTAGTATAATAAAATCATTTTCTTTAAATGCACCGAGCCTGTAAATTTCACCCGAGTGAACAACTGTCTAAAATGGTAAAATTTCATGCCCTTGACATTAATAATGATTTTAGTTTGCTGTACAGAATTACAATGCAAGTTAAGTTCGACACATTTTGGCATTGTTATTGTTAACCTTGTTCTAGTGCAAAGGGGTCAAATGGGTCGGAAGTTGCCCAAAGTATATTTCAGTGTATAAAACCTTATAAATCATCGTATTCAAAATAAAAATTTAGTTTTAGAACAAAAGGATTTTGAGATAGTCCAAGCCATCCATACCCAATATGTTTATCATGACATGATGTAAAGGTGACAACTTCGACTTATAAAATGTGATGATTCAGTTTATGTATTATCATGGGCCAAATGGGTCTGTAAAAACAGCTTAAAAGGAAAAGGATCAAATGAGTCAACGTTGCCCAAAGTATATCTAATGCGTAAATCGTTATATTATATGAAAAACTTATTGTTCATAGTTAAAAAAAATAGAACAAAAAAATGTCTCGGTCAACCAAAACAACCATACCCATTTGACCCATTGCTTGACCCACAATCTTTTTAGTTGTAGTATTAAAAGTTTGAGTTTTTATGTGCATTTTTGAACAGTGGTGAAGGCATACCAGTACACTTCATTAACAAGTGTTATGCTTCTGGATTGCTGGTCTATTCCATGTGTCATAATCCTTACATGGTTATTCTTGAATACAAAATATCGGTTCAAGAAAATTATGGGTGTTGTGATTTGTGTTGCTGGTATTGTACTAGTTATTTTTTCAGACGTACATGCATCAGATCGTTCACGTGAGCATATTGTGCTTTATTCCATTTTGTTTTACATTAATATTTGACTTGGGTATTAATATATCTATATATATCTTTAATAATGTATTTGTATGTTTAGAGAGCGGTAGCAACCCTGTTAAAGGGGATTTGCTGGTCCTTACTGGGGCTACACTTTATGCTGCCTGCAACGTTAGTGAGGTGAGTAAAATGGACGGGTCAGTAAAGGTTAAAAAAAACGTTATATCAGTGCATCCTGATTTTTTTTGTTTGTACAGGAGTTTTTCACGAAAACTGCTGATCAAGTCGAACTCTTGGCAATGTTGGGGCTCTTTGGAGCCATTGTTAGCGGTATTCAAATGTATCCTGCTGTACACTTTTACGTGCATCTATAATGATTTCATGTTTAGTTTTTTTTTGGTTGTGAAATTA